>JBBBDQ010000906.1:3080000-3326934 GCA_037127315.1 Ascarosepion bandense | reverse complement strand
TCTATAATTATTGCTATAAATATTTTCTATAATTTTAGATGACCATTTGTTTCCATCGGCCATAATGTAGCTACTCTATGTCTTTTCAATCAAGATATTCACGTAATTCTTTTGAAGAGATTTTCGATGATTATTTCTATAATTTTTTCCGATAATTTGAGATGACCATTTGTTTCCATCCGCCATAATGTAGCTACTCTGTGTCTTTTCAATAAAGATATTCACGTAATTCTTTTGAAGAGATTTTCTATGATTATTTCTATAATTATTTCCGATAATTTTAGATGACCATTTGTTTCCATCCGCCATAATGTAGCTACTCTGTGTCTGTTCAATAAAGATGTTCACGGTAATTCTTTGGAAGAGATTTTCTAAAATTGTTCCTATGATTATTTCCTATAATTTTAGATGACCATTTGTTTCCATCCGCCATAATGTAGCTACTCTGTGTCTTTTCAATAAAGATGTTCACGGTAATTCTTTTGAAGAGATTTTCTATAATTATTCCTATAATTATTTCCTATAATTTTAGATGACCATTTGTTTCCATCCGCCATTATGTTGCTACTCTGTGTCTTTTCAATAAAGATGTTCACGGTAATTCTTTTGAAGAGATTTTCGATAATTATTTCTATAATTATTTCCTATAATTTTAGATGACCATTTCTTTCCATCCGCCATAATGTAGCTACTCTGTGTCTTTTCAATAATGATGTTCACGCTAATTCTTTTGAATAGATTTTTCTATAATTATTCCTATAATTATTTCCTATAATTTTAGATGACCATTTGTTTCCATCCGCCATAATGTAGCTACTCGGTGTCTTTTCAATAAAGATGTTCACGCTAATTCTTTTGAAGAGATTTTCGATAATTATTGCTATAATTATTTCGTATAATTTTAGATGACCATTTGTTTTCATCCGCCATAATATAGCTACTCTGTGTCTTTTCAATAAAGATGTTCACGGTAATTCTTTTGAAGAGATTTTCTATAATTATTCCTATAATTATTTCCTATAATTTTAGATGACCATTTGTTTCCCTCCGCCATAATGTTGCTACTCTGTGTCTTTTCAATAAAGATGTTCACGGTAATTCTTTTGAAGTGATTTTCGATAATTATTTCTATAATTATTTCCTATAATTTTAGATGACCATTTCTTTTCGTCGGCCATAATGTAGCTACTCTGTGTCTTTTCAATAAAGATGTTCACGGTAATTCTTTTGAAGAGATTTTATATAATTGTTTCTATAATTATTTCCTATAATTTTAGATGACCATTTGTTTCCATCCGCCATAATATAGCTACTCTGTAACTTTTCAATAAAGATGTTCACGCTAATTCTTTTGAAGAGATTTTTCTATAATTATTCCTATAATTGTTTCCTATAATTTTAGATGACCATTTGTTTCCATCCGCCATAATGTAGCTACTCTTTGACTTTTCAATAAAGATGTTCACGCTAATTCTTTTGAAGAGATTTTTCTATAATTATTCCTATAATTATTTCCTATAATTTTAGATGACCACTTGTTTCCATCCGCCATAATGTAGCTACTCGGTGTCTTTTCAATAAACATGTTCACGCTAATTCTTTTGAAGAGATTTTCGATAATTATTGCTATAATTATTTCGTATAATTTTAGATGACCATTTGTTTCCATCCGCCATAATGTAGCTACTCTTTGACTTTTCAATAAAGATGTTCACGGTAATTCTTTTGAAGAGATTTTCTATAATTATTCCTATAATTATTTCCTATAATTTTAGATGGCCATTTGTTTCCATCCGCCATAATGTAGCTACTCTGTGACTTTACAATAAAGATGTTCACGGTAATTCTTTTGAAGAGATTTTCTATAATTATTCCTATAATTATTTCCTATAATTTTAGATGACCATTTGTTTCAATCCGCCATAATGTAGCTACTCTGTGTCTTTACAATAAAGATGTTCACGGTAATTCTTTTGAAAAGATTTTCGATAATTATTTCTATTATTATTTCCTATAATTTTAGATGACCATTTATTTCCATCCGCCATAATGTAGCTACTCAGTATCTTTTCAATAAAGATATTCACGGTAATTCTTTTGAAGAGATTTTCGATAATTATTTCTATTATTATTTCCTATAATTTTAGATGACCATTTATTTCCATCCGCCATAATGTAGCTACTCTGTGTCTTTTCAATAAAGATGTTCACGCTAATTCTTTTGAAGAGATTTTTCTATAATTATTCCTATAATTATTTCGTATAATTTTAGGTTGACCATTTGTTTCCATCCGCCATAATGTAGCTACTCTTTGACTTTTCAATAAAGAAGTTCACGGTAATTCTTTTGAAGAGATTTTCTATAATTATTCCTATAATTATTTCCTATAATTTTAGATGACCATTTGTTTCCATCCGCCATAGTGTAGCTACTCTGTGTCTTTTCAATAAAGATATTCACGGTAATTATTTTGGAGAGATTTTCAATAATTATTTCTATAATTATTTCCTATAATTTTAGATGACCATTTGTTTCCATCCGCCATAATGTAGCTACTCGGTGTCTTTTCAATAAAGATGTTCACGCTAATTCTTTTGAAGAGATTTTCTATAATTATTGCTATAATTATTTCGTATAATTTTAGATGACCATTTGTTTTCATCCGCCATAATGTAGCTACTCTTTGACTTTTCAATAAATATGTTCACGGTAATTCTTTTGAAGAGATTTTCTATAATGATTCCTATAATTATTTCCTATAATTTTAGATGACCATTTGTTTCCATCCGCCACAATGTAGCTACTCTGTGTCTTTTCAATAAAGATGTTCACGGTGATTCTTTTGAAGAGATTTTATATAATTGGTTCTATAATTATTTCCTATAATTTTAGATGACCATTTGTTTCCATCCGCCATAATATAGCTACTCTGTGACTTTTCAATAAAGATGTTCACGGTAATTCTTTTGAAGAGATTTTCTATAATTATTGCTATAATCCTTTCCAATAATTTTAGTTGACCATTTGTTTCCATTTGCCATAATGTAGCTACTCCGTGTCTTTTCAATAAAGATATTCATGTTAATTTTTTGAAAAGATTTTCGATAATTATTTCTATAATTATTTCCTATAATTTTAGATGACCATTTGTTTCCATCCGCCATAATGTAGCTACACTGTTTATTTTCAATAAAGATGTTCACTTGATTCTTTTGAAGAGATTTTCTATAATTATTTCTATAAGAATTTCCTATAATTTTAGATGACCATTTGTTTCCATCGGCCATAATGTAGCTACGATATGTCTTTTCAATAAAGATGTTTACGGTCATTCTTTTGAAGAGATTTTCTATAATTATTCCTATAATTATTTCCTATAATTTCAGATTACTATTTGTTTCCATCCGCCATAATGTAGCTACTCTGTGTCCTTTCAATAAAGATGTTCACCTTAATTCTTTTGAAGATATTTTCGATAATTATTTCTATAATTATTTCCTATAATTTTAGATGACCATTTGTTTCCATCCGCCATAATGTAGCTACTCTGTGTCTTTTCATTAACGATGTTCACGGTAATTCTTTTGAAGAGATTGTCTATAATTATTGCTATAAATATTTTCTATAATTTTAGATGACCATTTGTTTCCATCCGCCATAATGTAGCTACTCTATGTCTTTTCAATAAAGATATTCACGTAATTCTTCTGAAGAGATTTTCTATAATTGTTTCTATAATTATTTCCTATAATTTTAGATGACCATTTCTTTTCGTCGGCCATAATGTAGCTACTCTGTGTCTTTTCAATAAAGATGTTCACGGTAATTCTTTTGAAGAGATTTTATATAATTGTTTCTATAATTATTTCCTATAATTTTAGATGACCATTTGTTTCCCTCCGCCATAATGTTGCTACTCTGTGTCTTTTCAATAAAGATGTTCACGGTAATTCTTTTGAAGAGATTTTCGATAATTATTTCTATAATTATTTCCTATAATTTTAGATGACCATTTCTTTTCGTCGGCCATAATGTAGCTACTCTGTGTCTTTTCAATAAAGATATTCACGTAATTCTTTTGAAGAGATTTTCTATGATTATTTCTATAATTATTTCCGATAATTTTAGATGACCATTTGTTTCCATCCGCCATAATGTAGCTACTCTGTGTCTGTTCAATAAAGATGTTCACGGTAATTCTTTGGAAGAGATTTTCGATGATTATTTCTATAATTATTTCCTATAATTTCAGATGACCATTTCTTTTCGTCGGCCATAATGTAGCTACTCTGTGTCTTTTCAATAAAGATGTTCACGGTAATTCTTTTGAAGAGATTTTATATAATTGTTTCTATAATTATTTCCTATAATTTTAGATGACCATTTGTTTCCATCCGCCATGATATAGCTACTCTGTAACTTTTCAATAAAGATGTTCACGCTAATTCTTTTGAAGAGATTTTTCTATAATTATTCCTATAATTATTTCCTATAATTTTAGATGACCATTTGTTTCCATCCGCCATAATGTAGCTACTCTTTGACTTTTCAATAAAGATGTTCACGCTAATTCTTTTGAAGAGATTTTTCTATAATTATTCCTATAATTATTTCCTATAATTTTAGATGACCATTTGTTTCCATCCGCCATAATGTAGCTACTCTTTGACTTTTCAATAAAGATGTTCACGGTAATTCTTTTGAAGAGATTTTCTATAATTATTCCTATAATTATTTCCTATAATTTTAGATGACCATTTGTTTCCATCCGCCATAATGTAGCTACTCTGTGACTTTACAATAAAGATGTTCACGGTAATTCTTTTGAAGAGATTTTCTATAATTATTCCTATAATTATTTCCTATAATTTTAGATGACCATTTGTTTCAATCCGCCATAATGTAGCTACTCTGTGTCTTTACAATAAAGATGTTCACGGTAATTCTTTTGAAAAGATTTTCGATAATTATTTCTATAATTATTTCCTATAATTTTAGATGACCATTTATTTCCATCCGCCATAATGTAGCTACTCAGTATCTTTTCAATAAAGATATTCACGGTAATTCTTTTGAAGAGATTTTCGATAATTATTTCTATTATTATTTCCTATAATTTTAGATGACCATTTATTTCCATCCGCCATAATGTAGCTACTCTGTGTCTTTTCAATAAAGATGTTCACGCTAATTCTTTTGAAGAGATTTTTCTATAATTATTCCTATAATTATTTCGTATAATTTTAGATGACCATTTGTTTCCATCCGCCATAATGTAGCTACTCTGTGTCTTTTCAATAAAGATGTTCACGCTAATTCTTTTGAAGAGATTTTCGATAATTATTGCTATAATTATTTCGTATAATTTTAGATGACCATTTGTTTCCATCCGCCATAATGTAGCTACTCTGTGTCTTTTCAATAAAGATGTCCACGGTAATTCTTTTGAAGAGATTTTATATAATTGTTTCTATAATTATTTCCTATAATTTTAGATGACCATTTGTTTCCATCCGCCATAGTGTAGCTACTCTGTGTCTTTTCAATAAAGATGTTCACGGTAATTCTTTTGAAGAGATTTTATATAATTGTTTCTATAATTATTTCCTATAATTTTAGATGACCATTTGTTTCCATCCGCCATAATATAGCTACTCTGTGACTTTTCAATAAAGATGTTCACGGTAATTCTTTTGAAGAGATTTTCTATAATTATTGCTATAATCCTTTCCAATAATTTTAGTTGACCATTTGTTTCCATTTGCCATAATGTAGCTACTCCGTGTCTTTTCAATATAGATATTCATGTTAATTTTTTGAAAAGATTTTCGATAATTATTTCTATAATTATTTCCTATAATTTTAGATGACCATTTGTTTCCATCCGCCATAATGTAGCTACACTGTTTCTTTTCAATAAAGATGTTCACGGTAATTATTTTGAAGAGATTTTCGATAATTATTTCTATAATTATTTCCTATAATTTCAGATGACCATTTGTTTCCATCCGGCATAATGTAGCTACTCTGTGTCTTTTCAATAAAGATGTTCACTTGATTCTTTTGAAGAGATTTTCTATAATTATTTCTATAAGAATTTCCTATAATTTTAGATGACCATTTGTTTCCATCGGCCATAATGTAGCTACGATATGTCTTTTCAATAAAGATGTTTACGGTCATTCTTTTGAAGAGATTTTCTATAATTATTCCTATAATTATTTCCTATAATTTCAGATTACTATTTGTTTCCATCCGCCATAATGTAGCTACTCTGTGTCCTTTCAATAAAGATGTTCACCTTAATTCTTTTGAAGATTTTTTCGATAATTATTTCTATAATTATTTCCTATAATTTTAGATGACCATTTGTTTCCATCCGCCATAATGTAGCTACTCTGTGTCTTTTCATTAACGATGTTCACGGTAATTCTTTTGAAGAGATTGTCTATAATTATTGCTATAAATATTTTCTATAATTTTAGATGACCATTTGTTTCCATCCGCCATAATGTAGCTACTCTATGTCTTTTCAATAAAGATGTTCACGGTAATTCTTTTGAAGAGATTTTATATAATTGTTTCTATAATTATTTCCTATAATTTTAGATGACCATTTGTTTCCCTCCGCCATAATGTTGCTACTCTGTGTCTTTTCAATAAAGATGTTCACGGTAATTCTTTTGAAGAGATTTTCGATAATTATTTCTATAATTATTTCCTATAATTTTAGATGACCATTTCTTTTCGTCGGCCATAATGTAGCTACTCTGTGTCTTTTCAATAAAGATGTTCACGGTAATTCTTTTGAAGTGATTTTATATAATTGTTTCTATAATTATTTCCTATAATTTTAGATGACCATTTGTTTCCATCCGCCATAATGTAGCTACTCTGTAACTTTTCAATAAAGATGTTCACTTGATTCTTTTGAAGAGATTTTCGATAATTATTTCTATAATTATTTCCTATAATTTTAGATGACCATTTCTTTTCGTCGGCCATAATGTAGCTACTCGGTGTCTTTTCAATAAACATGTTCACGCTAATTCTTTTGAAGAGATTTTCGATTATTATTGCTATAATTATTTCGTATAATTTTAGATGACCATTTGTTTCCATCCGCCATAATGTAGCTACTCTTTGACTTTTCAATAAAGATGTTCACGGTAATTCTTTTGAAGAGATTTTCTATAATTATTCCTATAATTATTTCCTATAATTTTAGATGACCATTTGTTTCCATCCGCCATAATGTAGCTACTCTGTGTCTTTTCAATAAAGATATTCACGGTAATTCTTTTGGAGAGATTTTCGATAATTATTTCTATAATTATTTCCTATAATTTTAGATGACCATTTGTTTCCATCCGCCATAATGTAGCTACTCTGTGTCTTTTCAATAAAGATGTTCAGGGTAATTGTTTTGAAGAGATTTTCTATAATTATTGCTATAATTATTTCGTATAATTTTAGATGACCATTTGTTTCCATCCGCCATAATGTAGCTACTCTTTGACTTTTCAATAAAGATGTTCACGGTAATTCTTTTGAAGAGATTTTCTATAATTATTCCTATAATTATTTCCTATAATTTTAGATGACCATTTGTTTCCATCCGCCATAATGTAGCTACTCTGTGTCTTTTCAATAAAGATATTCACGGTAATTCTTTTGGAGAGATTTTCTATAATTATTCCTATAATTATTTTCTATAATTTTAGATGACCATTTGTTTCCATCCGCCATAATGTAGCTACTCTGTGTCTTTTCAATAAAGATGTTCAGGGTAATTGTTTTGAAGAGATTTTCTATAATTATTGCTATAATTATTTCGTATAATTTTAGATGACCATTTGTTTCCATCCGCCATAATGTAGCTACTCTTTGACTTTTCAATAAAGATGTTCACGGTAATTCTTTTGAAGAGATTTTCTATAATTATTCCTATAATTATTTTCTATAATTTTAGTTGACCATTTGTTTCCATCGGCCATAATGTAGCTACTCTGTGTCTTTTCAATAAAGATGTTCACGGTAATTCTTTTGAAGAGATTTTCGATAATTATTTCTATAATTATTTCCTATAATTTTAGATGACCATTTGTTTCCATCCGCCATAATGTAGCTACTCTGTATCTTTTCAATAAAGATATTCACGGTAATTCTTTTGAAAAATTTTCTATAATTATTGCTATAATTATTTCCTATAATTTTAGATGACCATTTGTTTCCATCCGCCATAATGTAGCTACTCTGTGTCTTTTCATTAAAGATGTTCACGGTAATTCTTTTGAAGTGATTTTCGATAATTATTCCTATAATTATTGCTATAATTATTTCCTATAATTTTAGATGACTATTTGTTTCCATCCGCCATAATGTAGCTACTCTGTGTCTTTTCAATAAAGATGTTCACGGTAATTCTTTTGAAGAGATTTTCTATAATTATTCCTATAATTATTTCCTATAATTTTAGATGACCATTTGTTTCCATCCGCCATAATGTAGCTACTCTGTGTCTTTTCAATAAAGATGTTCCCGGTAATTCTTTTGAAGAGATTTTCTCCTTTGTACCTAGACTCTATAAACTTAAATGGAGCACTAGATTAGTGATAAGGTTTCATTCTTTTACAGTTCAAATGGCGAGATATAACCGTAAGTTCTATGCGAAATTTTTTTCTCAGAAGATTTTGAATTAATGCAAGCAAGATTTTACAGCCCTGACATAACTTCTTTATAGTTAGCTCATGAACGCTTCATCCCACCCCGGTACCTTGAAAGAAACTGTTAGGGAGCACCCCTTTTTGCTCATAAGAATGGACTTACCTGATGTCTACATATAATCCTGCCTATACAGAGAACGGCAGTAAGAGTAGGAGTAGTTATAAAGAGTAGTTCGCAGTCGCTTAGTTGGTCAGTAAGTTACTGCATAGTAAGTTGGAGTTGTTCTGGATATAGACTCATTTCCCGGACATACTATTTCACTGCAAGACTGTTTATATTGATTTCTACTAACAGTATTCCTAGTATTCCTGAATTGACTAACCCGTGTTCTAGTTTGTACATCTTTGTTCAATATAACGTACATTTTCTATCTCCGTATCTGCTTTTGTTATTTATTATTTTCTCAACCAGAATCCACAACAGAAACAATGCAGAAGATATTAAAATTCAATTTATTTCATATAAGATTTCACAGACATTACATCACTTCTTTAGAGTCAGCCCATGCTCGTTTCAGCCCATCCTCGAACCGGTAAAGAAACACTGAAGAGTTTGAAATAATGCGTTGAAGATTTTACTACTCTAGCATCACTTCTTTAGAGTCAGCCCATGCTCGTTTCAGCCCATCCTCGAACCGGTAAAGAAACACTGAAGAGTTTGAAATAATGCGTTGAAGATTTTACTACTCTAGCATCACTTCTTTAGAGTCAGCCCATGCTCGTTTCAGCCCATCCTCGAACCGGTAAAGAAACACTGAAGAGTTTGAAATAATGCGTTGAAGATTTTACTACTCTAGCATCACTTCTTTAGAGTCAGCCCATGCTCGTTTCAGCCCATCCTCGAACCGGTAAAGAAACACTGAAGAGTTTGAAATAATGCGTTGAAGATTTTACTACTCTAGCATCACTTCTTTAGAGTCAGCCCATGCTCGTTTCAGCCCATCCTCGAACCGGTAAAGAAACACTGAAGAGTTTGAAATAATGCGTTGAAGATTTTACTACTCTAGCATCACTTCTTTAGAGTCAGCATATGATCGTTTCAGCCCACCCTCGCTCCTGGAAAGTAACAATGCAGTTATTAATAAGAGTTGAAATTAATGCATGCAAGATTTCACAGCTCTAACATAACTTATTAATCATTAGCTTATGAACTTTTTAGTTCACTCTTGTTTCTTTCGTTCTGTATCGTTTTGTTAAAAACGTATGATGGTTTAGAAATACCCTCAGTAGATAGACGCATTATTTCATCGTGTTTAATCTCTCTTTCCTTTATTCATAACTAATCATTGGATTATCATAAATTGGGACTTTGGTTAAATTATGTTTTTAACAACTTTGCAGGAATCTTGGGGGCGTAACTTTTTGCTAGACGAAAATATTTCCATCCTTAGATGAAATAGCTAAATGATAAAAATACGTTCTTGTTTTTCTTCAATTCTTCATTTTTCAGTGATAATAGAGATCAATGACAGAATGTATTTGCTGGTGGCTGTTTATCTGTTGATCTGTCGACCAACAGGTGGCGCTGGGCTCTCATGTTGTCCAAGGATGCTTACCGCTTCCGGTAAGAAGATTCATGAATTGAACAGGCAATAAATATATCGAAGATAAAATTGACAAACGCAAGTGTAGGTCTGTCGAATTCTGCGGGGAAAAAAATAACCTTTATTCTAACCACTAGTCAGCCATCTTCTGGTTGAATCCATTGCATTCACTTACGCGCAAATACCCTTGGAAAAGGTATTAATCCGTCTCTTCCCTCCAGTTATGGGTTAAATATCAGGACAGATTTGGTTCGGCAACCAGTCTACCGCAGAAAGCAATGGCAACCTACTGCGGGATAATCTTCTGCCCAGTCAGTCATGTCTCTTTCGAGATATCACGTATGGCACTTAACTGACTGACTGAATATAATAGTTGGAATAATGATTAAGGCTTCTACTGGGATAAAGTGGGGGATCAGTTTTATATTGTAATGAAGTAATAAACTGATCCCCCACTAATTACTACTTAATAATATAATACATCTCTTTCCCTTCTAGCTATGAGTTAATTAACAGGACAGATTGGGTTCTATAGCCTTGGTCGGCAACCAGTCTACCGCAGAAAGCAATGGCAACCTACTGCGGGATAATCTTCTGCCCAGTCAGTCATGTCTCTTTCGAGATATCACGTATGGCACTTAACTGACTGACTGAATATAATAGTTGGAATAATGATTAAGGCTTCTACTGGGATAAAGTGGGGGATCAGTTTTATATTGTAATGAAGTAATAAACTGATCCCCCACTAATTACTACTTAATAATATAATACATCTCTTTCCCTTCTAGCTATGAGTTAATTAACAGGACAGATTGGGTTCTATAGCCTTGGTCGGCAACCAGTCTACCGCAGAAAGCAATGGCAACCTACTGCGGGATAATCTTCTGCCCAGTCAGTCATGTCTCTTTCGAGATATCACGTATGGCACTTAACTGACTGACTGAATATAATAGTTGGAATAATGATTAAGGCTTCTACTGGGATAAAGTGGGGGATCAGTTTTATATTGTAATGAAGTAATAAACTGATCCCCCACTAATTACTACTTAATAATATAATACATCTCTTTCCCTTCTAGCTATGAGTTAATTAACAGGACAGATTGGGTTCTATAGCCTTGGTCGGCAACCAGTCTACCGCAGAAAGCAATGGCAACCTACTGCGGGATAATCTTCTGCCGTCAGTCATGTCTCTTTCGAGACATGATCGCCCAAGCGTGTATCACGTATGGCACTTAACTGACTGACTGTGTCTGGTCCACCACTAACATCTTCCGGAATGAACCTCAAAGTAAAGAATTTCAGCAATTATGCTGACCATTAAGATATGCCAATGAAATAGTGAAACTCTTCCTTTAAGAAAAGCGTTCTAGTTTTCCCTTAAAAAGTCTTATGCTGAGTTTGCTAAAATCTATTGTAAGAGCGAGTCTTCTAGTATTGTTATAATTGTTCAATTTTATTACTAATTATTTTTTTAATCTTGTATTACACCTTGTAAGCTCTACAGTAGGAACAATTTTTCTATTGTTTACATGACTTTTATTAAAGTGTATTGTTAAAATATTTCTCTTTTATTATTAATTATTGTTGTTAATCTCTTATTTTGCCTACTAAAATCTACGGTAAGAGCGAATCTTCCATTTGTAACATAACTTTTATTCTAGTCTATTGTTATAACTGTTATATTATATTTTTGGTCATTGATGTCAATATCTTATTTTGCCTATTAAGATCTACGGTAAGAACGAAGCTTCTATCCATTTCACAACTTTTATGACAGTCTATTATTGCAATTAGTCTATTTTGTTATTAGTCCTTTTTGTTAATCCGTTATTGTCCCTGATCAGATCGACGGTAAGAACGAATCTTATATCCGTTAGATAACTTTTATTGCCGTATATTGTTATAATAGTATGTACGTTCTGGAGCAATGTATATCCTCGGAATTTATAAACTGGAGAGTCGAGTTCGAATTCAAGTTGAATTCGTTATATTCACTTACGCGCAAATAGCTTTGTGAGACGTATTAATCCATCTCTTTTTCCCCCAGATATGGTTAAATAGTAGTTCAGATTGGATTCTTCTATCCATAACATTTCTTACAATATATTAGTTTCCTCCACTCATTTCCGATATCCTAAGTTTTAAATTGAATTTTTGAAAATAAAAAACGCCTTCTTGAAGCTTTCAATTTGAAGCTTTCATTTTAGCTTTAATTGAAAGCTAAATGATTAAAAAAGCAAAATAGTCTGGCACATTTCAAATATACATTGATTGGAATCTCAAATATTTTAGAGTTTTTAAGAGTTCTCGTTTTTTTCTTCCAGTTTGAACAGATTGACAAGTTTGTAATCAAAAGTTGATTCTCGGTTTAAGAATCTTGCAAAAATAAATATTCATTTGTTACGCGTTATTTTTGGAAAATTAGCAAATTTAAAGTTAAATTAATCTGATTTAAAACAAGTGTTACTTGTTTATAGCATGAAATTTAAAATAAAAGTATTTCTTAATCACAGACGTCATATCTTGCTGACCTGTGAAGCGAGTGATGACAGACAGAAGTGGTAATAAGCTAAGTGGTGGTAAGTATGGTTGACCAAAATTAATACAATTGTCCATTTTTTTCCTGTAAGAGGAAGACACCGTGAAATACGTGACCTTTTAATGTCACATACAAAATATCACACTTGAAAAAATAATAATGGATTCAGTTCAAACTTCCCAGAACCTGAAGAAGATCGGAGCGTACAACAGCCGAAACTTCGTACAAATGTGATGCAAATAGTATATATATATATATATACACTATTTACGTTATTCGAATAATTGTCCTCATCTTTCTTGACATTTGTGCGAAGTTTCGGCCGTTGTACGCTCTGGCCTTGTTCAGGTGCTGGGAATTTTGAACTGAACCCTTTATTATTTTTTCAAGTGTGATATTTCGAATATATATATAGCGATTAAAAGCTTATCTAATTGATTAATGTCATAGTTTTATTGGATTTTTGAATTTTACTATTCGGAGCAGATTTAACTAATAAATCAAATTTTAGAAACGGAATTTAATTTCCTGAAATTTCATGAAATTACGTGAAGATGGAGTAACTGATGTGGAAAGATATGTATTTTTACTAAGTTTCTCTAAAATAATAATTTCAAAAATAATTTCATTCATTTGTGAATAACTCCTGAAAGTTTCATTAAAATCCGACACGTCTTTGATTTTGGCAAGAATTTCCAAATTAATACGTTTCTCACCGGAAGAGAATGAGTTTCGTAATATTATATCATCCACAGAAAACTCTAGTAAAAATGTGGTTACCCGCTGACGAAAACGAGCCAAAATATTTTACCAAACTTTTCCACGTCCTAGAAAGGATTAAAAAATAAATAAAAATAAAAATAATTGAAAAATATTTTGATCATTTCTCTTAATAATAACATAATTATTTGACGAAAAAAATGTTTTTATTAAGTATAGGGCTATGAGGGCAGAATCAGTCAGTCAGTTAAGTGCCATACGTCAAACACGCTTGGGCGATCATGTCTCGAAAGAGACATGACTGACTGGGCAGAAGATTATCCCGCAGTAAGTTACCATTGCTTTCTGTGGTAGACTGGTTACCAGCCAAGGCTACAGAACCCATAACTGGAAGGAAGAGACGGATTAATACCTTTCCCAAGGGTATTTGTGCGTAAGTGAATGCAATGAATTCAACAGGAATTCGAACTTGGCTGCCCGATTTCTCGTTCCGGGCCGATATCCACTGCACCACAACGCACATCCATGAGGGCAGAATTTAATGCCGAGAATCCAGTCTACAAAATGCAGCACAAATTTCAAGAAAAATCAAAACGAAAGAAATGTTTTGTAGAAAATTAAAAAAAAAAAAAAGAAACCTATACTTCATTACACAATGAATAAACAATTGGTATTTTTTAGTCTCTTTTTTGTTATGGTAATAAATTTAAAGTTCTAAGAGTTCGTTTATTTAAGTAAAAAGTGACTGTAGAAAATGAACGATGAGAAAAATGTTCACTTATCGTGTGTTCTTTTTAAGGACTTTGCTGAAGTGTCTTCTTGTTGTTCTTTCTTTAAGTTTCTGGCTGACTGACTGCTGGTCTACCAGCGAAACGCCACGTGAATAAATAACTAATTCAATCACGTGATCAGTTCCGAACGCAAACTTTTTTTTTGCGCTAAGATTTATAAACACATTGAAATTTCAATTGGTGTTTTGTCCAATCGGCAACCAGAATTACTTAATTTATTTTGGATCTTTTTTTTTTTTTAGTATTTTGTGCCAAAATTTGTTTTTAGTGATTCTGATCTAATTTTATGTTTTGTTTTTTTTTTAATCATATCACCCCGAGCAAGGCGGTAACGCCAATGACGTGCAGGGGGCTACGTAAGAGTGAAAAGATTGGAAACCACATCCTAAAGAAGGGATGAGCCTCTTCACCTGTTCAATAGACGTGTGTGGAGTGTGAACCGGGCGATAGATTAGTCTATCTACTGCAATTGAAAAAAAAATAAGAAAAAGAAAAGTGAAAAGATTGGAAAAGAGAAAGCCGGAAACCACATCCTAAACAGGGAACAAGGGATGAGCCTCTACACCTGTACAATAGACGTGGGTGGAGTGTGAACCGGGCGACAGATTAGTCTATCTACTGCAATTGAAAAAAAAATAAGAAAAAGAAAAAGAAAAGTGAAAAGATTGGAAAAGAGAAAGCCGGAAACCACATCCTAAACAGGGAACAAGGGATGAGCCTCTTCACCTGTTCAATAGACGTGTGTGGAGTGTGAACCGGGCGATAGATTAGTCTATCTACTGCAATTGAAAAAAAAAATAAGAAAAAGAAAAAGAAAAGTGAAAAGATTGGAAAAGAGAAAGCCGGAAACCACATCCTAAGCAGGGAACAAGGGATGAGCCTCTACACCTGTACAATAGACGTGGGTGGAGTGTGAACCGGGCGATAGTTTAGTCTATGAGAGACAGGAAAATTCCGTTGGAAACAAACAAAAGTGTAATCGAATACTATGTGATGTTTGTTCTTCAATATGGATGTGAATGCTGAAAAATCTTCTCAAAGATTAAGGAGAGACTTGAAACAATCGAAATCTGGTTTTACAGAAGGATGCTGAGGATACCATGAACCGAACATGTGAGGTTTTTGAGAAGATGGATACGAAAAATAAACTAACATTAAACCCCTAAGAAAAAACGACTGAAGTTCTTAGGAAAAGTAATGAGGAAGGAGGGCTTGGAGAATATGATACTCACAGGTCAGATAGAAGTAAAAGGAGACAGAAGAAAGCAACGCGTAACATACTTGATGAGCTTTAGGAAATAGATGACAAAGTAAGGTTTGGGTCAAATAAAGTTTGAAACCGCTAGGGATAGGGAGACATAGAAAACTATGATCGACTACATCCTGAATAGACACAGCACACATAAGCAGAAGAAATCTTTTACCCCAGTTCGGGGGTTCACTATTTCACCATAGCTGAAGCCCTAACAGGTACTACCACTCTTTCACCTAATGTGATAAACACTAAAATGTACAAACGCAAAAATGTTCGTAAATGAATGGATATATATATATATATATATATATATATATATATATATATATATTCATTTTTAAACGAGTTATTTCGCTACATTGATTTCCACTATAAGTGGTTTCTTCAGGCGATTTTTAATAACATAAATAATAGTGTACTGTTCTAACCCTATTAGGACCAAAAACTAAGTATTAAAAATCAATATATATATATATATATATATATATATATATATATATATATACTACTGGGCATAATTATTAGGCTACCCTTGTGTTTTAAAAACGTATCTATTTCGTACTATTTTTTAGTATTTATTGCCTAGTGAATGAAAATACAATGGTTCCTTTGTTAATATTGCACAATAACATGAACATCAAATGAACTTATAAATCTTTAATAATCAGTTCTATTGCAGTTTCATCAATAAAAGAATGAAGAAAATGTGATTCCTTGCCTTGTTAAATTTTGAAAAGTAATAATAACAAAAGAACCATTATATTTTCATTTGGCAAGAAATACTAAAAATAGTATGAAATACATAATTCCTTTTAAAAAAACTGGGGTGGCCTAATAATTATGGCAGGTAGTGTATATATATATATATATATAATCATCTGCAGACAAGCCTGTTTTCGCTGTAGCACAGCTTTTCAGTGTTATTCACAGAATGCAAACAAACCCCAGTAACTGAGAGCGTTCAATTTGATAGCCAAACCGAACTGCGTTCAACCCATTAACCAAAGAATTTAACGTACATGGCTCTGAAAATATCACAATATTATGCGACTGGTGATCAGAGCAGCCTCCCAAAACAGGTACCAACGAATTCGTGCTACTTACTACCAATTGGATACAGCAACCATAAAAATGCCATTGCGTTAGTTTCATGATGAAATGTCGCATTCATTAATCAGATCATTAAAAGTTAAAACAGTTAAATAATTATAGCCATTGAAGAAAGGCAAACGATAAACCCTGTCCTAAACAGGAAACAATGAATAAATCTCTCTCTACTCCTTTTCAATATATATGAAAGGAGTACTACAAACGAACATATCTACTCCTATTAACCTGTTCACTGCACAGGATGCTGATAAATAATAAATTCTCTTTTCCGATGTCAACAATGAAAACAACTAAATCAAAACTTTTTATTTAAAAAAAAATATTTACTCCATTTCATTTATTAGATATTTAATTATATCACTTAGAATCTTCCATAGTCTACCTTGATTCGGTAAAAATGGTCTTCAGGCTAATTGTGGCATTGAATGTCACGTTTAGCCTTAAGAATATTTTTGACCCTTAGTTTTTAAATTTGAAACTCTAATGTTTTTTACAACATAGAATATCTATAATTCCCTTATATTATTTTCAGTGTGATTATATACTCACACGGGTACGCACACATAGACGCACACGCACAAATATGCAATCATACACACAGAACACATACACATAATACACAAGTGCACACGTCTTATTTTTTATTATTTTTTGAATTATTTATTTACTTATTTTTACTTGTATTTTTTATTTTATTTTATTCTTTTTCGGTTCTTATCTTTTCTGCCTAATTTTTGTGTAAATTGTTCTTAATTATGAAATTTAGGTTTGGTATATTAGGGTTTTGGTTATATGTAGGAATTCTAAGACCGGCCATGTTTTTTTTGTTTTTTTTTTTTTATTGTTCTCTGTCATTCCCTTGCTAACTGGACACATGGCTTGGGTGATTCCCCCCCTCCATCACACTACTGTCTGTTACTGCTTGCTTAAGGTAACTTAATCTCTCCAGAACTGTATAGAAGAAACAGAATGAAGATAATTTTGAAATTTTCTTAACTTTTTTCTGTCAGCAAGCCTGCAACTTGGTGAGTTTAGCCAGTGTGATCTTATTTTTTATTATTTTTGAATTATTTATTTACTTATTTTTACTTGTATTTTTATTTTATTTTATTCTTTTTCGGTTCTTATCTTTTCTGCCTAATTTTTGTGTAAATTGTTCTTAATTATGAAATTTAGGTTTGGTATATTGGGGTTTTGGTTATATGTAGGAATTCTAAGACCGGCCATGTTTTTTTTTTTATTGTTCTCTGTCATTCCCTTGCTAACTGGACACATGGCTTGGAGGTGATTCCCCCCTCCATCACACTGTCTGTTACTGCTTGCTTAAAGGTAACTTAATATCTCCAGAACTGTATAGAAGAAACAGAATGAAAGATAATTTTGAAATTTTCTTAACTTTTTTCTGTCAGCAAGCCTGCAGCTTGGTGAGTTTAGCCAGTGTGATCTTATTTTTTTATTATTTTTTGAATTATTTATTTACTTATTTTTACTTGTATTTTTTATTTTATTTTATTCTTTTTCGGTTCTTATCTTTTCTGCTAATTTTTGTGTAAATTGTTCTTAATTATGAAATTTAGGTTTGGTATATTAGGGTTTTGGTTATATGTAGGAATTCTAAGACCGGCCATGTTTTTTTTTTTTATTGTTCTCTGTCATTCCCTTGCTAACTGGACACATGGCTTGGAGGTGATTCCCCCCCTCCATCACACTACTGTCTGTTACTGCTTGCTTAAGGTAACTTAATCTCTCCAGAACTGTATAGAAGAAACAGAATGAAGATAATTTTGAAATTTTCTTAACTTTTTTCTGTCAGCAAGCCTGCAACTTGGTGAGTTTAGCCAGTGTGATCTTATTTTTATTATTTTTTGAATTATTTATTTACTTATTTTTACTTGTATTTTTTTATTTTATTTTATTCTTTTTCGGTTCTTATCTTTTCTGCCTAATTTTTGTGTAAATTGTTCTTAATTATGAAATTTAGGTTTGGTATATTAGGGTTTTGGTTATATGTAGGAATTCTAAGACCGGCCATGTTTTTTTTTTATTGTTCTCTGTCATTCCCTTGCTAACTGGACACATGGCTTGGAGGTGATTCCCCCCTCCATCACACTACTGTCTGTTACTGCTTGCTTAAGGTAACTTAATCTCTCCAGAACTGTATAGAAGAAACAGAATGAAGATAATTTTTGAAATTTTCTTAACTTTTTTCTGTCAGCAAGCCTGCAACTTGGTGAGTTTAGCCAGTGTGATCTTATTTTTTATTATTTTTTTGAATTATTTATTTACTTATTTTTACTTGTATTTTTTTATTTTATTTTATTCTTTTTTCGGTTCTTATCTTTTCTGCCTAATTTTTGTAAATTGTTCTTAATTATGAAATTTAGGTTTGGTATATTAGGGTTTTGGTTATATGTAGAATTCTAAGACCGGCCATGTTTTTTTTTGTTTTTTATTGTTCTCTGTCATTCCCTTGCTAACTGGACACATGGCTTGGAGGTGATTCCCCCCTCCATCACACTACTGTCTGTTACTGCTTGCTTAAGGTAACTTAATCTCTCCAGAACTGTATAGAAGAAACAGAATGAAGATAATTTTTGAGAATTTTCTTAACTTTTTTTCTGTCAACAAGCCTGCAGCGGTAGGAGTTTAGCCGGTGTGATCTTATTTATTATTATTTTTTTGAATTATTTATTTACTTATATTTTTACTTGTATTTTTTATTTTATTTTATTCTTTTTCGGTTCTTATCTTTTCTGCCTAATTTTTGTGTAAATTGTTCTTAATTATGAAATTTAGGTTTGGTATATTAGGGTTTTGGTTATATGTAGGAATTCTAAGACCGGCCATGTTTTTTTTTTTTTATTGTTCTCTGTCATTCCTTGCTAACTGGACACATGGCTTGGAGGTGATTCCCCCCCTCCATCACACTACTGTCTGTTACTGCTTGCTTAAGGTAACCAAATCTCTCCAGAACTGTATAGAAGAAACAGAATGAAGATAATTTTTGAAATTTTCTTAACTTTTTTTCTGTCAGCAAGCCTGCAACGGTGAGTTTAGCCAGTGTGATCTTATTTATTATTATTTTTGAATTATTTATTTACTTATTTTTACTTGTATTTTTTATTTTATTTTATTCTTTTTCGGTTCTTATCTTTTCTGCCTAATTTTTGTGTAAATTGTTCTTAATTATGAAATTTAGGTTTGGTATATTAGGGTTTGGTTATATGTAGGAATTCTAAGACCGGCCATGTTTTTTTTTTTTTTTTTATTGTTCTCTGTCATTCCCTTGCTAACTGGACACATGGCTTGGAGTGATTCCCCCCTCCATCACACTACTGTCTGTTACTGCTTGCTTAAGGTAACTTAATCTCTCCCAGAACTGTATAGAAGAAACAGAATGAAGATAATTTTGAAATTTTCTTAACTTTTTTCTGTCAGCAAGCCTGCAGCTTGGTGAGTTTAGCCAGTGTGATCTTATTTTTATTATTTTTTGAATTATTTATTTACTTATTTTTACTTGTATTTTTTATTTTATTTTATTCTTTTTCGGTTCTTATCTTTTCTGCCTAATTTTTGTGTAAATTGTTCTTAATTATGAAATTTAGGTTTGGTATATTAGGGTTTTGGTTATATGTAGGAATTCTAAGACCGGCCATGTTTTTTTTTTTTTTTTTTTTTTTTTTTATTGTTCTCTGTCATTCCCTTGCTAACTGGACACATGGCTTGGAGGTGATTCCCCCCTCCATCACACTACTGTCTGTTACTGCTTGTAGGTAACAATCTCTCCAGAACTCTCCAGAACTGTATAGAAGAAACAGAATGAAGATAATTTTTGAAATTTTCTTAACTTTTTTTCTGTCAGCAAGCCTGCAACAGTGAGTTTAGCCAGTGTGATCTTATTTTTATTATTTTTGAATTATTTATTTACTTATTTTTACTTGTATTTTATTTTATTTTATTCTTTTCGGTTCTTATCTTTTCTGCCTAATTTTTGTATATAGTGTTCTTAATTATGAAATTTAGGTTTGGTATATTAGGGTTTTGGTTATATGTAGGAATTCTAAGACCGGCCATGTTTTTTTTTTTATTGTTTCTCTGTCATTCCCTTGCTAACTGGACACATGGCTTGGAGGTAGTTTACCTCCATCACACTACTGTCTGTTACTGCTTGCTTAAGGTAACTTAATCTCTCCAGAACTCTCCAGAACTGTATAGAAGAAACAGAATGAAGATAATTTTGAAATTTTCTTAACTTTTTCTGTCAGCAAGCCTGCAGCTTGGTGAGTTTAGCCAGTGTGATCTTATTTTTTATTATTTTTGAGATTATTTATTTACTTATTTTTACTTGTATTTTTTATTTTATTTTATTCTTTTTCGGTTCTTATCTTTTCTGCCTAATTTTTGTGTAAATTGTTCTTAATTATGAAATTTAGGTTTGGTATATTAGGGTTTGGTTATATGTAGGAATTCTAAGACCGGCCATGTTTTTTTTTTTGTTTTTTTTTTTTTTATTGTTCTCTGTCATTCCCTTGCTAACTGGACACATGGCTTGGAGGTGATTCCCCTCCATCACACTACTGTCTGTTACTGCTTGCTTAGGTAGCAATCTCTCCAGAACTCTCCAGAACTGTATAGAAGAAACAGAATGAAGATAATTTTTGAAATTTTCTTAACTTTTTTCTGTCAGCAAGCCTGCAACTTGGTGAGTTTAGCCTTGTGTGATCTTATTTTTATTATTTTTTGAATTATTTATTTACTTATTTTTTACTTGTATTTTTATTTTATTTTATTCTTTTTCGGTTCTTATCTTTTCTGCTAATTTTTGTGTAAATTGTTCTTAATTATGAAATTTAAGGTTTGGTATATTAGGGTTTTGGTTATATGTAGAATTCTAAGACCGGCCATGTTTTTTTTTTTTATTGTTCTCTGTCATTCCTTGCTAACTGGACACATGGCTTGGAGGTGATTCCCCACTCCATCACACTGCTGTCTGTTACTGCTTGCTTAAGGTAACTTAATCTCTCCAGAACTCTCCAGAACTGTATAGAAGAAACAGAATGAAGATAATTTTTGAAATTTTCTTAACTTTTTTCTGTCAGCAAGCCTGCAACTTGGTGAGTTTAGCCAGTGTGATCTTATTTTTATTATTTTTTGAGATTATTTATTTACTTATTTTTACTTGTATTTTTATTTTATTTTATTCTTTTTCGGTTCTTATCTTTTCTGCCTAATTTTTGTGTAAGTTGTTCTTAATTATGAAATTTAGGTTTGGTATATTAGGTTTTGGTTATATGTAGGAATTCTAAGACCGGCCATGTTTTTTTTTTTTTGTTTTTTTTTTTTATTGTTCTCTGTCATTCCCTTGCTAACTGGACACATTAATGACGGAGGTGATTCCCCCCCTCCATCACACTACTGTCTATTTTCTTGCTTAAGGTAACTTAATCTCTCCAGAACTCTCGAACTGTATAGAAGAAACAGAATGAAGATAATTTTTGAAATTTTCTTAACTTTTTTTCTGTCAGCAAGCCTGCAACTTGGTGAGTTTAGCCAGTGTGATCTTATTTTTTATTATTTTTTGAATTATTTATTTACTTATTTTTTACTTGTATTTTTTTTATTTTATTTTATTCTTTTTCGGTTCTTATCTTTTCTGCCTAATTTTTGTGTAAATTGTTCTTAATTATGAAATTTAGGTTTGGTATATTAGGGTTTTGGTTATATGTAGGAATTAAGACCGGCCATGTTTTTTTTTTTTATTGTTCTCTGTCATTCCCTTGCTAACTGGACACATGGCTTGGAGGTGATTCCCCCACTCATCACACTACTGTCTGTTACTGCTTGCTTAAGGTAACTTAATCTCTCCAGAACTCTCCAGAACTGTATAGAAGAAACAGAATGAAGATAATTTTGAAATTTTCTTAACTTTTTTCTGTCAGCAAGCCTGCAACTTGGTGAGTTTAGCCAGTGTGATCTTATTTTTTATTATTTTTTGAATTATTTATTTACTTATTTTTACTTGTATTTTTATTTTATTTTATTCTTTTTCGGTTCTTATCTTTTCTGCTAAATTTTTTGTGTAAATTGTTCTTAATTATGAAATTTAGGTTTGGTATATTAGGGTTTTGGTTATATGTAGGAATTCTTTAAGACCGGCCATGTTTTTTTTTTTTTTTTTTTTTTATTGTTCTCTGTCATTCCCTTGCTAACTGGACACATGGCTTGGAGGTGATTCCCCCCTCCATCACACTACTGTCTGTTACTGCTTGCTTAAGGTAACTTAATCTCTCCAGAACTCTCCAGAACTGTATAGAAGAAACAGAATGAAGATAATTTTGAAATTTTCTTAACTTTTTTTCTGTCAGCAAGCCTGCAACTTGGTGAGTTTAGCCAGTGTGATCTTATTTTTTATTATTTTTGAATTATTTATTTACTTATTTTTACTTGTATTTTTTTATTTTATTTTATTCTTTTTCAGTTCTTATCTTTTCTGCCTAATTTTTGTGTAAATTGTTCTTAATTATGAAATTTAGGTTTGGTATATTAGGGTTTTGGTTATATGTAGGAATTCTAAGACCGGCCATGTTTTTTTTTTTTTATTGTTCTCTGTCATTCCCTTGCTAACTGGACACATGGCTTGGAGGTGATTCCCCCTCCATCACACTACTGTCTGTTACTGCTTGCTTAAGGTAACTTAATCTCTCCAGAACTCTCCAGAACTGTATAGAAGAAACAGAATGAAGATAATTTTATGAAATTTTCTTAACTTTTTTCTGTCAGCAAGCCTGTGGCTTGGTGAGTTTAGCCAGTGTGATCTTATTTTTATTATTTTTTGAATTATTTATTTATTTACTTATTTTTACTTGTATTTTTATTTTATTTTATTCTTTTTCGGTTCTTATCTTTTCTGCCTAATTTTTGTGTAAATTGTTCTTAATTATGAAATTTAGGTTTGACTTATACTAAGTTAAAACTTCATTAACTTCAGTCACATATTTATTTTTTTTAATTGGAGTAGATAGTACCTTCTATCGCCAGGTCTCACACTCCACCCCCTTCTTTTGGACAGGAGTAGAGTTGATCGCCTTGTTTCTAGTTTAGGAAGGGGTTCCCGAGTAGATAGATTAAACTAATTGGAGTAGATAGATTAAACTATCGCCCGGTTCACACTCCACCCACATCTATTGAACAGGTGAAGAGGCTCATCCCTTGTTTCCTGTTTAGGATGCGGTTTCCAGTTTTCTCTTTTCCAATCTTTTCACTCTTTTCCTTTATTATTTTATTTTTTTTTTCAATTGGAGTAGATAGACTAAACTATCGCCTGGTTCACACTCCACCCACATCTATTGAACAGGTGAAGAGGCTTCATCCCTTGTTTCCTGCTTTAGGATGCGGTTTCCGGTTTTCTTTTCCTTTTCCAATCCTTTTTCACTCTTTTCCTTTATTATTTTATTTTTTTTTTCAATTGGAGTAGATAGACCTAAACTATCGGCCTCGGTTCTTCACACTCCACCCACATCTGGCTTGAACAGGTGAAGAGGCCCTCATCCCTTGTTTACCGGTTTAGGATGCGGTTTCCGGTTTTCTCTTTTCCAATCTTTTCACTCTTTTCCTTTCCTTTTATTTTATTTTCTTTTTTCAATTGGAGTAGATAGACTAAACTATCGTTCCCTGGTTCGCCACCCACCCACATCTATTGAACAGGTGAAGAGGCTCAATCCCTTTGTTTCCTGTTTAGGGCGTTTGCCGGGTTTTCCGGTTTTCTTTTCCAATCTTTTTTCACTCTTTTCCTTTATTATTTTATTTTTTTTTTTCAATTGGAGTAGATAGACTAAACTATCGCCCTGGTTCACACTCCACCCACATCTATTGAACAGGTGAAGAGGCCTCATCCCTTTGTTTCCTGTTTAGGAGTGCGGTTTCCGGTTTTCTTTTCCAATCTTTTTCAATTTTCCTTTATTATTTTATTTTTTTTTCTGAATTGGAGTAGATAGACTAAACTATCGCCCTGGTTCACACCCCTCCACCCACATCTATTGAACAGGTGAAGAGGCTCATCCCTTGTTTCCTGTTTAGGATGCGGTTTCCGGTTTTTCTTTCCCAATTCCTTTTCACTCTTTTCCTTTATTATTTTATTTTTTTTTTCAATTGGAGTAGATAGACTAAACTATCGGTTCCCGGTTCACACTCCACCCACACATATCTATTGAACAGGTGAAGAGGCTCATCCCTTGTTTCCCTGCTTTAGGATGCGGGTTTCCGGTTTTCTTTCTTCCAATCTTTTTCACTCCTTTTTCCTTTATTATTTTATTTTTTTTTTCAATTGGAGTAGATAGACTAAACTATCGCCCTGGTTCACACTCCACCCACATCTATTGAACAGGTGAAGAGGCTCATCCCTTTGTTTCCCTGTTTAGGATGCGGTTTTCGGCTTTCTCTTTTCCATTCTTTTTACCCTTACGTAGCCCCCTGCGCATCAGTGGCGTTACTGCCTTGCTCGGGGTGATATGATTAAAAAAAAAAAAAAAAAAAAAAAAAACATAGACGTATGTTCGAGCACAAGAACGCACACACAAACACACGCGCGCACACGCAACCACACTCACATTGGCACACGCACAAAGCAACAAACCGGCACGCACACACGAACACACTGGCACGCACACACAAACACGCACGAACACACAAACGCACCTACACGCGCATACATTAAAACACACACACGCACCCATGCACACACAAAACTCATGAACACGCATGCACAAAATCAAACGCGAGCACACCTGCACACACACTCACACACACATTCACACAAATAAGTACATGAACAAATACACAGACATGCATGCACATTCACACACACAAATCCAAATACACACGCAGGCACGCACCCACTGACACACACGAACACAAAAAACACAAACATGCATACGCACATACACAAACGCACACACGCATATACACATAAACATGCGCACACTTACATACACACTCAGACACACTCGTAGGTTCATATAACCTATATTAATCAGATTAAAAATTTATTTTATTAAAAAGTATTAACTTAGTTAAAGGTAAAACATCCTATTTACTTTGCTATACATGAAATAATATGTCGGGAAGTTAGCGACTAAACTGACACCAAGACATTTTTTTTAATCATATCACCCCGAGCAAGGCGGTAACGCCACTGATGTGCAGGGGGCTACATAGGAGTGAAAAGATTGGAAAAGAGAAAACTGGAAACCGCATCCTAAACAGGAAACAAGGGATGAGCCTCTTCACTTGTTCAATAGACGTGGGTGGAGTGTGAATCGGGCGATAGTTTGTGAACCGGGCGATAAGTTAGTGAGGATGCTGTTTAGCAACCCTGTGGAATGAAAAATAAGGCCTTCCAAAGAACGGAAGCTCTCTTAATAGTTCAACAGCCAGCCAATAAGACGTGGTGTCTCAATAGAATAACCGTGGAGAAGGCAACGGAAAAAAAAACACCACTATCAATACGAAGATCATTCATGGCTATGAAAGGACGAACATATCTACTCCTATTAATCTGTTTACAGCACAGGAGGCTGATCAATAATAAATACTCTTTTCCGATGTCAACAATGAAAACAGCTAAATCAAAACTTTATATTTTTTTTAAAAAATATCTACTCCATTTCATTTATCAGACACTTATCAGCGATACCAACGTGAAATAATTAACTCGTTGGTGCAAAGCGAGACGTGAAAGAGATTTTATCTGAGCTTCATACCCATGTCTATTGAACAGGTTAAGAGGCTCATCCCTTGTTCCCTGTTTAGGATGTGGTTTCCGGCTTTCTCTTTTCCAATCTTATCACTCCTTTTTTTTTTTTCAATTGGAGTAGATAGATCTATCTATCGCCCGGTTCACACTCCACCCATGTCTATTGAACAGGTTAAGAGGCTCATCCCTTGTTCCCTGTTTAGGATGTGGTTTCCGGCTTTCTCTTTTCCAATCTTATCACTCATTTTTTTTTTTTTCAATTGGAGTAGATAGATCTATCTATCGCCCGGTTCACACTCCACCCATGTCTATTGAACAGGTTAAGAGGCTCATCCCTTGTTCCCTGTTTAGGATGTGGTTTCCGGCTTTCTCTTTTCCAATCTTTTCACTATTACGTAGCCCCCTGCACATCAGTGGCGTTACTTGCTCGGGGTGATACGATTAAAAAAAAATAATAATAATAATAATTAAAAGCTAATAGGTGTGAATGGGGTTAACTTTTTGGAACTGACTCCTTACCTTGTAAAGAATGACAGGTGTCACCAGACCATCATTCACCCACTGTTCGCGACAAACAAATATATCACTAAGGAAAAGAAAACTCAGAACAAGAAATCAATGTGGATAAATGTTGAGTTCTCATCTAAAAGTAAATGATTAAACTTGAGAGATTCTTTTGGCAGAATCTATCTGATATATTTATAAGTCTACCATTCGTCCTTGCTTTGAATATTGCTGCCACATCTGGCCTTGTGTTCCTGCTATAGATTCTTGATTAAATCCAAAGACTGTTGTCCTCATTTTTGTTGCCATATTCACGACGTTTTGGCGGAATTTTGAACTGAATCTTTTATCTCGTTCACCAGGGTAGATATCTTTAGTTGCCACATCTAGATATCTCAGTTCTCTAAGTGTTTTTTGTTCACCACTGCTGTAGCCAGGTATGGAACTCACAATTCTTTGGGTGAAGTCACTGCATCCAACCAGCGTTTTTATCCACTGGGCTATGTGTTCTCAAGGGAGAAAACTGGTAAAGTCATGACTCATGGAACTAGAACAATCTATCCCGGTCAACGAAATAAAGGACTCAGTTCGAAATTCCAATCACTTGAAGAAGTTCAGGATGTACAACAGCCCGAACGTCGTGAATATGGCCACAAGAATGAGTGCAATAGTCCGAACAATGTTAATAGTGTAAATAATTACAATACCTCATCTAAGAAGTATAGACATCCAAAGAACAAAGATCTGCAATGTTATTTATCCTGGCATGGCATCTCGGTTTCAGTCACTTTCCCACCACAGTAACGTATGTTCCCTGTGCCTTTTCTATAAATATTTTCATGTTATTATTTTTTTTCTAATTAGTTTTCGCTTTGGTGCGTATGCTTTATGAATTTAAGCGCAGTGCTATATTGGCTGCTACGTCTCATCATTTTAATGCTGAAACGGCTATATGTAACCGTAAGTTCTATGCCAAGTGTTTCATCTATGACACCTCTCGCTTTTAGAATGCAACGGGAAATCAGTCCACTATCTTTCCGAAGATGTCATGGTAATTCACAAATAATAAGGAAAATTAATCTCTGGAGACGGCAACGGGAAACTACTCCATTATCTTTCCGAAGAAGTCATGGCAATTCACAGATAATAAAGAAAAGGAATCTGTGGAGAAAGCATCGAAAAACCACTCCATTAACGTCCGGCTTTTTCTTCCCGCTTAACTTTGATCTTCAAAAATGCAATGTCAATCGTTATCGTCTAAATGATTGTTCTTCTATTGTCCTTATTAAAATATTTTTCTCATATTCTCAAGCACCCCAGTAACCCCTTGTATTTTAGTAACTTTATCGCCTTGCCTGGGGTGAAACAAAGATTCCAATTCCACCACAGTTCGTTATATTCACCTAGTTAAATAATAGTATTTGTATCAGTAAATGCTTATTATTTACCAAAATATAATACAGTCCAAAAAGATTTTCTGGCCTTAAATGACCTGCAAAAGGTTGATAAGGCGTAAAAAATAATTCAGTTGAAACATAAAGTACAATTGCATTTATTGAATTATACAGGGTTGTCCAAAAGCAGTTGGAATTGGCTTATTACAATGGTGTTCATTATAACTATGGTATTTGCATTATTGTATACAAAGTCAATGTAATAGTTGTATCAATTGTATATGTAATCTCAAAATAAAGGTCAAAATTCACCATTATTTGAAATATTTGCTCTATTCAATAATATTTGTGAAAACTTTAGGGTCTTCTCTTAACCTGTGAGAAAATTGCCCACCATCATCTGAGATATAGGACATCATGTATGACAAAGCAGAATTAGAGGAACAGATCAGGTGAAGTTGGAGTGGAAGCAAAGAGAAAAAGTTCTTATATTTCCTTCTTTCAGGAAATGCCAGAAAATGCAAGGGAGGTAACTCAATTTTTTTTTAACGCAGTTATCTAACTTTAGTGACAATTATCGATATGGAAAGTGGAATCGGTGAGACGCTTTCAAATCCCGGCTTAGTCACTTTAACGAACATTCCCAGTAGAAAGAGACACAAATCGTTTTCTTTTTTACCAGATATTCATTAAAGAGTAGGCTCTTTTGCCTTAATGGGAAAATAAAGATAAGGAAAATTATCACGACAATTCTCGATAGTAAAGAAACGGAATCTGTGGAGATGGTGACAGAAGATTACTCCTCGATATTTTTTTTTTTTAAGCGTTTCACCCCGAGCAAGGCATGCCACTGCCACTACTGCGCAGGGGGGCTACATAGAGTGGAGAAAGGATGATTAAATATAGGAAATGTCAGAGGGTGGGTGATAGGCGGGTAAGGATACAGAGAATGAGGGTTGGGTAGATGAGAGTGTTCTGAGAATAATTGGGAGTTAGTGTGATAGGAGGTGTCTATTGACCCTACATTTAAACACCTGGAGATTGTAGCTGTCGAGAAAGCAGACTTGTGGAAGGGAGTTCCACAGGCGGGAAGCGCGAGAAAAAAAGCTGTTGGAGTAGAATTTACGGTTACATCTTGTTTGTTTAACTGTAAAAGCGTGGGACCTAGTTGCTAATCTAGTATCTCGTGTAAATTCATGCTTAGGCGGCACCAGTGACCTAAGCTCATCGGAGCAGAAGCCATGGAAGTACTTGTAGAAGAGGCACAGGAAAGCCACATCACGCCGGTGAGACAGTGGTTGCAGCCGGTCTGCCAAGTCAGTATCAACCATGTTACAGATCCTCCTTTGTATTTTGTCAAGTAGCCCAAGGAGAGCAGCAGGGGCACCCGACCAGATATGGCAGCAATATTCAATACACGGGCGGATGGTAGATTTGTATATGTGCAGAATAGATTCAGGTGGGAAAAACTTCCGGGCCCTGCACAGAGAGCCGACTTTCATAGCAGCAGATTTGGCAATGTATTCGATATAGTCATTCCATTTGAGGTCCGCCGAAAGGGTAAGGCCAAGGAGGCGTAGTATTTTACTCTCTGGGAGGCCAGCCTGTCCCATGCTAATGGGAGGTAGATGCGATTGTCTATGGTGGTTAGTTGATAACAGCTTCGTTTTAGAGGCATTGAAATTTACCAGCCATTTCCTGCCCCAGGCCACTACGGATTGGAGGTCCTTTTCAAGCACGGCAGCGAGGTTCACTTTGTCGTCCACACCTGGTTTTTGATCGATGCGAGAATAGATTGTTGTGTCATCGGCATACATGCCAACTTGGGATCTAATGGCGTCGGGGAGATCATTAATGTAGATCAGAAAGAGCGTGGGACCTAGGATAGAACATTGAGGGACGCCCGCGATGGCAATTTACAGATAATAAAGAAAAGGAATTTGTGGAGAAGGCAACGGGAAACCACTCCATTATCTTTCCCATGATGTCATGGCAATTCAGATAGTAAAGAAAAGTAACGTGTGGAGAAGGCCAAGGGAAACAACTCTGTTTTTCCCTAAAAGTCATGATAATTCACAGATAATAAATAAAAGGAATTTGTATAGAAGAGAATAGGAAACCTCTTCAGTATCTTTTCCAAGAAGTCATGATAATTCACAGATAATAAAGAAGCCGAGTTTATGGAGGAGGCAATGAGAAACCACTCCACTCTGTTTCCCTAGATGTCATGATAATTCACAGATAATAAAGAAGCCGAATTTATGGAGGAGGCAATGAGAAACCACTCCACTCTGTTTCCCTAGATGTCATGATAATTCACAGATAATAAAGAAGCCGAATTTATGGAGGAGGCAATGAGAAACCACTCCACTCTGTTTCCCTAGATGTCATGATAATTCACAGATAATAAAGAAGCCGAATTTATGGAGGAGGCAATGAGAAACCACTCCACTCTGTTTCCCTAGATGTCATGATAATTCACAGATAATAAAGAAGCCGAATTTATGGAGGAGGCAATGAGAAACCACTCCACTCTGTTTCCCTAGATGTCATGATAATTCACAGATAATAAAGAAGCCGAATTTATGGAGGAGGCAATGAGAAACCACTCCACTCTGTTTCCCTAGATGTCATGATAATTCACAGATAATAAAGAAGCCGAATTTATGGAGGAGGCAATGAGAAACCACTCCACTCTGTTTCCCTAGATGTCATGATAATTCACAGATAATAAAGAAGCCGAATTTATGGAGGAGGCAATGAGAAACCACTCCACTCTGTTTCCCTAGATGTCATGATAATTCACAGATAATAAAAAAACTGGAATCTGTAGAAAAGGCCACGGAAAAACACTCCCCTATCTTTCCCAAGAATTCATGGCATGTGTATTACGTCTGTTACTGTGGCTATAGTATGTGAATATACAGATTTTTCTTTTTTACTTTGTTTTAATCATTTCGCCCTAAGAAAAAAATTAGTAAATTATACTAATAAGAGAGAGGACAATAACAGAAAAAAAATTACGAAGATAAACGATAATGATTGACATAGCATTTAAATTTTTGAAGATCTGGAATGCAAAAAGCCGGAAGAGAGTTTTACAAGCAAAACGGGCAAGAGAATAAACTGTTAGCATTGAACTTGCAGTTACATGTAACAGTTTCAGCTAAGAAACAATGAGATCTTGCTGTCAATCCCGTACTGCGATTAAAGTCGAGGTGTCAAGATGAAAAACATATCCGAACAATTACCATGAAAATGAGTATAAAAAAATGTACGGCTGTTGGAAACTGACTGTGGCAAGCCGAGATGCCAAGCCAGAATCGATAACATTGCAGATTTTTCTTCGAATTTCATTATAAATCCCTAAACTTATATCAGAAACAATAGACAAGGTTTGGCAACAATATTCAATACATGAACGAATGTTCATGATCAATTCTTGCGGTAAAAATTGTTTAGCACGACATAGTGAACTAACTTTTCTAGCATCAGACATAGCCACTGAATTTATATAATCTTTCAACTTCATGTCAACGACAAACGTTACGCCGAGAATGGGTCACCTACCTGGATATTAGAATCAGGCGAATAAAAGAGAGTATTTACGGTTTTGAAGTCTTAAAAATGACACGCCATTTTTTGCCCCCGTTAGCAACAGATTATTGTAAATTTAACCTCATCGAACCGATCAAACTTACCATTAACATACGAATACATAGTTACGTTATCAGAATGTGTGTGTGTGTGTGTGTGTGTGTGTGTGTGCGTGTGTGTGTGTGTGCGCGCGCGTGTGTGTGTGTGCGCGCGTGCGCGTGTGTGTGTGTGTGCGCGCGTGTGTGTGTGTGTGTGTGTGTGTGTGTGTGTGTGTGTGCGTGTGTGTGAAATAGTCAAATATAGGTAAAAATATATAAAATACAATATTAATAAAGACAAATGGAAAATTTATCTTAGTCGTCGCGTCTCATTTGACAAAGTCAAGTAAAAGAATATTATCCTTAGTAGGTTGCCATTATTTTCTGCGATAGACTGATTGTCAGTCAAGGCTATAGAACCCAATCGGTCCTGCTATTTAACCCATAACTGAAGGGAGGAGATGGATTAATACCTTTCCCCGGGGTATTTGCGCGTAAGTAAATGCAAGGAATTCAACTGGAATTTCGGCTGTACTTTTACCTATTATCGATGATGGATTTTACTTCACGCGTAAATAAAATGGATGATTGTCTAGCTGCAACAGCCTATACATGGGTGATTGATGCCTACTCTATTTAAGGCTTGTCTAGTTATGAAGCCTTCGTGATCGAGTGTTTAAAACTGGCGGCTTCAGCTGGTCCATAGGGTTTGCGGGTTCGAATCCTTCTGAAGGATGCATCATATTCCCCTAATAAGATTTCACGATTATTCAGGTCGGTATATATATTTTATTATTTTAAACATAAAAATTCCTTAGCTGTAATTCTTTATATCAATTCTTTTCCTGGTTCAAAGTTTCATGTAACATTCACTTTTCAATACAATCATATATATATATCCGAGTGGGTATAGAATGAGGAGAGAAAAAAGAAAAAAATTTTTTCAGTCCAAAATATTAATTTAAAACAGTGCTCGATATATGGTGTATAGAGCAGTGAATATTTATTATAAATTATGTTTTAGAACATGTACATAATTTCTTCTATATATGTCCTCTTCTCTACAATCATATGTTTGTTTCAGTGTTTGGATTTAAACACTTCCTCAGGGGAAATAAAGGTTTGGAATCATTCTCTGTTTATATTTGGTTCGTTGTTGTCGTGGGGGTTGGTTGGGGTTATTGGTAATTAAGTGAATGTCTCGTTTTGATCGTTAGACTTTTGAGGAATTTGGTGTGTAAGTGTGAAATTGTTGATTAATGGTATTATCTGTTGGAATGTATGTTTTATCTTTTTATCGGTTGGGTATATATATATATATGCTTCTGTCTATATATATATACGCTTGTGTTTTTGTATATATATATATATATGTGTGTGTGTGTGTGTGTGTGTGTGTGTGTGTGTTTTGTATATTTATATATAAGTTTATTTGTGTAAACATTATTTTTAATGAATACTCATATTTGATTAGATGCTCTGTATTTTTATTGTAAAAACAATATATTTAATTACATCTACTGGTCTGAATAATCAAGAAATCTTGTTCGGAAAATATGCCTCCACTGGCATTTTATTAATCTATTTTGTAACGAATTTCGTAACATTTTGGATATATATATATATCCAGAAGAAGATTTTGCAAATCATCCAGAAGAAAAATAAATCAAGAAGAAGGTTTAGTAAATAATCTTAATGGATCCTAGTAATATTAGGTTAAATATTAAAACTGATCCAACAGAGAGCTTGTTGTAAATCTAATTTACAGACCAGGTATTTACTTATTTCATATATAAATTCAATATTTTATATTGGGGGGGGGGGGGGGGAATAGCCATTTGAACAGGTAATTAGAGGACGCTTTATTAAACCCCAGCCGTAAAATGAAGAACTTCTAGTGTCATCAGAAATAAAAGATAGTTAAAAACAATGAAGATGTAAGAAAGTTTGGTTAGGAAAGGAAGTAGCCCAAGAAGCATGCTAAACATAGGAATGGTGGGAAGTAACTTGCCCAAGAGGTCGTGGGTAGGAATAAACTCAAGAGTATCACGCATACAAATTTAAATTCTAACCAGTATCAATAATTTATATATATATATGTGTGTGTGTGTGTGTGTGTGTGTGTGTTAGAAAACAAGTTCGAAATTTCCGTTAAAATTCCTTTTTTTTTTTGTTTTCCGTCAGCGATTCACGCCATGTTTACGTAATGTGACCATTAAGGAAAACGTAATATTACGTAGGGTTTGTTTTTTGTTTTTTTGCGTTGAAAGAAAGACAAATTAATTTTAAAATTCTTGCAAAAAATCAACTAATTGTCTGATTTTAATGAAACTTTCAGTACTTATTCTCAAATGAATTAAATTATTTATGCAATTATTATTTTTAGAAAATATTGGTTATTTTTCATTTTTTTTTTCACCTGTAGCCTTACCACCAGTTAATTGGAGGTAAGGCTAGCATAAAACTTCTAGAAATACATTATCTATACTCATTTTTATTAGCTAAATGCAGTACTCAATGGAGAATGTAAATATTTTTTTTTTACGAGACCATTTTTCCGAAAATCTGCTCCGAATAGAAAATTCAAAAATGCATTAAAACTGCGCTATTTTAAATATAGATAAACTTTTAATTGATTCTATAAATAATATAATTTTAGGATATCACATTCTGAAGAAGAAAAAATAGTTCAATAAATAATGATTTTTTATAATAATTGTTTTATTTTTCTCTTTGCTAATTAAAGTTTGAAACATCTTTTAAATTTCTCATTTACTCAATGTCTTAGTATTTTAATTCATAAAAAAACTTCATTTACAAATCGAAAATTTAAAGGCTTAATACAAATCATTTTGAATTGAGATTTTTAAAATAATTTCTAAATTTCTTTATTTATGATAACCTGCACATTTTCTTTTACTTATAAGAGACTTATCATTATTTTCGCTTACATATACTTACATTCATAATGAACATCTAATGTTTTTATTACACGTGACGCACACACTTAAACAGACACAAGTTTTTCTTCTACATTTACCAATAAATCATAGTTCAATCAACATTCTGTCTCTGGATTTTTAAGAAGGTATTTAAATCATTCGTCTTTTAAAAAGAAGAAGCTTCTTAAAGTGAAACAGGTTAAGTTAAATACACTTTTTTCTGGCCTGTTATTTACTTATTCTATTCAATTCTATTCTCTCTCTCTCTCTCTCTCTCTCTCTATATATATATATATATATATATATCTGTTTCGTGATTAGCAGATAGACTAAACTATCGCCCGGTTCACACTCCACCCACGTCTATTGAACAGGTGAAGAGGCTCATCCCTTGTTCCCTGTTTAGGATGTGGTTTCCGGCTTTCTCTTTTCCAATCTTTTCACTTTTCTTTTTCTTTTTCTTATTTTTTTTTTCAATTGCAGTAGATAGACTAATCTATCGCCCGGTTCACACTCCACCCACGTCTATTGAACAGGTGAAGAGGCTCATCCCTTGTTCCCTGTTTAGGGTGTGGTTTCCGGCTTTCTCTTTTCTAATCTTTTCACTTTTCCTTATTTTTTTTTTTTAATTGGAGTAGATAGACTGAACTATCGCCCGGTTCACACTCCACCCACGTCTATTGAACAGGTGTAGAGGCTGATCCCTTGTTCCCTGTTTAGGATGTGGTTTCCGGCTTTCTCTTTTCCATTCTTTTTACCCTTACGTAGCCCCCTGAGCATCAGTGGCGTTATCGCCTTGCTCGGGGTGATATGATTAATATATATATATATATTAATATATATATTAATCAAAATATATATATCAAATATTAATCAAATATATATATATATATATATATATATATATATATATATCCCAGTTTCATGATTATTATTATAATTGTGTACCACTTTTATTTTAAACATTAAATCTACATTTAGAATTGGAAATAATTTTCCCTGTTAATTTTACTAATTACTTCATTTAATTATGATGTATTTTATTATTTGAAAATTTAATGGAATTGAAAAGATTTGATTTTTTTTTATTATTCTATAACGGACAACACACAAGTTTTTAAATCATTTACGCTTAATTGCACTGAATTAAATAAGTTCACTTTATTATATAAAGATGTTTTTTAAAAAAGATGTTTTTCAAGCAAAACCAATTTGATTCAATTTAATTAATTTATCTTCTTACTAAATATAAATTTCATGATTCTGTTGATAAACTTAATGTAAAATTCAGAAGAGTTTGGAAGCGTCAAAGGGAAAATACTTAGCAAAAATGTTTGGCAGAGTTGTCTCTCTTGTACTGCATATTTCTTTATTTACTTGTATGCTGTAAGAATTTCCCTTTTTTGTTTTTTTTGATCACTTCTGTCATTTGATCATAATGAGATCGTCTCGTAACAATTTAACTATATATATATATATATATATATATAAGGAAATATGTTCATGTATACATATAAACTATTACAAATGTGATATGTACGTCCGTCAGTCAGTCAGTTAAATGCCATACGTGCCATTATAGGTGTGATTATATCTGGATATTATTTCTGATCTTAATAGCAGCGGAAGTTAATAGCTCTTGAGTTACAGCATGCTATTATTTTTACAATAATAATCTAAACTTATTTATAAATGGAACTTTGTCTGTGTGTCTCTGTGTGTGTCCGTTACCTAGAGACTTCGAAACGGCTGAGCCGATTTTCTTCAAAATTTACACAGTTGTACTACAAGCGTCTGCGAGTGTTCTTAGCTAGGTTTTGTGTCGAGGTTTCCGCGATAAATATCGAAAATCGATAATCGAAAAAATCGGGTTATAGAAGGAGTGGTCCGATTTTAATCAAATTTGATACACTCATAGACAAAGACATAAGAAACGATATTCAGAAGTTTCAAGGTTGCAGTTCTTACAATATTACAGAAAATCGATAATATATATATATATATATATATATATATATATATATATATATATATATATATATATATATATAAAAGCAAGATGTTTGTGTGTCTGTTTATCTGCCTGTATATCTGTATTTTTTTCAGCCCTTTTATTTTAGTTTTTGCTTCCGGTTTGGCTCTAAGTAGGTATAATTGTAGTTCTTAGTATCAGCCATGATACCATTTACTCAGAGGACTTATTTAGCCTTCTAAATTCAGTTTACGACGAAAAAAACTTATTTGATATCGATAGCAGGAAATCAAAATTTGACTTACATCCATTCATTTTTCTTTCAGTCTACGTTTTCGCTTTAAATGGAAACAACTATTGCTTTTTAGTCTTTCATGCCAACATCCAAAGAGTCTGAGCTCCAGGACCATGGATTAGTTTTAAAGCTTTCATTATACCCGAGCAACGCCGAGATATACTGCTAGTAAATATATAATTATATATAAATAATAAATATATAAATGCTCTATTTCTGTATTGAGTACTTTTTATAAAAAGTAAATATTAAACTATGGAATTTAAAAAACCTATTAGTTTAAACTTCTGCAAATACTTTCACGGCTTCAGCTCCGATGAACTTAACTCACTGGTGCCCCCTATATATGAATTTACTCGAGCCACAAGATTACCAACTAGTTCTTTCCATTTTACTGTGAAACCAATAAAATGTAAACGCAAATTCTACTCCATCAGCTTCTTCTATCGCACTTCCATTTACTTGCTTCCCCGACAGTTACAATCTTCAAGAATTCAAATGTAAAGTCAATAGTCATCTTATGACACTTTCATTTAAGTGTCAAAAAGTTGAGTGGCGAAATTAATTAAATGAAAATTAATTAAATCATGATAATAATTATTTTATTAAACCATTATAAAAATAAGTTCATTCTGGGTATCCAACATTTTTGAGAACCAGGTGTAATAAACCGAGGTCATTAAGTATAAAGATATCTAGACTCGAGCTGACCTATAAACTGTCACTAAAACAAAACACTCTGCTGGTGTAAGGACCTGTCAAAAATTACTTCAATTTCAAAATATAAACATATTTTGAGCGTGGCAAACAGGTGGGTTGCTTCACCCGAGGATTGAGTGCAAGTACGGCACAAGGTAATAAATCATTGATCAACCAACCACAGGGCCTGCTTCTTGTTAGCCCACCCCGATGACTGCGACTAATTGGCTGATTATCTAAACCAATCAGATGCAACCCAGGAGTGTTGTTACGACGATAGCAATTGGCCGGTGATCCCTATTGGCTGTCGGGGATAATGCAGGTATCAGCACACATCAAGTGGCCCTGGCATGTTGTACATCTCATAGTATCGCATTGGGGATACTTCAAGAGTAGATCCTGTGTCCGTATCATTTGCAATGTGTGCAATATCTTTCACCCTCTGCCGGTGGTTTATTGCACAAACTGCCAATCCATTGTTTGTTTCTTCAGTCTTGTTTACGGATGAAGCAACATTTAGAAAAGATGAAATAACAAATTTTCACAACCAACATTGTGGGAGGATCGGAACCCCTATGGTAGAATACAGTCTAGGCACCAGAATCAGTTTACCATTAATGTACTGGCTGGAATTGTAGGTAACTGTCCTTATTGTAAGAAGCTTCATATGTTTTCCCAGCACCTCTCACGGGAGCTGTTTAAAGGGACTATATTACGAATACACTTCCAGACCTGCTGGTGGATGTACTCCTGCTAATACGAAGACGCATGTGGTTCATGCATGATGGACTGCAGCACATTTTACTCAGATTGTTTCCAATGCACAGGCAGACATCTACCATGAAAAGTGAATAGGTAGAGGAGAGCCAGTTCTATGGCCTGCACGTTCAACCGACTTCAATATTTTAGATTTTTAGCTGTGCGGCCACTGAAAACAATTGGTTTATGCAGCAGACTTTAATAATGCAGTGACACTTCATGAAAATATCAAGGAGACCTGCAAAACCTTTCGACACCGTGTAGGAGTACTTGAAAGGGTCCGCCAGTCAATGATCCGACGGGTACGTGCGTTTATAGAAACAATAGAGTGACATTTTGAACATTTGTTATGAGCTGCTCTGATGAATTAAAACGATGGACTTTTGGACATATGCTTATATATAGACATTTTATCATATTTTTCATTGAGGAATCCGCCGCCAAGTTTGTAAAAGTATTTTTTATATACCCTCCTCCCTCCTCTCTCTCTCTCTCTCTCTCACTCTCTCTCTCTCTATCTATCTATATATATATATATATATATATATATATATATATATATATATATATATACTACCGTCCATAATTATTAGGCCACCCCAGTGTTTTAAAAATGATGTATTTCATTCTATTTTTTAGTATTTATTGCCAAGTGAATAACTGTAAATGAAAAGAGAATGGTTCTTTTGTTAATACTGTATAATAACATGTGCATCAAATGAATTTATAAATATTTAATAAATACTTATATTGCAGTTTCATCAATGAAAGAATGAAGAAAATTTAGGGTGATTCGGACGAGTTCATCTTTGCTTCCTTGCCTTGTAAAATTTTGCAAAGTAATAATAACAAAAGACCCATTCTATTTTCATTTAGAATTATCCACTAGGCAATAAATACTTAAAAAAGGTTGAAATACATCATTTCTTTTAAAAAACTAAGGTAGCACAATAATTATGGCCGGCAATATATATATATATATTTATATATATATATATATATATATATAGTCATCCGCAGACAGCTCTGTTTCGCTGTATCATAGCTTATAATTAGGGTTAGTCATCCGATTGCTTTTAACCCAGGATTGAAACCCGACCGAATTGGAGTCAGTCGACGATTCTACCTCTGATATATATATATATATATATATATATATATATATATATATATATTAATCCCTCACTAATAGCACAAATTGGAGTCTCCAATTCTTTCAGTAGAGGATATTGACTGTTCCTTTGTTTTTCTAAAATGACCCATAAATGTTCAATTATGTTGAGATCTGGTGACTATGGCGGACAGAAAAGATGTTCTACTTCACTAGAACGTTCTTTATGCGATTCAGCTACAACTTTAGCAGTATGAAGGCGTGCGTTTTCATCCTGAGAGATGGCATTCCCTTCCGGAAATAGTTCCTGAATCACTGGACGAAGTTGATCAATTAAAATCGTTAAATAGTTGATTTTAGTAAACTTACCTAATAAAAAAAAAATTAATAAAAAGATGAATAATTAATAAAATATAAAATATTAAATCAACAAACATAAAAATAGACAAGCTTTTGACAGTTTAATCAAATTTTCCAAATTATTGTTTTATAGTACTAGGTGTTTCCATTATTTTGTCCACCCCCGATATATATATATATATATATATATATATATATATATATATATATAAGAGTTGAGAATATTAATTTTTATATTATTATTAAGCAGGAAGGGAGATTACTTGTTCTTTTAAAAAAAAAAAAAATCAATAACGAAAGAGGCAGAATGTTTTCCTTGACTATTTTCTGTCGACTAATACACGGGGTCGACTTATTTATGGGAGATAACCCATAGTTATGGAGATGATTGGAGTATTTTTGGAAACCCTGTACATATACATAAATAATTCCACTTTTCAATCTGACTGGTTATTTTTAGGGCTAAAACTATATTCAGTGTTCGTTCGTTGTGAAATATTTTCTAATCAACAATGTTTTTGGTCTATAACGGGAAATATCACTTGCAAAATTTTGTCTGTTGCGATGAATGAGCCGCCGCTCCCCTAGAGAAGAGTTGAGTACAACTTAAGAAAAGAAAAAGGAAAGAAAAGAATGTTTAACAATATTTCGACAGTATGTGTGCCTTCTTCAGGTTATATTTAAAAGTATTATATAAGTAAAATATTTAAAAATAAAATATTTAAAAATAAGTATTTGTACAAACGTCGCTTGTCTTGAGAAAATGGGTGAAACTGTTAATCAACGCGTCAAAACGGAATGAAATTCGGCCAGAATGAATGGAATAAAACTTTTTCTTCCTCTTCTTCTTAGTTGATTCGTCTTTTCTTTTTTTTTTCCCCTATACTTACTTTTTTATTCTTATCCTTACATCTTTCTTTCTTTCTTTCTTTCTTTCTTTCTTCTTCTTCTTCTTCTTCTTCTTCTTCTTCTTCTTCTATTATTATTATTATTATCTCTCTCCTTACCTTCTTTTTCTTTTTCATCTTTTTCTTCTTCTTTATTTATTATTATAATTGTTATTCCTCTCCTTACTTTCTTCTTCATTCTTTCTTTTTATTATTATTATTACTATTATTCCTCTCCTTTACCACTTCTTCTTCTTCTTCTTCTTCTTCTTCTTCTTCTTCTTCTTCTTCTTCTTCTTCTTCTATTATTATTATTATTATTTCTATCCTTACCTTCTTTTTTTTCTTTTATTATTATTATTTTTGTTATTCCTCTCCTTACTTTCTTCTTCGTTTTTTCTTTTTATTATTACAATTATTCCTCTCCTTACCACCTCTTCTTCTTCTTCTTCTTCTTCTTCTTCTTCTATTATTACAATTGTTGTTTCTTTCCCAACTTTCCTTTTTTTTTCTTTTATTATTACTATTAGTAGTATTAGTAGTTGTAGTAATAGTAGTATTTTTCCTGTACTCTCGCTTTCTCCCGACAGCCTCTGCAAACATCATTTTACTCCGAGTTGACCGGATGTATTTTCAGCCAAAGCAGTTCAATTAAGAAAAAGCAAAAAAAAAAAAACAGACTCTCAAAGTGATTAATATTTTAATCGTCTGTTGTTGTTGTTCTATCCTTGTTCTTTCGCATGGCCACTAATTTCATCTCTTTTGACACTTGGCCGACATTTTGGTGATCGGAGAAGACAAAGTCGACTCAGAAAGTAAAAATAGATTTCATTAGAAAAGAAAAAGAAGTTTATGTATGGAAAGCAATTAGAGTATTTCTTGATGGGTCCAGTGGTCGGTGTTCGATCCTAGATAAAAACCCAGGATTTCGATTACTGTCTTTCTAGGTGGACAGGCCCTCCCCACTTTGAAAAGTGGTACAACACAATCCATTACTATCCAACTTCTGATATTCATTTGGCCTTGGGCATACAAATATATATTTAGCAAAATATCGAAAAGCCGGGATTTTAAAATATTGATTATTAAGGTAAGAAGGTTCAACCTACTTAGAACATCGCCGCTGCACATTCTTTCTCAATTCATTTCTTCTCATTCTAGCTGATGATTTTAGATATTGAAGTCCAGATAAAAAAAATGGCTCCGGTGCTTCAAACGTAGCCGAACATCCACTGGAAGATAAACGAGACTGATAAGTCAATCAGCTAAGTGCCATAAGTGATACACGCTTGGGCGATCATGTCCCGAAAGGAACATGACTGACTGGGCAGAAGATTTTCCTGTAGTAGAATACCGTTATTTTCTGCGATTGACTGGTTGCTAACCAACAGGACAGAAACCAATTTGTCTTGCTATTCAAGCGGATGTGCGTTGTGGTGCAGTGGACAGCGGCTCGGAACGAGAAATCGAGGAGCCGAGTTTGAATTCCAGTTGAATTCATTGCATTCATTTACGCGCAAATACCCTTGGGAAAGGTATTAGTCCGTCTCTTCCTTCCAGTTATGAGGTAAATAACAAGACAGATTGGGTTCTATAGCCTTGGTCGGCAACCAGTCTACCGCAGAAAGCTAATGGCAATCTACTGTGGGCTAATCTTCTGCCCAGTCAGTCATGACTCTTTCGAGACATGATCGCCCAAGCGTGTTTCACATATGGCACTTAACTGACTGAATCAATCTTGCTATTCAATCTAGTCTACTTTTCTTCTTGGAACAATCTGCAGACATCACCTGCAATGTCTAGTTTTTCTTAATATTCTTCAGGTCATATAAAGAATTTTGTCATTTATTTCTTTCAATTTCCATCACCATGTATCCATCACACCAAGATGGTGCATAGGGCAGCAACTTTCTGTTTCTGTAACAAACTGTTTTTATACGGGGCAGGGTTGTTAGCCCTGCACCCAACCCCCAAACCTGGAGGACCGCTGGACCATTCTTGGTCCTTAGGTTTACAGCACCTGGTATTCCCAAATAGTCACCCATTTAAGTACTGACCAGGCTCGATGTTGCTTAACTTCGGTGATCGGACGGGAACCGTTGTATTCAGCACGATATAGCCGTAGACTTCAATTTCCATACATAGTTGAAAGATTTGGTACAATTTCTGAGGTTTTCTAGCTTAAACGTTGATTATCCCTACCTTTTATTTTTGTTTCTTTAAAAGTGTATTGAGCACTTTTTAATACAAATGTTTACTAGTCTAATTTAACTTTGACAAATAACTGTTTAATAATTACACACACACACACACACACACACACACACACACATATATATATATATATATATATATATATATATTACCTATTTATTAATCATTAATATTTCGAGATCGTAGTCTCATCTTCAGAATGATAGGAGAGCTCAATTTCACGTCCGCTCGTAGTCCGTGCCTTTCATCGAAATTAAGCTCTCCTATCATTCTAAAGATGAGACTATGATCTCGAAATATTAATGAATAATAAATAATACCCAACCCTTTCTTTACCTTTCTTTATTTTACTAAACGCATTGTGATAGCCTTCAAAACCTACCTATACATCTAATATACACAATGCTACAAGCAAATTGCAAAACTCTCCCATATCCTCTCAGCAATCAATTCAAACAAGTTTGGTTGAATAATATCGACAAGTTTTGTCTATCAATTTATTTAGAGAGATTTTTTTAAATCAATTATAATTTTCCGCGCGGTAAATTTCGAGTCAACCACTAAATAGGTAGAATCAAGATAGACTGCTAGGAAACTATATCTAGAAATATTATAAAATCTCTTCAGTTAGGTTGATCAGAGAGTATTTACGTATTTCTCGGTTGAAAAAGTAGTACTCATCCTGTGATTTCACTTCAGAACCGCAAACTGAACTTATGAGCAACGAGGAAGTTTTAAAGAAAATTGACGCTTATTTTTAACATTAGAAAGAAATAGTTAACATTTCTAGGGCTTATAATAACGAAAGAAGGCTTGGAAAATATGATACTCACATGAGAGATATAAGAAAACAACGCATAATCTTACCAGCTTAAGTAAATTGAAGGCAGATTTTCTTTTTTATCTTCTTAATTCCTGTTCTTTTATTGTTTCGTCTCGTTAATATTCTGTTACACTCTAGTAACCCCTTGCGTCTTAGTTGCTTTATTGCCTTCTTTTGGGTTAAATGACTTTAAAATAAAAGCAAACAAGGTTTAAGAGAGATAACAAATAGACAAAATTTAATAAAATTTACAAAACACAGGTAATTGGAGGGTTCTGGGGGCTAACGTCCTGACGAGAAATGGCACAAAGAAGTATTACTTTTTAAAGTTATATTAACGTTAAATGGATAATAGATTCAAGAATGATATTATAAGTAGATTTCATCATCGTAATTAGTGAGTCATTTTAAACAAGATACGAGAAGAAGAGTTATGTCTTCTATAAATACCGGTACATATAAAAAAAAGATTTCTCATGTTAATCTGCGTCCTGGATATGACGATAAACTACATCCGGATCCAGCGTTTGACGATAAACTACATCTGGATCGTGGGTTTGACGATAAACTACATCCTAGTACTAGGTATGACCATAAACTGCATCCGGATCCTGGGTATGACGGTAAACTACATCCGGGTACTGGATATGACAATAAACTGCATCCGAGTCCTTGGTTTCACGATAAACTACGACTGGGGAATGGGTATGACAATAAACTACATCCGAGTCCTGGGTGAGACGATAGACTGCATTCGGGTCCTGGATTTGGCGATAAACTACATCCGAGTCCTGGGTATGACGATAAATTGTATCCGAATCCTAAGTATGACGATAAAGTGTATCCGGGTCCTGGGTTTGACGATAAACTTCATCAGCTTCCTGATGTATAATGATAAGCTACATCTGGGTCCAAGGTTTGACGATAAGCTACATCCGCTTCCTGGGTATGACGATAAGCTACATTCGGGTTCTGGGTTTGACGATAAACTACATCCGGGTAATGGGTATGACGATAAATTGCATCCGGATCCTGAGTATGACGATAAAGTGAATCCGGGTACTGGTTATGACAATAAACTGCATCCGAGTCTAGGGTATAACGATAAATTGTATCCGAATACTGAGGATGACGATAAAGTACATCCTGGTTCTGGGTTTGACGATAAACTACATTCTGGTACTGGTTATGATCTTTGTGAGTTCTGTACCTGACTAAAGCTGTGGTGAACACATAATTTGCTGAAAGCTAGATTAAATAGAGTTAACTAAGATGTCTGGAAGTAACATGACTCATGGAACGAGAATAATCTACCCCTGTGATCGAAATGAAGGTTTCAGTTCAAAATTTCAATCACTTGAAGAAGGTCATAGCGTACAACGGTCGAAACGTCTTGAATATGGCAACCAAAATGAGGACCACAGTCCGAATAAGTTTCCAGCGTTCTCACATTTTTCCGTTTAGTGGAAGTAAGAGATTGCAAAAATTGTCTACCATGGATAGGTCGCACCAGTAGATAGGTCGCACCCTTAGTTTGAGGAAAAAAATTGGGTATTTGAGTTTGACTCGCAGATAGGTCGCACTGGAACCTGTGAAATTACACTGCCCATTGATAAAAATAAATATTATAAAATATTTACCTTCATTTCAAAAATCTGCTTACAAATATTGAAACATTTTTACTGTACCGGCATATTTTCAAATATAAACAAAATTTATTAAACGTCAGCATGTTTGATACATGATATAGGGCAGGGTCGTACGCTGTTTTGTGTTAGTATGATCAAGGATCCTAAATATTGTATTATTCTTTTTATAATATTGAAACGTTACGCTTTGCTACGAACTCTTGGAATACCAACATACACGGAGCGTGAAAACGGAACCATATCACGTGTAAAAATATATCCAAATACGCATGCTCGATACATGATATAGGGCAAGATCGCAATTCAAGGTGTAAAACGTACGAGGATTGGAAATGGAAATATTATGCAGTTTTATTCTAATAAATGTATATATTTCGAACAGCATCAGATCAGTATAAAGCTGTGAATCGGTAGGATCGTTTCGTACATGATTTGCGCAAAGGACAGCTTTCCAATTCTGGTACTTGGATCTAGGTCTACGTGTTGGATCTAGGTCTACGTGTTGGATCTAGGTCTACGTGTTGGATCTAGGTCTACGTGTTGGATCTAGGTCTACGTGTAACCACAATGACAGTTACTGAAAAATTACAATTGAATAAGAAAAATCTCAGAGACTGACACGTCTACAAAAAAAAAAAAAAAATACACTGTCCGGACCTTTTTTGTATTTCTGCATTCCAACATTACTCAAACCTCCTCTCATTTATTAGTTTCTCCCGGTCTGGGTATGTTACTATAGCCAGTTTTTCCTCTTAGCACAATCTTTAAACGTTATCCCCTTATACTGTAAGACCTGACTTTCTTCAATATACCTCATTTCACGTTAATATTTTTGCCTTTTTTTCCTTTTATTTCCCACACGTGACTGGCGAGTTCAATACAATTGCTGTACTTTTCTTGCTTGAACGATGATTTATGATTGTACTATCTTCTTTTGTAATTGCCTTCCGTGCAACCCACAAAAATCTTCCGCTTTATAAACGAAAATAAAGGAGATAGTATAATCATAAAAGATTTACAGTTGTACTATTTTCTTTTGACAAGCTCTACTCTGCGGTTGGATGTGCGTTGTGATGCATTGGATATCGGCTCGGAACGAGAAATCGTGGAGCCAAGTTCGAATTCTAGCCGAATTCATTGCATTCACTTACGCGCAAATACCCTTGGGAAAGGTATTAATCCGTCCATTCCTTCCAGTTATGGGTTAAATAACAGGACAGATTGGGTTCTATAGCTTTGGTTGGCAACCAGTCTACCGCAGAAAGCAATGGCAACCTACTGCGGGATAATCTTCTGCCCAGTCAGTCATGTCTCTTTCGAGATATCACGTATCCCACTTAACTGACTGACTGAATATAATAGTTGGAATAATGATTAAGGCTTCTACTGGGCATAAAGTGGGGGATCGGTTTTATATTGTAATGAAGTAATAAACTGATCCCCCACTAATTACTAATATAATACATCTCTTTCCCTTCTAGCTATGAGTTAATTAACAGGAGGGATTGGCTTCTATAGCCTTGGTCGGCAAACAGTCTACCGCAGAAAGCAATGGCAACCTACTGCGGAATAATCTTCGAAAGAGACATGATCGCCCAAGCGTGTATCACGTATGACACTTAACTGACGCTGCGGTTATTTACTTTTGTCTCTGCTGTTCAATGGATCACTATTGACACTATAATTTTGTATGTTAGCCTGGAAATTCCTGGCGTCTTTTTTATTTATAGCATTTTCTAAGTTGTCGGCACAGTTATAGCTTAATTTTACTGTGTTCCTATTCAAGATCTCATGTAATTCCGAAAACTTGCGGAACTTTTATTCAACATTATAAAAAATATCTTCTCTATATTAGATTTCACACCCAAATTAAAAGATGGCGTTTGAACCAAATAACATTTCTTACTCCATCTTGTTTTCTGGTTCATTTGAGGTTTAAATACTAACTTGATTTTATGCTCCTCGTATTTTAACGCCTTTTCATATTATCTCATTTTTTCCTTGAAAATTTTCTTTTCGAAGAGGAAGTCCTAGATAGTCTGCACTTTATTCCTTTAGGAATGTGCTTGATTGCATTCGTATGGTGGTTGGAGATAGCGTTAACATATTTCAGTTGCATGTTGGGTTTTATCTACGCGGAGACTGTGCCGATATGCAGATTAAATCCCACATCCAAATATTGGACTACTTCCTTATTAATGTCAACCTCAATAATAAACTCAAGGATCTTGAAGAACTTGAAAAGTAGTTTCCTGATTTTTTTTCATTGGTTCTTTTAGTATCAGACACTATTATTAGTGCGTAATTCTTGTATAGGCCGACTGTACAGGGATTATGACTGTCAATATGGACAATTTAGTTGATCTTGCTCAATATATACAGGCCAATGAGTTCTAAAACCTCAGCACCGTCAAACGACCGTTGTGAGGCATGGAAGCCACTCTTGTTGGATTTCTTAAGCCAAACTCACTATTGTTACGACAATGTAAAATTATCTCAATCTGTTCAGTTGTTAATGAATCCCTAAGCAAAATCTAATGTCGCCAGCAGTCTTTTCTCCGTTATGAAAGAGTAAAAATCTTTAACACCGTTTGTGTATACATGCCGACTTTTAATTTTATGAAACCAAGAGATGCATTCCCTTGTTCTCTTTCATTGGTTTGCCTGCGTTATTAGCAAATCGCATGTCTTTTCAGGCTTATCTTATCTAACTCCGTCTTAATCCGAATTAATCAGTCAAAATGAAGGGCTGTGGGGAAAATTCTCTTTGGGGTCTTTTATTGTTAAAAATGCTTGCTTTCCGCACAGGATTTCTACTCTGTCAATTATACTCAGCTTAGCCATGATGGTTTTAGCTTCTTTTTTTAATATCCTCTATGCACGAAGCGGTAAAAATCTGGTGACTTCATCATGTATTTTTCCTGTAAATTCTTGAGCTCATCATATACATATTTCCTGCTTTGTCGCCTTAGACTACAACTTTTGATGTCTTTTTAATATTCAGCCGATAGGTACTTTTGGAAATGACGCTTATTCTTCCTAAACTTCATTTTATTAATTATACCAATCATTTGCTTTTCAAAGCCAGCTAACTCTTCAATGGAATCTCTTAGTTTTAAATTGGAACCTTTACATATCTTCCTTGCTCCTTGGGTAGTTACATAATGAAAACTGTTTTCCACCTCATTTTAGTAATAATATTCGCTTATTTTCATGTCTGCTCAGTATTGGGATGTTCTTGAGCGAGTCATACGTGTCTCGAAAGAGACATGGCTGACTTAGTAGAAGATTTTCCCGCAGTAGGTTGCCATTAATTTCTACGGTAGCTAGATGGAGAAGCAATGGATTAATAATGGGTTTTATGCGCGGTGGGGGGTGGGCTGTGCCTGTATGCAGATTAAATTCCACATCCAAATATTTTTTCTCGTTTGGAATTTGAACTGGAATTTGAACACAGATCTCTGATTTTTCGTTCCGAGCCAATATCCAAAGCACCGCTTCTTGTTTGTATATATTAATCTTATTTTCGGCCGAATTTATTTATTACTTTTTTATCTGCAATTTTTACATTTATTTACATTCTTTGAATTTTAATTTGATTATTAATTCGATTTTCATTTTTATTCTTATTTTAATTTCTAATATTTATTATTTTAATTTTTTAATATAATTTTATTTCTTTTTTTTTTAATCAATTTTATTTTTAATTTTTAGTTTTTGTTTAGTTTTAATTTTCAATTCTTTTCTTTTTATACTTTATTACTTTAACTTCATTTTTTATTTCTAGTTTTAATTTTTTATTTCTTATAATTTAATTTTAATATCTTTTTCTGTTTTCTATTTTTACAATTATATTTCTTCTGTTAATTTTCATTTTTAAATTAAATTCAATTAAATTAAAAATAAAAATAAAAATAAGAATTGAACTAAAAGTTATACGTAAAAATAAATTAAAACAAAAATTAATTTTTTAAAAAAACTTTATTAAAAATAGAAAAAATGGAAATAACATTATGTTAAAAATAAAAATTAATATTAAAAATTAAAATAAGAATAATAATTATTATGGTGACTTACCTATATGACACATTAACTCTTTCAAACTATATATAAGCAACAGTTCTGCCTTGTAGAGAGGAGCGAGTGAGAGCGGAATCTATTTCAGGAGATAATCTAGCAGTCGGACTAACAGTCACGCTCTCTGATTGTAAATAAAAAGTAATAAATAAATTAAAACGAAAATAAGAATGAATATATATAAAAACCCAAAAGCAGGTGTGCGTTGTGGGGTAGTGGATATCATCTCGGAACGAGAAAGCAGAGATCCGAATTCGAATTCCAGTTCTTACGCCCAAAATCTGCTGCTATGAAAGTCGGCTCCCTGTGCAGGGCCCGGAAATTTTTCCCACCTGAATCTATTCTGCACATATACAAATCTACCATCCGCCCGTGTATTGAATATTGCTGCCATATCTGGTCGGGTTCCCCTGCTGCTCTCCTTGGGCTTCTTGACAAAATACAAAGGAGGATCTGTAACGTGGTTGATACTGACTTGGCAGACCGGCTGCAGCCGCTCTCTCACCGGCGTGATGTGGCTTCCCTGTGCCTCTTCTACAAGTACTTTCATGGCTTCTGCTCCGATGAGCTTAGATCACTGGTGCCGCCTAAGCACGAATTTACACGAGATACTAGATTAGCAACTAGGTCCCACCCTTTTACAGTTAAACAAATAAGATGTAACCGTAAATTCTACTCCAACAGCTTCTTTTCTCGCGCTTCCCGCCTGTGGAACTCCCTTCCACAACTCTGCTTTCCCGACAGTTACAATCTCCAGGTGTTTAAATGTAGGGTCAATAGACACCTCCTATCACACTAACTCCCAACTATTCTCACAACACTCTCATCTACCCAAATCCTTACCCGCCTATCACCCACCCTCTGACATTTCCTATATTTAATCAGCCTTTCTCCACCCTACGTAGCCCCCTGCGCAGTAGTGGCAGTGACATGCCTTGCTCGGGGTGAAACGCTTATAAAATAAAAAATAAATAAAAAATACCCTCGAGAAAGGTATTAAAGGTTAAATAGTAGAACAGATTGAGTTCTATAGCATTAGTTGGTAACCAGCCTACCGCAGAAAATAATGGCAACCTATTGCGAGTAGATCTTCTGCCAAGTCAGTCATGGCTACACAGTAGCCCAATCGTGTATCACGTATGGCACTTAAATAAATCAACACGAACTCAAGCTTGTTAGATTTTCTACCAACGCAGAAGAACTCAAACGAGACTATGCTCGAAGGGCAGAGTCTTGTCTAGGGAACTCACACTTCCCGTTTGTGGATCTCCCTTCTGTATACTTGCTTTTCTGACGGCTACAACCTCCAGGAATTTAAATGCAATGTCAATTCCCATCTCTTATCCACTTGATTCCAGTCCTTCCCTCGTCCTTTCTACATCACCCCGTGTATCTCGTCCTTTTCCTTTCTCTCTACCTTTGCAATTGTCTTTACACCTGCGTTCCCATCCTTCTCTTGCTCTTTTTCTGACACTCCCTGTAACTGGTTCTTTCTCTTCACTCTTCTCCTACCTAAACTTTTACTTTCTTATGTATTCCCCCTGCGCATCAGTAGCGGTACCGCCTTGCTTGGGGTGAAACGATTAAAAAAAAGTAGACAAGAGCCGACTCCGTTTTTACGGGATCTACAGGGAATTTATGCCTGAGCTTATGCGCTCAGATTTTCCCAACTAAAAATCATCCTTGTGCCTCATCCGTTTAGGGAGAGGTATTGAATAAATATCCACTATGTCTGTTAAAGTGCCATATGTGATACACGCTTGGGCGATCAAGTCTCTTTCGATTCATGATTGATTAGGCAGTAGATTTGTCTGCAGTAGGATACCGTTTCTTTCTACGATAGACCGTTTGCTAACCAAGTCTATAAGACCCAGTCTGTCCAGCTGTTCAAACACGTAGCTTGTAGAGAATGAAAGCACTCATAATTTTCCCTAGGGTATTTGTGCGGAAGTGAATGCAACGAGATCGACTGGCATTCGAAAACAATTAACAAATTAATGTAAACCATAAAGAATAAATAAATTCTCCATATTTACTTTGCTATCTTTAACGATTCTTATTTAAGTTGTTTCTGAAAATAATCTTGAGTCTGGTTCCTATACAGGCTGATTTGTCGATGAAGATTGTATCAAAGACAGTAAAAGAAATAATGTTAGAAAGTTTCGATCACTGCGTCGGGCCAGAAAATAATTTCTTGCTAGAATCGATCTTGTCATTTCAAAATCTACCATTCGTTCGCGCATTGAATACTTCTACCATATTTGGTCGGGTGTTCCTGCTATACATCACTAATTCAGTCATTTTCTCACCGATGTGACATGGCTTCCCTCCGTCTTTTCTCTTTTTCCTGGCGAGTTTTTTCCCCTGAGGCCCGACCCCATCAATTTAGACGTGCTACTCGTCCAGGTACCACCATTTTACCATTTAAATAATTAAATATAAACATCACTTCTACTTGAATAGTTTCTTTTCTCGCACTTCCCGCTAGTGAAACTCTCTTCCGTTTACTTGCTTCCCTGATAGATACAATCTGCAAAAATTTAAATACGTCATTCGACATCTTCTACCTTCCTGAAACGTCTTATATTATTATTGCTATGACTAATTTTGATATGGTTGGTTGGTTGTTTTGTTTTTATGGCATATCAACCTCGGCGGGTCATTTCTTGCCAACTAAATTTTTATTTATTTATTGCTGGTAATACCTTTTTCTTTCAAAAATTTATTGCTGTTTTTATATAAGTTTTGTGTCTAGTAATACATTTTTCTTTTCGAGTATCAAGATTCCGTGAGATTTGTTTTTTTAAGGGCAGGGTCCGCAAGTCCTACCCTGTTATTTAACCCATAACTGGGGGGAAGGGACGGATTAATACCTTTCCCAAAAGTAACCAGTGCTTAAGTGAATGCAGTGTATTCAACTGGAATTCGAACTCGGTTCACCGATTTCTCTTTCCGAGCGATATCCACTGCACCACAACGCACATCCGTCACTAAATGCTTACAGCACCTGGTATTCCCAAGCGGTCACCCATCTAAGTACTGACGAGGCTCAACGTTGCTTAACTTCGGTGATCGAGCAACAACCGGTGTATTCAACGTGATATGGCCGCTAGCCGATTTTGATATGGAGCTATGTGAAAAGACAGCTCTTCCTACAAGCTTAGAGGAATTTAAGCAGAGAATATCTGAAGCTCTGGAGAATGTTACGCTAGACAGGCTACAGCGTGTTTGGCAGGTTCTGGACTACCGATGTGACGTGTTTCATGTCACATGTGGTGCAAAAATTGCACATTTTTGAATCTTTGTGAGATCGTTTATTAAATCTAAATAACTTTGAATATTCTGTTTGAATTCCGCTAAATAAACCATTTATTATTCAACATGAAGCGTATTTAATTCCGGCTTCCTGTAGTTACTCAGATATTCACATTTTAAATGATGTTATGTTTTGCGTGGAGCGGGTTAATGAATGGAAGCTGTTTTATAGATGTAAGAGGAAAAGGTAAGAATTATATATTCTGAGGATAAGCAAGAAAGAATCTGTGAAATTTGACTAAAAACATATCAAAGTTTAGTCAGATAAGTGAGAAGAAATAATCAAAAATACTGTTGAAAATATAATGCAATAAAATTTATTTTAACGTTACTTTAAAAAGAACAAAGCAGATAAACAAAAACAAATATAATTCAACTTCACACACACACAGACACACACACACACACACACACACACACACACATATATATATATATTAATTCAGATACTTTAATCCAAGCGGAAAAAGCAGGAAGGTAAATTCCAAAAACCCGATCCTAATTAATATTAAAAATTTTATTTTAATATTAAAAAATGATACAGGAAGAGAGCTCCATGTAATAAAATATTACAGAGCAAATATAAATTAAAATAGGATTAATTCAAGGATGTTGAATGACCATTTCGATATGAAAATCCCCACGGGGGATAACACACCACCTCTGCAACAGAAAAATCCTTTCAGAAAGTTTCTGAAAGGATTTTTCTGTTGCAGAGGTGATGTGTTATCCCCCGTGGGGATTTTCATATTAAGAGCCAACAACCTACCACGGTTTCGCCCAATTTATTTATTTATTTTTTTTTTAATAAAGTTTTAGTCTCCTCCCTTTCTCGTGTTTTAGTGTCTTCTTTGTTTTAACGTTACTTTAAAAAGAACAAAGCAGATAAACCAAAAACAATATAATTCAACTTCACACACACACACACACACACACACACACACACACACACACACACATATATATATATAGAAAGAGAGACAGACAGACAGACAGACAGACAGACAGAAAATCTGAGCAAGAGCCAACAACCTACCACGGTTTCGCCCAATTTATTTTATCTTTTTTTTTTTTTTTTTTTTTTTGTAATAAAGTTTTAGTCTCCCCCCTTTCTCGTGTTTTGGTGTCTTCTTTGTTTTAATTTGAGTTCCTATATATTTGCTACTTTAAATCTTTGTTGTCAGCCAATTTCCCTGGCGAGCCGTTGGGCGAAACCGTGGTAGGTTCTTGCTTAGATTTTCTGTCTTTGTTTGCTCTACTTTCGTATTGAGCGCTTTAGTGTTGGGTTTTCGTCTTGGGTTTTTTTTCTTTCTTTCTTTTTTTCTTACGAGTGCTTGACTTTTTGTTCATGTACTTCGTTTGTTTCTTTTTCTGCTTCCCTATTTTTTCCCTCCGAGTTCGTTCTCGGTGGGTTGTACAAGACGATTTAAATTATAGCTTAATTAATACTAGTTTCGGCAGAGTTAGTTCGGTTACTATTGGTATTGTTGTTGCTATAGTTAATATTATTATTATTATTATTATTATATATATATATATATATATATATATATATATTTTAATTCAGATACTTCAATCCAAAGGAAAAAAGCAGGAAGGTAAATTCCAAAAAACCCGATCCTAATTAATATTAAAAATTTATTTTAATATTAAAAAATGATACAGGAAGAGAGCTCCATGTAATAAAATATTACAGAGCAAATATATATATTAAAAAAGGATTAATTCAAAGATGTTGAATGGCCATTTCGATATGACGATCCCCACGGGGAGCGACACATCACCTCAGCAACAGAAAAAAACCTTTCAGAAACTGGAGAAAAATTAGTCTACTTTTCCTTTTTAAATAGATTGCAAAGAAATTAAAAAATAAATAATAATAAAATAAAAAAAATAAAATAAAAATAAAAATAAAGGGAAAGAAAAAGAAAAGGAAAAAGAAAAAGAAAAGGATAGAATAAAATCAAATAAATAAGAAAAGAAAAAAAATTGACATCGTCTGGGTTTGCAAAAAAAAGGGGAGAATGTAACTAAAAATTAACAGACCCCGTGTTGAATCATTTAAAGCAACACGGAAAAAAGTTGGTAAGAGAGATAAAAGAAGGAAGGGAGGGAAAAAGAAAGAAACTAAAGAAAAAAATTTTTTTTAAATATTACAGACGCTGGACAAATTCAAAAATCTAATTTCCCCAAAACGTTGAAGTATTAAAAAAAGCCTTTACTTAAAAAGGCATAAATTATTGATAAAAGGGAATAAAAAGATATAGGATTTGAAATAAAATTATTTTTTTAAAAAAATTAGGTCATTTGAAATTAAACTAAATAAAGACAATACTAGGTAAAAAAAAAAAAAAAAAAAAAAAAAAATTACAATTATTATATATACATATTTTTATTTTTATTTTATTTTTATTTTTATTTTATTTTTTTTATTTTATTATTATTTATTTTTTAATTTCTTTGCAATCTATTTAAAAAGGAAAAGTAGACTAATTTTTCTCCAGTTTCTGAAAGGTTTTTTTCTGTTGCTGAGGTGATGTGTCGCTCCCCGTGGGGATCGTCATATCGAAATGGCCATTCAACATCTTTGAATTAATCCTTTTTTAATATATATTTATATATATATATATATATATATATATATGTACTGGGTGTTTGAAAAGTGACTCTTACTTTAAAATACTTATAATTTATTTATTAGTTATCATTTTTACAATATTTATATAAAAGGAAAGTTTTTAGCATGAAATGTTTTTTAAAATTGCTATGGTCTCCAGATTTCGCTTCTAGCTTCTCTAGCGATTCATGAATATATAGTATAGAAGACATAACTTCTTATATTCGGTCTTCAAGTTTTTCCAAAGGCTTGGTTTCTTATGGTAGACTTACTTCTTTAACCAACTCCAATGAACAAAATTACCGGGTGTTAAGTCAGGACTCCTTGGTGTTCACTCTACCGTAAAATAGGGAGTTATTTGGAATAACCACACACACACACATATATATATATATAGTTCTCTTCACCTGGATTTATAAGCAATCGGTGTCTAACCGTACTGATGAGCTGTGATACAGCGAAACAGATCTGTCTGCGGATGACAATATATATATATATATATATATATATATATATATATATCCAGGTGAAGAGAACTAACAGTTTTACAATTCCGAGTTCTTCGGCATTTACTTTTTGTTTATGAACGTGCCCAATACATTAAATATTGTAGAGCATAATATAGTCATATAATTAAATTTTTTTAATTAAAAATACATTGCGACACGGAAATTTCTATGTTTCAAGGTTTCTACCTCGTCATCAGGCAATGTTAGATCATTGTTGTAAAAATATAATTTTTTTTCAATTTAAAGTGAATCTCTATTCTGATTAGTTAAATAGAACACACACATAATTGTTTATGTCTTCCCATATCTATAAATAACAAACGTATTGTTTCTTGTATGTAAATGAAAATCATTTACACAACATTGATCTAATATTGCCTGATGACGAGGTAGAAATCTCGAAACATAGAAATTTCTGTGTCACAATATATTTTTAATTAAAAAACAAATTTAGTTATATGATATATATATATATATAATTGTGTGTGTGTGTGTGTGCTAGAACCTTGAATAAGTTTACGCTGATTTTTCAGGAAAAGTAATATTTTATTTACAAAAATTAGTAAGAACCAGGTCCCTGAAAGCCGCTATTTTTCCCCATCTTTCCATTTAAATTTTTAAGTGTATCTAAAAAATGCTTAACTATTGAAATATTTGTAAAAATTCAAAACACCTAAGTCCCTATTTAACCCTAGCCTGTATGCATTTAATTTTAAATTCAGTATTTTTCTTTCTTTCTGCTTGAGCATGTAGAGCTAAAATCAGAATCTATTAGTAAAACATTTGCAGTTTTCTAATGTGTGTCCTGGTTGATTGAAGTGTTCTGCTATGGGTGAATACGGGTTGTTTTGGCGTATGCTTAGTTCATGATAATTGAAACGGAATCTAAAGCTATATCACCAATATATCCACGATTTGGACATATATATATATATATATATATATATATATATATATATATATAGGTAGCAGTACTTCTTTTATGCAAGTTTCGTTAAAAATGACTATGTACTGTGGTTAAGTTTTTACATAATTTTTCATGTGGTCTTATAATTTTCAATACATGAGTTACATAAAAATTATCCGAATGTTTTATTTTTCCCCATCTTTCCATTTAAATTCCAGGTTTTTTGAGGTTACGCACGAGTCCACCCACCTTTTTGGCATCTTCATAAGAATGAAAGTATTGCTCAGCCAGGCCATGTGCCATCGATCAGAACTAGTGATCATCGGATGGGCAATGTCAGGTTAATACAGCGGGTGGGGTAGGACTTCTCATTTAAGTGTCTTAAAGTAGGTTTTCACCAATTTTAGAATATGTGGTCTAGGCTTGTCATGTTGTAAAATCCAGTTGTAGTGTCGTATAGCGGCCGTATTTTTTTTTTTTTTTCAACGCTCGGCCGAAACACATCAGTTATAGTCGATAGAGATTTCCTGTGATGATTTTGGTCGCTTTAACCAGCTCATGATCAACTATATCCAGCTGACCCCACCAAGTTTGCAGTGGTCCACGAAGCATCTACTCTCGTATCCATCCCATAAGGCAGCGGCTTTTACCAACGGAATACGAAGGAAATGAGAGTGGTTCGCTCTTCTATGCATGGTCTAAATCTGTAATGGTCTAAACTGGTAAAACTAAAGAATGTAGCTCGACAGAACATTTTCCTTGAAAATGGCGATAGAGTATCGAGTGTCATCGCCTCTATGAGAAAAAAGATTGTACGATGGAAAATAATTTGCCAATGACGATAGTTAGTAAGTTAGCGCATGCGCCACGCTCCGACATTGCTTCAAATAAATAATGGACCAACTTGATTGCGAGATAAAAACGAAAGAAAAAAGTTATATCCAAGACGCGATTAATTTTAAAGAAGGCAAGGTGAATAAAGAAAGAGAAAGAGAAGCTAGTGAATACGATAACGCTCTCATATATTTTATGTCTGCTTCAGTGAAGTAGAAAGCTTCGTCTATTTTTAATCTTTTCATTTATATCCTCTTACATCTTTAAGTAATGACCTTATGACTTATGAATGTTATTGAAACATTTCGTTAAAAGTTTTTAGGCTCGAATATTTAACGATGCAATAGAGGAAAATTCCACGGATATTTTGTTGTCATGGGACTTAATCATTAAAAAATATTATCAGTATTTGTCTATACTTCTGAGATGAAGTAGTATTTACATTATTTACATCGTTTGGAATATTGTCATCATCTTTATTGCCATTTTTACGATGTTTCGGACGTTGCACGCTCCGGCCTTCTTCAGGTGCTAGGAATTTCGAACCGAGCCGTTTATTTCGATCACTGGGTGTATATTTCTCATTATATATGCGGTGCCACTTCTGGTAGCCATGTTGTTATCTCCCTTTAACCTAACTCTTTAAATTAATTGTTCATCATTGCTGTAGCCTGGTATTGAACTCACAACTCTTTAAGTCAAGTCACTGGAACTAACCAACGCCTAAGAGCTGTTAGTTCAATACCAAAGAGTTGTGAGTTCAATACCAGTCTACAGCAGTAGGGAACAAATAACTTAGAGAGTTAGTTTAAAGGGAGATAACTACATGGCTACTGGAAGTAACAGATTGACACCCAAAAACTATTAAATGTCTGTATTAATGCTTCCGGCGTCAATGCCAAGCAGTATAGCATGCGGTTTCCAAATTTCTGAAGAAGTGAACTGCGTCATGGTGCACTTTTTCTCACAGACTGTATCCAACTGACCCTAATATACTCTGCAGTCAACAAAATCAAAAGCAAAGAAATTAAAAATATAAAATGGCGGAATGTAATATAAAATGGCGCGGAATTAAAAATATAAAATGGCGACAATTTACCCATCGCACCATGTATATATATATATATATATATATATATATATGTGTGTGTGTGTGCATTGAAAACTTTTTAAGGTAGTAAGTATAACTACCTGCCGTAGATTATGGTGATTTTATATTATTATTATACATCTAATAAAATAAACTGCCTACTTTTGTTACTCCAGATCGAAGAAGACAAGTGTAACAGCTTTTTGAACATATCATACTAAATTCTGCTCATCACATCTGATTAGTTTGCAGAAAGCAATCAATACATGAAAGCAATTTGGAAGCTCGCTATGCAATGGAGCTTTAGGTGAGGTGAGCATCAAAAACTGTCCCTGTAGTCGAAACCTATCTCTTTGGGTTGTTTCCCAACCTGAAGGAAAGCCTCAGGGACAGTCATTTTGAAGACATTGAGAAGATGTCTGTTACAAGGGCCCTGGACACCTGTACTTAGGACAACTTCCGTAGGGCCTTCACGAAGTGGCTGGAGCTATACAAGTACCTTGAAGTAATAGAATTATACTCAGAAGAAGTCTAGAGTTTTGTGAATTTTTTAAAATAGAATCTTTTTGCAACATGCTATCGCACAGTATTTTTGTTGTGGAATTAAAGTCACTCATTCAGTAAAAGATTACCAAACGTCAAAAAATAAAAATAGAAAAACCGTAAAATTTAACAGATACCGTTTATATTTATACTTTTTTATTAAATAAAATCAAAAAAAGAATCTGTAATATTATCGGTCTGAACTTGGCAACTCGGCTTAAATTGCTTTCCTGTTGCCGTGACATAATTTCCATGTGTCTCAATAATTTCCGGATATTGTTGAAGCTATCGTTAACATTATTTGTCGAGATTTACAAGTTGTAGATTTCGTTCAAATTCGCAAACGAATTGATGAAATTTGAATAAGCAGATTTGTTTGGGAAAATGCTTTGAAAAAAAAACTCTACTTTGCAGTTTAATAATTTCTTTCTGACTTTAAGAAAATTTAAACAATATTCATTTAAAAAAATATATTTCTTTAATATTGGGTGGCCCCCCAAAACGGGACTTTTTGAAGTGTGTATTGGCAGACATGAGCAAGTGGCAGCACTGCAAAACTGTGACCCTGCGAAGTAAACACTCTGCCATTTCAGTAACCATGGATCAAGATGAATTTCTAAGCAAGTTATGGATGTCAGATTAGGCCCATTTTCATCTCACAGGTTACGTAAATAAGCAGAACTACCGTTACGGGACAGACACAAATCCTAATGAAGTTCATGAGCGCCTTGGTTTTATGGGATTACATGGGATCATCGGATCTTATTTATATATATATATATGTTTTTCACTGTGACTATCTCAACAGCAGATTTCAAGAATGCATTCGTACAGGAGGAAGCCATCTACAGAACGTAATCTTTAAAAAATGACAATTCCATCATTCTTTCTTAAATGGCATTTTTTAAAGTTTCAATTACTTTAAATAAGATATTTTTCTTCCATCACTCTTGGTTTTATTAGATTGTTAAAAAGTTCCCATTTTTTTTGGGGGGGGGGGTTCACACTAGGATGTGCGTTGTGGTACAGTGGATATCGGCTCGGAACGAAAAACCGGGGAGCCGAGTTCAAATTCCAGTTGAATCCATTTTATTCATTTACGCGCAAATACCCTTGGGAAAGGTATTAATCCGTCTCTTCCTTCCAGTTATGGGTTAAATAGCAGGACAGATTGGGTTCTATAGCCTTGGTCGGCAACCAGTCTACCGCAAAAAGCAATGGCAAACTACTGCGGGATAACCTTCTGCCCAGTCAGTCATGTCTCTTTCGAGGCATGATCGCCCAAGCATGTATCACGTATGGCACTTAACTGACTGACTGAATATAATAGTTGAAAACATGATTAAGGCCTCTTGTGGGCATAAAGTGGGTTTTATATTGTAATGTAGTAATAAACTGATACCCACTAATTACTACTTAATAATATAATACATTTTTCCCTCTCTTCTATGAGTGAAATAATAGGACAGATTGGGTTCTATAGCCTTGGTTGGCAACCAGTCTACCGAAGAAAGCAATGGCAACCTACTGCGGGATAATCTTCTGCCCAGTCAGTCATGTCTCTTTCGAGACATGATCGCCCAAGCGTGTATCACGCATGGCACTTAACTGACTGACTGTATTACTCAGTTTTGTTTTACCAGACTGGAATTTTAATTTTGTGGCAGTGTTGATAGTTAATATTATTGAGCGCTGTTTTGTTTGTTTGTTTCTTTGTTTGTTTCTTTGTTTGTTTCTTTGTTTGTTTGTATTAATAATGCTTCCTTTATTTTTACCCTTTTTTTTTTTTTGTAGATGTAGCCGATGCTATTATATCTTTATCGACAAGTATGTTAAGGACAGAGTTTAGGAGGGTCTCCATGTGTATTTAAATGATCGTGTTTGGAAAATAAAGTATCCCTATGACTCTAGATGCATACATAAAACAATCCATCTATAGTTAAAAGCAAAATGATATGGATCTTTGATAATGGCTAAAAGTATAGCCGAAAGCGCTCGGATAAATAAAACATTCGGATAATTTTTATGTAACTCATGTACTGAAAATTATAAGACCACATGAAAAATTATGTAAAAACTTAACCACAGTACATAGTCATTTTTAACGAAACTTGCATAAAAGAAGTACTGCTGCCTATATATATATATATATATATATATATATATATATATATATTGTGTGTATTTTGGCAGCATTTTTTCATTAATGCAGGTTTCATTGAATAATATAGACAAGTTTTGTCTATTAATTTTGTGTAGGATCCGTTCATACCGTCTGATATACTTGATGGTGATGTCGTTAAAAGACAACAAAAAATCACAGTATTTGTTGAATTTTTTATCGGGTCTAAGCTTTCGGCTCACATAAGCCATTATCAAAGAGTAAATATTAACACACAGTAAACATAGAACATTTAAGTTATTAACAATAAAGATAATTGAATTGAAAATATAAGTCCATCCCTACCGTGGCGGATGGCCGAAGACAGTGACAAAATAGTGGTGTTGTGGTCCCTGGTCTGATTACAGACATTTGAGTACGTTGTTGGAAATATCGAAATTGATTGTATTCAAACCAGGTTTAAATTGTTTAATGTAGAGTGCTTCGAGGATTTTTAGTTTCTGCTTATTATTTTCTTGTTTGAGTATTTAAATAAAAATTCAAATATATTCCGTCATTTAGAACAACACGGTTATCAACGCACACTTCTGAGAAAAACGCTTGTTGATAACACGTACATACTCAAACAAGAAAATAATAAGCAGAAACTAAAAATCCTCGAAGCACTCTACATTAAACAATTTAAACCTGGTTTGAATACAATCAATTTCGATATTTCCAACAACGTACTCAAATGTCTGTAATCAGACCAGGGACCACAACACCACTATTTTGTCACTGTCTTCGGCCATCCGCCACGGTAGGGATGGACTTATATTTTCAATTCAATTATCTTTATTGTTAATAGCTTAAATGTTCTATGTTTACTGTGTTTTAATATTTACTCTTTGATAATGGCTTATGTGAGCCGAAAGCTTAGACCCGATAAAAAATTCAACAAATACTGTGATTTTTTGTTGTCTTTTAACGACATCACCATCAAGTATATCAGACGGTATGAACGGATCCTACACAAAATTAATAGACAAAACTTGTCTATATTATTCAATGAAACCTGCATTAATATATATATATATATGTCCAAATCGTGGATATATTGGTGAATCTGGAAATACCTTTAGATTCCGTTTCAATTATCATAAACTAAGCATACGCCAAAACAACCCGTATTCACCCATAGCAGAACACTTCAATCAACCAGGACACACATTAGAAAACTGCAAATGTTTTACTAATAGATTCTGATTTTAGTTCTACATGCTCAAGCAGAAAGAAAAGAAAAATACTGAATTTAAAATTAAATACACACAGGCTAGGGTTAAATAGGGACTTAGGTGTTTTGAATCTTTATAAATATTTCAATAGTTAAACAGTTTTTAGATACACTTAAAATTTTTCTTTAAAACAACATTTAAAAGTATTATTAAAGATAGGTTTACGTTTACAAATATTAAAAAATATGTCGCTTTCTGCGTCACGTGATGTAAACAATCTCTCGACGAACGCTCTCGCGAAAACGTTTCTACTTTAAATTTTAAAATCATTTGTTTCTGATGAAAGGCCGAGGACGGTCAGAAATATCAAATATCATAATAGAAATAAATAAATACTGTCAAAAAAATACATTTTTAAACTACTTTTTAGTAGTTTTTCCTATACATTTTAAGACAGTATACGTGGAACATCACTATATATATATATATATATATATATATATATATATATATATATATATATTGAGATATAATTAATTTAACATTTTTGTGACACAGAATTTCCCATATTTCGGAATCATATTTTTACTACGACTCCATCTTCAATCGATCATTTTTGGCTTGACTAACGTGAAAAAATGTTTTTTTTATTTATTTATTTTTTACTTACTATGTATAAATAGCTTCTGGTTAGATTCTCAAATTACTGGGTCATTAATCTATTTTTAGCGTGTCCGTACTCAAAAAAAGTATCAAGTTTAGCGTTATTTCTTTTCATTTTTTTTTTATATGCGATTGCTACAATCTATTTTCATTCTGTTCGTCTCCCCAAAAATGATCGCTTGAAAATGGCGTCATATTAAAAATACGATTCTGAAATTATATTGCAATAATATTTAGGTTTACTTTGGTTTTGAATTGAGCACTTTAAAATCTTAAATAAACAAAAAAATAAAATTTGTTTTTGTTTCTTCACATTATATATATGTATGCATGTATATATATATATATATATATATATATATATATATATATATGTATATATATATATATATATATATATATGTATGTATATATATATATATATATATGTATATATATATATATATATATATATATATATATATATACTGCTAAATTTAAAAAAAGGTCTCTTGAAGATTGCGGATACATGCATGAAATTTATAGTTGTGGTTAGTCATGTTCTAGTAACAATCAGTTTATTGAACATTTTTTTCAAGTGTGAGATTCTAAGTAGTCTTTTTTTTTCTTTGGGCTGCTAATTTCTTCCAAGTATATATATATATATATATATATATATATATATATATATGATTTCTTCCAAGTATATATTTCTTCCAAGTATATATATATTCCAGCTGAATTCATTGCATTCACTTACGCGCAAATACCCTTGGGAAAGGTATTAATCCGCCTGTTCCTTCCAGTTATGGGTTAAATAACAGGACCGTAGAAAGCAATGGCAACCTACATGGTCGCCCAAGCGTGTATCACGTATGGCACTCAACTGACTGATATATATATATATATATATATATATATATATATATATATATACTTGGAAGAAAACAGCAGCTCAAAGACAAAAAAAGCGTACTTATATATAAGTAGGCTCTTTTTTTTTGAGCTGCTGATTTCTTCCAAGTATATATATATATATATATATATATATATATATATATATATATGATTTCTTCCAAGTATATATTTCTTCCAAGTATATATATATATATATATATATATATATATATATATATATATACTTGGAAGACATCAGCAGCTCAAAGAAAAAAAGAGCCTACTTATATATATATATATTACAAAGATATTTTGGAACTAGTTCACAATTTTTCAATGGAAGCACCACTCACAAATCTTCACCAACAAAAAGAAACAAAAAAGATACTCGGACATTCACCTTTCAAATATTTATGCCACATGGATTGCTCTAGTACCCACTACATTGATTCAGGCATACATTGCATATTTGTTTATTTACTTTGCCAGCATTTTGGGGTCCAAAGAAGCAAGAGATAGAATTGCTTGTCGAGTGGTTTTCGCCAAAAAAAACTTTTGGAACTTGGCCAATCATTTTGTTAATTCTTTACGAGTCGAAGATGCAGAATTGTTGAATGCAGTCCGTGACCAAGACCACAACAGCCTCTTCAAATCAATAATTCTGTAATCAATAGACCCTCTCCTCAATTTGAACAAAAACCTTAACAAACAGTTTGCCAGTTTAATGGAACCAATGATGGACGATTTAAAAGATGGGGAAGTTGAATACTCTGACTACAGTTATAAAATAATTGACTTGCTTGCTTTTGGAAAATCTATACCCTGAATACTTTTTAGATTTTAGAAGTATAAAATTTATTGCAAATAATGTGCATGCAGTTTCACGGTTAACAAATATCAGAATTGGCAGGTCAAATTTAAAACCTAAATTTGATAGTTTCCTTTCAATTTGCCTTTAGGAAAAGCACGAATCTGCATCTTCCCTGGGTTAACTTTAATAAGTCTAGTTGAATGATATCTTTGGATAAAGTAGACCAGGAATACTGATTTTTATCAAAGGTGACAATGTCTCAATGCAGTACGATTATCTCCCTTTGGATGAGATGAAGTTAATTGGGTAAGTGATGTCAGTTTATAGAATGACGAAAGCCAGTGTTTAGTTAGCAGCCCTCGAGTAAAGATGTACTTACCCACACGAGTTGCTATGAAGGTCGCGATGAAAGTGTGGGTAGAAAGTGTGTAAAATTAGCCAAAAGTACTCGGATATACAAAACATTTGGACAATTTTACACACTTTCTACACATATATATATATAATAAAGCATTGTTGAGAATGGCTAATAGAATAGCCAAAAGTGCTCGGATATACAAAACATTTGGACATTCTATTAGCCATTCTCAACAATGCTTTATTATATATATATATATATATATATATATGTATATGTGTGTGTGTGTGTGTGTGTGTGTGTGTGTGTTCCTAGATTGATGGAAATTTTTTGATTATTTTCAAACATGATCAACTTATTGTGGCCGTGTTAACAATTGATGTTATTAGGTGTTGACTTTTTCTACAAGTACGTTGCAGGTAAAAAATAATATAAAAAGCATCTTTGATTACTGCTCAAAGAATAGCCGAAGCACTCGGGTATGCAGTAGATTTTGTCATTTTTTACACATTGCTTGTCCAGAAAAGAAAACACTTATAATTTATGTAAGTGAATTCGACAGTAACTCAAACTCAGCTCTCCGATTGCTAAATTCGAGTATCAATGCTCCTGCACTTAGTATCATACATATATGCTAGAAATCTAAGATTTTTATATTATTTGTGTTGGCATCATTGTTTATAGAACCTCATAGCTTCTATAGTATCCTTAGAAGGATTATATTTGTAACCTAAACTTTTTCTATACGTCTTGTCTCTTCATGATATGGGCGTTCAGGGGTCTCCACAATTTCATCTCCTCTGTATCACTTAACAATGTTTGTCTTTCTGATACCTCTCTTAATCCTTTTCTGCTAACCATTCACACAAGCCCGTCAACATGTCTTGTGGGTGTTAAATTTTCTAAGCCCAATTTTCTCATTATGTAACCTAGCAAATTCAACTATTTCATTCTGGTGTTAAATATAAGTGCTCTTATTGTCTTCATTTTCTCGAAAAACATTTTCGTTGCTCACTTGATTAGACCATGGAAGTATTAACAGAAAAGGCACAGTTAAGCTACATTACGTCGTTGGGAACGTTATATTTTGCCAATTCAACTGTGAAATGATGAGATCTTGTCGCCAATTTAGTACTGCGCTTAAATTCATAAAGTCTAAGAACCATAGGGAAGAATTCATCTGACAAATTACCTTGAAAGTATTCATTCAAGCGGTCTTAATGTGTTTATTGTGGAATCGCATTCGATTTTTCTCACCAAAAGTATGGATAGTATACAATGAAAGACAGATAGTTTACAATAGCGTCAAAATCGTGAGACAAACAGAATGTAACTATCAGGGAGAGAGTCCTTTACAGAAAATCTTATTTAAATAGTGACGACTAATTTGGGAAGGTATAATAATTTCTGTAATTAATTAATTGTATATGCAATGTCTGTATGAAGAGTAACAGGACTTGTCCGGTCTTCGATTTGAAAGACATCCTCCATAGTGAGTTCTTACCACTAGACCAGACGATCAATCTGCACAGAGATCCTGTAGCGTTTGCTTTGCTCAGTGCACGAGAAGAAACGAGAGTCGGCATAGTACAAATCGTGGCTGTTTAACCATAACAATGAACCTGCTCACAATGCCTTGGGCATCCGACAGTCCCTGGCTGCGAAGAACATCGCCGTTCTGGAACAACCTCCCTATCCACCTGATCTTACTTCGTGTGAACTCTTCTTTAGCACAATCTCAAAGGGACCATCAGGGGGACCCGTTTTAAAGACTATCAAGTGAGATATAACGACGAAGCTGAGGGGTATCCAAGAAAAATTCTTCCAGAATCGCATAGATGTCTGGCAGAGAAGGATGAAAAAGTGCATTAAACTGAAAGGGGTTACTTTAAAGAGGAAACCATCTAGTTTTTTATTTGGAATTGAAATAAATTGTTTTTGACACTAGTTTCTTTTCATACATAACGCTTATATATACTATAAATTATAGGAGATGAGAGAACTGAATATAGAATCAGCTACGCTAATAGTAGTTTCGCCCAACACCACAACTTGCTACAAAACCAAAACATTAACATGAAAACTCAAGTTTTGGTTTTAAAGAAGATCGTCAAACAGAATTTTTTGTGGATGTCATTCATAACAGCAAATGCATTCAGAATTATCTCAACTATTAGCTGTACACGACATCTTTCAAAGAATAATGGTTAAAATGTCTTTCGTCGAGTGAAACCGGTGCGTCTTGTCGAAGACTGCGCTTTTTTTTAGCCTTGTGGACGGGTTCTACAGAATAAAAAAAAAACTGTATCAGATGTCAAACGTCACATGACTTAATGATTTTCAACGACATCAACAACGAAAACGGATATTACTTTTAACTCGAAGAGAACACAATGACATACTAATGAAGCTGACGTTCCACGCTATTTCAAATAAAATGTTAGAAAGGAAACGACCATTGATACTGGAAAGAGCGATAACAGCGAAACCTGTTTTCTGAAAAATTGTTTAAAGATAAAGATTTTATAAACAGTAGTATAACAATGCTGCTCGGTCGATTAATATCAAATATTTATTAATAAGGAAACAGCTAATATTATCATTGCCATTGCGAAACCTTGCAAGAATTTAAACAACAAACCTGCAGAATAAGAGAAACTCATTGAATCACGAAAAAGCGAAGCCACATAACAATTGGCAAACGGTAACCTGAAATCCACAATTGTGACGCACTCTCCATGGAGTTTCGATTTTGTTTTGGCATTAAAAAAATTCCGGGTTTTTCCCAAAAATAAAATAAACGTTGAAATGTGAGCATTCTTCATCCAATGCCAACGTGGAAGTATGTGGTGATACCGACTGAGCAAAAGCGAGGGACCGGATGTTTGCACTCTCACGACCAAAAAGCAAATGACCAAAAGTCGTCGGTGCACACCCCCGGCTTCGCAGAGATGTTCCGGTTGAAAACTAAAATTAATTAAATATTAAATTCCAGTTCGCGAACCTACGCGAATTTTATTTATCGGCCAATGGGAAGCCCAGAATCAAATACGGATGTGAATTTCCAAATGATCTGCTGCGATCCAACAAGTTGAAATAAAAAGCCGAGACAGAAAGACAGACAGACCGACCCACACAGACAGACTCGAGAGAGACGAGTGTAATGAGTATCCCCCTTGATCGACATCAAGCGGTTTACTATGCTCGCCCCCCCTTACCTCCCTTTTCTTTCTTCGCTGTCTCAAAACTACTTACTGACCTAAGGAGCGGATACATCAAAGACATTCCTTACTTACAACGCTGCCACATACCTAAGTATTAGTTCTCTTTTCAGCATTTTAATGTCATGAACTTTTAACGTCCGTTGAACCCATATTTAAAGGATTACTTTAATTGTAAAAACCTTAATTGATATGTGTATATATAAAATGTCATTTCTCAACTCAATTTGCTTTTCTTGATTTATAATCTTTTTATGACTTATAGTGGGCTATCTACAACGAGGCCAAATTCCGCCAATCTGCAACAATGCACAACTACCCTTCAAAAGAAGGGCTCCCCACTATAAGTACACGTGCATAACTGGATTCAAAATAAACCTGAGAGCTTCTTCATGGACGGAATGAAACGGTAGATAAACTCTTTTTGAAAAAAAAATTGTCGTACTAAGCGAGGACTTCCTGAAAAAATACTCGTAGTTTTCAAGAAGAATAAATTTACTCCATTTGGATTAGTCTCGTTATTCAGTTGATTTTAAAACATGTTTAATGGAATAGGAAGGCTAATTTATCAAGCAAACTTCGCACATGAAGTTTCTATACGTAGCCAAGAACACGCTACGTGATTGCCTTAGATCAATCAGGAAGATTCTTATAAACAATTAAAATTATGCTGTTTCGAATAATGTAAGCCACTAAATGTATTATCTTATAATTCGGCTTGTCCCTTCTTGATTAGCGCGTACTTAACGCCATGTCAATACCCTCCATAAATAGGAGACTGTTCTGTTTTGATCGTGTTGAAAGACAAAAAAAGATATCATCGAAGCTACTTGGTTTTCAGAGAAAGAAAGAAATTAAGAAAACCCTACCAATATCTCCCTAAATTATGAACTTCTCCGTTGTTATCGCGAGAAAATAAGAAAAAGAAGTGTTTGATTTCCGTCAAGAAAGAAAGTGTTATAGTGACTTACCCATGTGACACATGAACTCTCCCAAACAATATACAAGCCGCAGTTCTGCTTTGTAGATAGCAGAGAGTGAGAGCGGAATCTATAACTCTAACAGTCGGACTAACAGTCACGCTAATAATCTCTTATATATTTGTACTACTTATCTTATATGTTTGTACTGCTGATTTTTTTTAAATATATTAGTTAACACTATTTCTTGTTTGTGTCTTTATTTCTGGCCTCAACAAGGCCACAACAACTTGGCAACGAAGATTCTTAAGAACCCTTGAGCACCCCAAAAACACTGCGCGGAAATTCTCAATATTGCTTCAACATTGTCCGAATGAAAAAAAATTATTTGGTCACTCTTTGTTCTACTCAACAGTACTTGGTAATACAGAAAAGGAATCCGAACGAAAAAAAGTGCAATTAACTTACACTGAACTTAAATGCGAGTCGCTAAACTACGAAAATTCATGTAATTAAAAAAAAACACTTGTGATTCTCTGAGTGAGTAAGAAAATTAAAGTTATTCCCTTTCAATTAATTGTTATTTCGTTACTGAGTAAGAACTAAAGTTTTTTTTTCTTGTTTTGTTTTTATTTTGTTTTTTATTTTTTTATTTTTGTTATTAAAAAAAAAAAGAAAAGTTTTCATTGGAATTTAATTTATATTGGGTTAACATTAAAAAAAAAAGACGGATAAACATGGACGAATTTAAATCCACCAAGTTCGATTTTCGTAAGTTCCAACTTGAACAGCAAAACCAACGGGAGATTAAATGGCAAGAGAAGCAAAATCAACGGGAACTTAAATGGAAAGAAAAGCAACTTGAGCAGCAAAAAGAATAGACTAACTCTAGCTAGATATACAAAAAGAACGACTTGAAACTTTAAAGTAAACTGAGAAAGAATGGCGATATGCTGAAAAAATAGTGGCTTGACATTCAAAATCAACCTCAAGTTAAACATCAAAAACTCGAAAAAATTCTACTCAAGAAGAGCAAAGAAACTTGCTTAAACTGGCAAACATAGAACAAATTAATGAAAACAAAAATGCTTTCTCACAAAACACAACCTGGGGCGCAATAGACACTTTTACATATTCTCTGGACGAAGATATAACTTTCGCCTCCTATTTTAGAAGATTCGAGGATTTATAACCCACAAATTATTTAAATTTGTCGTACGCAAAAGAAAGTTTGCTTTTCTTCGAAAACTGGTCACCACAGAGCTCACCAAATTTGTTAATTATATTTTACCCCATACAACAAGCGAATTGACATTCACTGAAGTAGTTAAATTTCTTATAAAACATTATAGTCCTAAAACTTCAGTTACATAAGAGACGAAAATGCATGAATTTAACCAGAAAGGATAGTGAAGATTACACTACGTTCGTGTCGGTCGTGAACAAGCATTGCAATGATTTCAAACTGTCAGAACTGAGTGCAAATAATTTCAAGTTTCTGATATTTGTTAAGGAACTCGTTTGAGCTAAAAACGCTGAAAGTATACGTAGCGTTCTAAATAAATTGGAAAATGAGCCAAACCTTACTCTTCAACAAATAGCGGAGGACTGTCAGAGATTCGTACGCCTACACCAAAATTCGAAAAATATCGGGAAATCTGGCATAGCTCGCATGAGAAGTACGCAAAAAGAAAAAAAATTATTTCTCCCTATAAATCAAACTAATCAAAAAAGAAACAAAACAATTTGCTTCCTAACCCATGTTTCGGTTATGGATTATTACATTGATATAAAGACTGACATTACCGAAATAAACATTACCTAAATTGTAGCCGTATCGGGCACAAGAGCTCACATTGTCGAGCAAAGAAATGGTTAATAACTACGTAAAAAAAAACACAAAAGCAGATGAAAAAGAGATGTCAAACATTAAGAAGTAAGTGCAAGTACAAATCCTAAATCAGTATATTAAACTGCAGTTAGATTGTGGTTCAGATTTAACAACCATAAATCGACACACTTGGAAAAAGTTAGAAAACCTAACCTTGCTAAGAACTAATAAAATGGCCAGGTCCATGACAGGGAATCAAATCAAGTTTACAGGAGAACTTATCATGAATGTAACATTTCAAAGTAGGGCGTTAAAACTAAAAACATTTGTATTATAGAAAATTACAGGAAATTCATTAGGTCCCGACTGAATGAAGAAGTTTAAGTTGTGGGACATGTTAATTAATTCATTTTGCCAAAAACTCAAAAACCTGACTACCGAGGCAAATAATCTAATAATAGACTTAAAAGAAACGTTTCCGGAAATTTTTCTGGGGGTTTTGATCGGTGTAATAAGATGACGGCAAAATTTGAGTTAAAAAATGACACCCAGTCAGTATTTAAGAAAAAACGAAATGTGCTTTTCACTTTTTTACCAAAAATAAATGAAGAAATCGACAGATTAAAAAAAAACGGTGTCTTGTCGAAAATTATCTACAGTCCATGGGCTTCTCCGACCGTCTATGTGAAGAAGTAAAACGAGATACGGGTTTTCGCCGATTTCTCGACGGGGATTAATGAAGCACTCAAAAATTATCTTTATACTATACCTAGATCGGATGAAATTTTTGCGAAATTAAATGGAGGAAAATATTTTTCAAAAATCAACATCAGTGACGCGTATCTTCAAATACCTGAGGAGGAATAATGTTCTAAGTTGTTATGTATCAACACACATCGTGAGTTGTACAAGTTCAAACGTCTACCGTTCGGAGTAAAGGTACCGGCAAAACGTTAATAATCCGGAGAGAAAGTTTTTTTCGTATGTTCCGAAATAGTAAATGTTTCTGGGAATTGGGTACAATTGACAAAAGAATAGGAAATATGGTCTGTATAATTAAAGGTTCCCAGTTCACTCACAAAAGATATTTAAATCAAATCAGGAAATGCCTGTCGGACGATGCTGACAGCGGTTCTCTTGAAGAAAAATAAGTAATGGATGTCATTTACTATACTTTTGATATGCCGATTCCAGAAGTGGCCTCGGCAGAGCGCCGTTTACGGAGGGAAAAAAATGTCGGATTTTCTCTTCGTAAATCCAAAAAGAAAAAAAATTAAGACACCTGCGGTGTTGATACTTGGAAGGTGGGTGCTATGGTGACTTACCCATATGACATATGAACTCTTCCAAACTATATATACGCAACAGTTCTGCTTTGAAGAGAGCAGAGAGTGAGAGCGGAATCTGTTTCAGCAGATAACTCTGTTAGCCGGAATAACAGTCACGCTAATAATCTCTCATTGATACATGTTTGTTCTACTGTCTTTGTTAAATCTATTTGTTAACTCTATTCCATCTTTGTGTTTTTATTTCTGGCCTCAACAAGCCCACAACAGAAGGAAAGAAAGAAAGAAAAAAAGAAAGAAAAGAAAGAAAGAAAGAAAGAAAGAAAAAAACCCTGCAAATATCCCCCTAAATCATAGGCATTTTTCGTTGTTATCGCGAAAAAAGAGAGAAACAAGAGACGCTGTTTGATTTCAGTGAACAAAGAAAGAAAGAAAGAAAGAAAGAAACCCTGTAAATACTTCCCTAAATCATGGACTTTTTCATTGTTATCGTTATCACGAGAAAAAACGGAAAAGACATACCAGAGATGCTGTTTGATTTCAGTAAAGAAAGAAAAAAGCAAGAAAATCCTGCCGATACCTCTCTAAATCATAGACTTTTCTACAAAAAAGGCTTCGAATTGTTAGAGAAGCGTTGGAATCAGTGTATCACCCCAGAAGGTGACTATGTTGATGAACAAAGTCGAATTTTGCCCAAAAGTTGTTTTATTAGTTGGGCCCGGGATTTATTGAGTGATGTGTTATAGCGAAGAATTCATCCGAACAATTACCATGAAAGTATTTATAGAAAAGACACAGGGAGGCAACCTTGCGGCGGTAAGAATGTAGCTGAAGCCATGACGCCAGATCAGGACTAATAATATTGCTGATTCATTTGATTTTATCAAGGAGCTATAGATGAATAGAAGGCGTACCAGATCATATGTATCAACAATATTCTAAAAATAATTCATACACTTATAGATATGTAAGATAGATTTTGGAGAAGAAAATTGTCTCCCTCGACGCAGTGAATCAAATTTCTTAGCAGCTGATCTAACAATAGATTCAATTAATCTTTCTATTTCATGTCAGCTGAGAACGTTAGCCCAAGAAGGCGCAACGCCATGGAGGTTAGCATCGGCTATGCTAAGAGAAGGGTTAGATGATTAATAGACAGCAGTTTAGTTTTGGGGGCGTTAAAATTAACAGACCACCATTTGCCGCAGTTAACAACAGACTAAAGGCCTTTGTGGACATCTATTAAAATTTTGGCATTATCGCGGTAACCAGACGTTCTATTCAGACAGGAGTAAATGGTTCTTTCATCTGCGTATATAACAAGCTGAAAGCTGATACCATCGGGAAGGACATTAACGAACTACCATTTTTTAAGATCCCAGCAGTTATCGTCATGGCTTTAACCATGATGATAACCCTTGAAACGCATTTCAAAAGCTTAAGTAGCATAATGAAAGACAGGGAGACTTCGTTGGAAACAAATGCGACAGTATTGGACTCTTATGTGATATCGGCCCGCCTATGTGGTCTAGGACTTTAGACAATCTCGTCAAAGATGGAGAGACTCGAAACAACAGAAAGTGGTTCTACAGATGGTTTCTCAGGATGCCATAGACCGAACATGTGACCAACGATAAGATTTTAGCGAAGATAAAAACGAAAAGGAAACTTATACTTAACATCAGTTGAAATTTCTAGGACACACGATGAGGAAGGAAGGCTTGGAGACGGATATAGAGAAAGAGAGATATGGGAAAGCAAAACCAGACATATTTGATGGGCTTAAGCATGTGGATAGCGGAGCAAGTTTTGGGAGAGATACTAAGACGAAAAGTGTTATGAGCGACAAGGGATAGGGATAAGTGGAGGTCTATGACCGCTTATTTCCTGAAGGGACACGGAAAAAAAAGAAGAAAAATCTCTAATTTTAATACAGAGAGCTTTTCGTGCTCACTGCATGTTACGTCAGAATGGTGCTGTTTCAAATAGAAAATCGATATAGATACAGGTGGAAAGTTTCCGGGTAGCAGATTCAGCGCCAAAAAGAAAGCCGGTTGGAAGACCTAGAAGCGATCGATCTTTCAAGTAAGGGAAAAGGTAAATGTTCGTTTTAGGTCTCGAAGGCTTTTCCCCCTTCAAATTTACCCAAAATAGCATTATTTCTGTGCAAATGTATATGCTGAACTCAAATCAACAATTAGTTATTGAAGAAACCTACCTTTTTTTATCTGAACGTCCAGAAAAAATCGAACTACGTTTTATCTCCCGTAGCTCTAACGCAGTCATTTAATTAACTGCTGAAAGTCTTTCGGCGTAGGACAACAAATTTCGGTCTATTTTCGGCCGATTTACTTCCTTTATTGAAACTTCCGCCTATTTACTTCCTGTAATGAAAGTAATACGCTATTGTATTTCTACATGTATTACTTTCATTACAGGAAACAGGTAAATAGGCGGAAGTTTCAGTAAAGGAAATAAATCGGCCAAAATCTGTTGCCTACGCAGAAACTCATTCTGCAGTTAATTACATGACTTCGTGAGAGTTACGGGAGACAAAAAATGCGAGATGTAGTTAGTTTTTTTATGGACGTTCAAATAAAAAAAGGTAGGTTTCTTCGATAACTAATTGTTGATTTGAGTTCAGCATATATATTTGCACAGAAATAATGCTATTTTGAATAAATTTGAAGGTGGGGGAGCCTTCAGGACCTAAAACGAAAATTTACCGGGAAAACATTATAAATCGTCTACAAAAGTGTACGGCGAATCAAGGCCACTATTTGGAAGGTGATGTTTTTAAAATGAAATGAATAGAAACTGTAACTCTTTGTTTAAACAGTGAAATACTTTTTAAATAATTGTTACCTTGATCTTTTTGACAACCTTTAAAACCATGAAGCCCGGGTTCAAATTTCATCATTATTTTGGGTACCTACAAAACCTTTCTACAGAAAACCATATCAAGGTTCAAAACTGGATAAAAACATTTTAAAGCAGTTTTATCGTCAAAATGTTTATTATTATTAAGAGAAATGACCAAATTATTTTATTAATTTTTAATTCCTTTATAGCATACTCGAGATTTTGGTTAAAAAGTTTATTTTTCTTGCTTCAGTGGGTGAGCCAAAGATTAGTATAGGGATTTTTTGCTCCTTTTTTGCGTTAAAAACGCATTGTTTTGGAAATTCTTGCAAAAATCAAATAATTGTCGGATTTTAATAAAAAAGACTTATTGACAAATGAAATAAATTTTTTCAAGACTTATTGATAAATGAAATAAATTACTTTTGAAATTTTCCTTTAGAAAATGTTGGTAAGATATATTTTTTTAGGTTTGACTTATACTAAGTTAAAACTTCATTAACTTCAGTCACATATTTATTTTTTTTAATTGGAGTAGATAGTACCTTCTATCGCCAGGTCTCACACTCCACCCCCTTCTTTTGGACAGGAGTAGAGTTGATCGCCTTGTTTCTAGTTTAGGAAGGGGTTCCCGAGTAGATAGATTAAACTAATTGGAGTAGATAGATTAAACTATCGCCCGGTTCACACTCCACCCACATCTATTGAACAGGTGAAGAGGCTCATCCCTTGTTTCCTGTTTAGGATGCGGTTTCCGGTTTTCTCTTTTCCAATCTTTTCACTCTTTTCCTTTATTATTTTATTTTTTTTTTCAATTGGAGTAGATAGACTAAACTATCGCCCGGTTCACACTCCACCCACATCTATTGAACAGGTGAAGAGGCTCATCCCTTGTTTCCTGTTTAGGATGCGGTTTCCGGTTTTCTCTTTTCCAATCTTTTCACTCTTTTCCTTTATTATTTTATTTTTTTTTTCAATTGGAGTAGATAGACTAAACTATCGCCCGGTTCACACTCCACCCACATCTATTGAACAGGTGAAGAGGCTCATCCCTTGTTTCCTGTTTAGGATGCGGTTTTCGGCTTTCTCTTTTCCATTCTTTTTACCCTTACGTAGCCCCCTGCGCATCAGTGGCGTTACTGCCTTGCTCGGGGTGATATGATTAAAAAAAAAAAAAAAAAAAAAAAAAAAAAAAAAAAAAAAAAAAAAAAAAATCTAACTTATTAATTTTATGTAATTTCGAAAAATTAAAATTGCAGCCTCTTCATTACTTAAAAGTAAGTCTCCTTGAAGAATTCAAATCATCAATTTTTAAACAAAAAGCCATTTAGAGAAAATCTGCACTGAATCATAAAATGCAATAAAATTATTTAATTAGAAAAACTTTTAATTGTTTTTATAAATAATATATTAAGAAAACTGCTGTCTTAAGAAAAAAATTACAATCAATAATGAATTTTTACGCGAACTGTTTTCATTTTATTTAAATTTTAATTAGAAAAAAATTATTAATTTGTCAATATTTCTGAAATGAAGTATATACACTATTGACATTGTTCGGGCTGTTGTTCGCATCTTCGTTGTCATATTCACGACATTTCCGCCGTTGTATGCTCCGGCCTTCTCAAGGTAACTAGAATTTCAAACTGAACCTTTACTTTTGTTCACCGGTAAAGATGTTCTAGTTCCACAACCCATGCCTCCTTTTAGCATAAACTAGTATTTCGGGATGTAATATCTCGAACATAGCATGGGTTTAAGACACCCGTATACCCCAAGCTAACATTTACCAGACAATACCTCATCTTCAACTCTCACCACCCATAGTGTGTAAAGAAAGGGATCTCCCACTGCTTCCAACATTTCGCAAAAGTCATAAGTGGTGATCCAGAGATATATGAATAAGAAATTATCAGTATAAACAGTACCGTGACCCTTGCTATTGTTATTATTCCGAGGGTCACGGCAATACCCTACAACGCAACAACTACTCCGGATATATAACAGCAGCTCCGACAAACTGGGCTTATAGGGTACAAGAAGATAACAATATTCAGAAATCAGCCTAGATCTGCCTATCCTATGTGAAGGGATTATCGGAAAAAATACAAAATATTTGTGGTTCATATAACATCAAGACGACTTTCAAAAGTGGTTCAACACTTCACAGACACATCTTCAGAGTAATACCGCCCATAGCTGAGAATATGATTAAGGACTGCGTGTACGCCATCCTATGCAGCAGTTGTAAGAAATATAAAGAAAAAAACGGGCAGTACCCTTAAGATAAGACCGCAATAACACCGTAAAACCGTAACACGACAAGAAATAGGAAAATTCAACGTAGCTGACCACATGCTGAGGGAAAGGAGAGATCACCGCGCCTGTGAGATGTTGTTGAAATAATAGACAAAGAAAGTAACTGGAAAATACGAAAACCAAAAAGTAATCAGCACATATGCTGGGACACACAAATCTCCTAAGCTGATCAAGCATAGAAATAAATACAAAATTATAACTAGTAGTACAATGTGCTAGAGAAAATAATAACAACAAAATTGCAATATGATCTCTGGTAAAAAAAAAAAAAAATGTTTATTGGGACATTAGGTTTATAAGACCCCGAAATTCATACACTGACGTCCTCAGGGAATACATGGCCCAGTGGATGAAATCATTGAAGAGTTGTGAGTTCAATACACCAGCGGTGAAGAATAACTTCGAGAGTTGAATTAAAGGGAGATAACTGATACTGAGTTAAAGTGAGATATCTGGAAGAGGCATTGGCTCGTGGAACTAGAATGGTCAACCCCAGTGGACAAAATAAAGGGTTCCTGAAGAAGGCCGGGGTGAACAAGCTGAAACATTGTGAATATGGCAACGAAGATACGGATAACAGCGAGAAAAATGTAAATAGTTAAATTAATTTATTAAATCTTAAAATTCTGTATTTATTTCAGCATTTTAGATACTATTATTAGTAAAAAAAAAAAAAAACATATTTACAAATCAGAACTGAAAAAGCTTAATGATCATGCCCCAATATTCTTAAAAGAGTTTTGAATCTTTTGTAAGTACGACAGACCATACACAACATTATCAGAAAATAAAACCGATAACTAGTAAATTTAACGACAACCTTTCTCAAATTCAATAAAATTCATTAGATTACGGAGAATATTTTCCTAAATTTTAAAGATTACTGAGTATTTAAAAGTGATATCTAAAAGACGCTAGCGTAATTTTGTTCGATTATATTTTACAGATAATGTGGCCTTAGAACAACATTAAACCTGTCATCAGATTGTCAACACGTCAAAACGTCTCGGGTTAAAAACACAACAACTGTCCGTAACAAGAAATTATTTCTGCAATATTTTAAAGTTGGAGTAATTTATATTCGTTGCCAATCAGATTAATTATATTTTAAATCAGCTAATATTCTCCAAATAAAATTTTTAAAAAACTGAAGCCATCACCTTCCTAGCAAATGAAACGACCATGGTGACAAGGCAGATAAAAGAAAAAAGAAACATATTACTTTTACATAGAGTATTTTGGGGGGCCTTTATCTGCACAATGTTCCTCGTTGTTGGTTACTTTCAAAGAATTTTTAGACCCATAATCTCCTTACATTATTCAGTAAACCTCTCACCCTGAGAAAAGAACAAGAAAAGCTGAACAAAAACCTACCATATTCAACCAAGATCTTTTGAAACTGAAGTTTTGGTTTTAAAATATATGATTTTACCCCCCCACCCCCCCCCGCACCAGTTTCTTTTAACCTTACAAATAAACAAGAAATAATTTGGTTACTACCTGATATGCGTTGTGGTGCAGTGGATATCGGCTGCGAATGGGAAATAAGAGAGCCAAGTTCGAATTCCAGTTGAATTTGTTGCATTCATTTATGCGCAATTACCCTTGGGAAAAGTATTAATCCGTCTCTTCTCTCTCCCGCTAAGGGTTAAATAGCAGAACAGACTGGGTTCTATAATCTTGGTCGGCAACCAGTTTACCCCAGAAAGTAATGACAATCCACTACGGGAAAATTTTCTGCCTCATCACTCCGTTCTCGGGACATGATAGCCCATTCGTGTATCAGGTATGATAATTAACTGACTTGTCTTTTATCTTTGCTCATAGGAGAACTATATTGTTGACTGGTAAATTTAACACATAGTTATATTATATTTAATATTTAAACATGATTTTCTCTTTGGTGTTTGGTCAATAAAGAGATATTTAATACTTCAAATGTTATTATACCCTTCTTATTTGAAAAAGACGTCATATTTCTATTTATTCAAAATTGGTTTATTCAACTCTGATTTCCTTTTATTGGTTTGATTAGTAAAGATATATTTAACTTAGGGAGGCGTTGGTTGGTTCCAGTGACTTGACCCAAAGACTTGTGAGTTCAATACCTAGCTACAGCCGTGGTAAACAAACAACTTAGAGAGTTGAGTTAAAGGGAGAAAACTGCGTGGCATCTGGAAGTAGTATCGCACATGGAACGAGAATTATATACCCAAGAGATCGAAATAAAGAGCTTGGTTCAAAATCCCTAGCACCTGAAAAAGGCCGGAGCGTACTACGGCTGAAACGTCGTAAACATGGCGATAAAGATGTGGACAACAGTTCAAACAGTGTAAATAATTTATATACTACCACATCTCAGAATTATAGACAACTATATTTATTACTTCATATTTCAAATGGGGATAGAAACTGTTTTGTTTATTTTTTAAGCAGTTGGTAATATGTCTATCTAGGCTTTAGAGAAATCTAAGTAAAAAAAAAAATTCGTATTTCTGTAGAGATCGAACCTGTTTCCTTCTTTGTAAGAGAAACTGTCGTTTAATCCGGCACGTTTACTCGCTAGAACACGAATGCTATGTACGTTTCCATTACACAGATAATTTGTCTCGAGAGTCCTTATCTGTTCAGTTTAGTATCCAAAACGTAAACAAATGCAATTATAAAGAATTAATGCATTTTTAATCCGACATTTTTATTAGTTTAAACGTTATTATAATGGGCACTTCTTATTTGAAATAGACGGCCCATTTTTTATTTATTTATTAAACAGTGTGTAGTATCTGTCTTTGCACTCGAGAAATCTTAGTAGATAAATGCATTTTTTTCTTTACTGTTGTGAACGGAATTAAATATATTCATGTTTTGTGATATCTTCAACTACTGGCCCTTGGCTTGAGTCCACTTCAATGACCACAATGTGTGCAGTAATATCGTTACTACCACTGTCCGATACGCTCTCAACTCTAATGCTGCTTGAACGGTGAGAGACACGATCAGACGCACTCACTCTGGATTCTCTGTTATTGGCCACCTTTTGTAACCAGATATCGATATACCTCTGAAGCCAGGCATTAGAGGCACTAGAGTCTTTAAAACCAAGGCTGGCAGCGAGTCTCATCTGGTTTCGAATAAGATCCTTGGTCTGGTCACTCACATCGGTGACGTCCTCTCGGATTGCCCAGTTGTCCTTGTAGGTATTGTACACTTTATTGACCAACTTTGAGATGAAAATAGACGTCCCAGCAACTATGATGATCAACACGACCGTGATAGGCAGTTTGTAATATATATAGGTTCTTTCAGTAAAATAGGGTTGGGAAAAGGCCGGATGCGTTTCGTCTGAAAAAGAAAAAGGTAAATTTTAATTAAATTGGTGCTTTTATTATTTCAACGGATGTAAAACTTTGTGGCGATAGTATGAAAAGCGTATTTATCTATATTTCTGAGATGAGGTAGTACTTATAGTATTTACATTATTCAGACTATTGTCCTCATCTTTGTTGCCAATCATCTTTGTATGACGTTTCGGTCGCTGTACGCTCCGGTCTTCTTTGGGTGCTAGAAATTTTGAACAGTTTTATTACAATCACTCCATTCCTTGCCTAGTTTTGGAACTCATAAAACTAATAAGGGTTACAGGACGTTAGGTTTATAAGTCCCAAAAATTCAGTTGGACTTGTCATTATGGCCCAGTGGATGTAGACGTTGGTTAGTTCCTGTGACTTGACACAAAGAGTTGTGAGTTCAATACCAGGCTACAGCAGTGGTGAACAAGTAACTTACAGGATTAGAGGGTGATAAGTCATGACTTCCAGAAGAGACACTAGGCAAGGAATGGAGTTCATATACCCCAGTGGTTGTAATAAAGGGTTCGGTTCAAAATTCCTTGCACCTGAAGAAGGCCGGAGCGTACAACGGCCGAAATGGTCTGAATAATGTAAATACTGTTAAAAGCGTATTGAAATATACCCTTTCCTCTTTACTAAGAGAAAAACAGAGAATATCTCTCTCTCTCTCTCTCTCTCTCTCTCTCTCTCTCTCTCTCTCTCTCTCTCTCAACGCATAAGTCATTTCTTTCTTACTTTGGTCAACTGACGTCATGCGAAAGCCAACCAACACTAATGCTCCCGCCAAAATCAAAGCAGAAACGCGTAGGCATAAAGAAAATATAAAAGAACAACGAATAACATGCATAGTTCTCTTCCTTCTTCGCCTTGCTTTTAAGTGGCACACAGTCCGCATTCACTTGCGTGAGTTCGGAACCTCGAGACATTGTCGTCGGAGATTCAACCAATGCCAACCAGGCAAAAGAAATAATATTCACCAAAAAAAAAAAAAAATGGATGTACAGAAAACCAAGAATTAATTCAAAAGACATTTCACACCCTCAAATACCGGAACAAAGTTATAACACAACACACGTTAACAACAACCTGCTGATACGTTACACCGGTCACATACATAAAAAAAATCATATGTTCACATGAAACTCTTCATAACTTCAACACCGAAATACATATAGAATGATGAACATTCACATTAAACAAAAGTATGTAAACTAATAGGATATACAACAAAATAAAAATTATGGTACAGTTCATATATTTATTTCATTTATGATAACAACGTACAATTAACCATACTGGTCCCCACAACGTTTCAACTATACTATAATTTAACCATTTAATTATTTTTGATAACAAAACAATTTTTTATATACTCAAGGCTCACTGTACTGTTTTGTTTCAATCACAATATTTCGAGGTCTTCATTTAATGAGTTTGTAGTGAATCAGGATAAAAACAAAATATAAAAATAAATCATATTGACAAAAATAAAAAGAATTCAAATTAAAATATGGCATTTGTTCTTTCCCTTAAAAATTCTCTCTCTCCCAACTTCTCTCTTAATTTCTTTCACTCAACTTATCTCTCTCTCACACACACACACACACACACACATACACACACACACACACACACACACATACACACACACACATACACACACACATTAACTTAAACAAGAAAACGGTCTGGAAGAGTTGCAAGAGTTTCCGAAGACGTCTGGCGATGAGTTATAGCCAATGGCGATTTAACTGAATAAATCTATTCTTTAGTATTTCAAGTTTATGTCAAAATTCTGGTCACTTTCGTTACAGGGAAAAACTAAAATGTCTTCTTTGTGTTTTATAACATTTTATTTAAACTCCTTGAGGTTTCTCCAATATATTCTTTTTAACAAACCTTGTAGGGGACAAGGTACATTCTTTCTTCAAGTTTCGATTCGTTATTTTGTTTTGCATTAAGCTTTTTTATTGTTTTAGATGCAGTTGTGACAAATTTTATGCTGAGTTTAGAAAGATTCTTTTAGATTGTAGTTGTGCTAGAGCTAGTGGGTATTATATATATATATATATATATATATATATATATATATATATATATATATATATATATTAAGAAAGTTTTGTAATTTAATTGAAGCATTGTGTATATTAGGGCTATAGTTAGGATTTGAAGGCCGTTTAGTAAAATAAAGGAAGGTAAATCAGTTGTTGGATATCACCTATTTATTATACATTGTATTCGAGATGAAAATCTCATCTTCAGAATGTTAGAGGGATTGTGTTTGAGTCCGCGACTTTCAACAAATGGTCCTTCCTGCTGTTGTTAATTGTAGCGCGCGCGCGCGCGCGCGTGTGTGTGTGTGTGTGTGTGTGTGTGCTAGAGCCTGTATGTGTGTGTATGTTTATGGTGTGTATATGTGTGCTTGACAGTTGGGATCTGCAAATTCAGATCATATTTAATGGGGATAGTTATGTCAGGTCGTGACATGCATTGTCAACCCCCGTTTAATCAAAGAATAGAGAAAAAATTTTATACTGAAAGCAGGGGCTAGTAAAGGAAGAGCCGAGGAATGTTGGTTACTATAAGGTTAAGCCAAGGGAAATCGTAGAAGTAAATTCTCTTTTGGTAGTGGGAGGCATGTGGTACGACCATTGGGTTAGTAGTAGTAGGTAGTGGGGAAAGGCTGCGGATTCACCAAATTTTAAAATCTAATTCATGTAAAAGGTCAATTCTATTATGAATAAATGGAAGAAGGAAATTATTATTGACATTTATATTTATTACGGTGACGACACTTACTAATGATTTCTTTACGTTTATTTAGAATACATTCTGATATCGAAATTTCAAAATCTTAATTTTTTCTGTTAAAAATAGATTACATCTATCACCTTGTCTATTAGGAGTACGGGCCGTGCCTATCAGCTTTCACTTTATCTGTGGATTTAGGTCATTCTCCTTCAATTCCCAGTATTTTCGGGAGAGGGCCTAGGGTTAATAAAGGAGTCCTTGTTTCCAAATTCCCGGCAACATTCCGATGTAAATGTTATATTTTTCTTGTTTTCCATACGGTAGATGGTAGCTTGACAGATCACATTTGTTACCTTCAACCGGACTTTTTTCTCTGGATCTGCAATTACAGGAGGGTACGATCCCATTTCCCTATATTGATTACTCTTTTTTTTTCTTATTTTTTCATGCTCATTAAACTGTTGCAGCTTAGTGGCTTTAATGCCTTGCAAGGGATAAAATGATTAAAACAAAAATTTAAAAAATGGACATCCAAGCAACACTTAGAAAAACCCTATATTTTTGCATTTCAACGTGGTGTAATGATTAGCAAACTTGTCTCGCTAGTTTATTTATGACAGAGTAGTGAGTTCCATTTTCACTTTCGACATTGTACCTCACTGAAGTTACGCTTAGAAAAGCACCACTATGGTGACCTTTTGCTAGACAAAGTCAAACTTACTAGATATTTCTGCAGTGCAAGTATTTTATTTGTTTATCTTGAGAAAGGTTGAATTCATAATAACTCGTGAGACATGAAAAAATATTGAAACTATTTATGGGAAGAAAAATGGTTTTGATTAGCGCGGTGAAGGAACATGAATTGGACGGGGGCCTTTTTTTCTTCTCAAGTAAACAATGGCGACTAAATTGAGAAAAGACTGATGAGTGGTTGTTTTTTGAGGCAATAAAGAAATAATCCCCAATCAGATCTGACAAGAGAGTTCATGGCGGATATTGTGGTAAATTCACTTCTTCTTCTTCTTCTTCTTCTTCTTCTTCTTCTTCTTCTTGTGCCGTGTCCTTTCAGTACGCAAACATTTTTAGATTTTCACTTACCCCTATCCCTATTCCTGTCTACGGCTATATCGTGTTGAATGCACCTGCTCCCGTCCGATCACCGGAGTTAAGCAACATCGACCCTGGTCAATACATAAATGGGTGACCATTTGGGAATACCAGGTGCTGTAAACGAAAGGACAAAGAATGGTCTACCGGTCCTCCAGGTTTGGGGGTTGGGTGCAGGGCTAACAACATTGCCCCGTAAAAGAACAGTTTGTTACAGAAACACAACAAAAAGTTTCTGCCCTATGCACCATTGGGTGTGATGTATAAATGATGATCCCTATTCCTAACTTAATATTCTTCCTCTCGGTATCTCTTCCAAAACCCGCTCCGCCATCCACCTGCTCAAACCTATCAAGTATGTCTGACACTGATTTCCCCTGTCTTTCACTATATTCATCCTGTGAGTATTAGTTTCTCCAAGCCCTCCTGTCACATTATGTGTTCTAGAAACTTAAACAGTCTCTTCCTGAGTATAAGTTTCCTTTTCGTTGGCACCATCTCCAAAAACACATCGTTGCTCCCATGTTTAGTACATTGTATCCTCAGTATCCTTCTACAGAAACACATTTCTGTAGCTTCGAGTCTCTCTCTTTCTTTGAGAAGATTGTCCAGCATTCGTTGCTATGTTGGAAAACAGATATCACATAACAGTCCAGTACGGATCATGGATGGCGTGATGAAAGAACTTGTGTGTCGTGTCCCTTCAAGACTTCGGCGAGTGATCATGGCTTCGGGCAATTTCTTATGCTCTGTAATAAGAAATATTTGCTTTTTTACTATTGCTACAACTAACTGTTCTGCTATCCATTTAAACAATCTCGTTAAATATGAGGTCTGTCTCTGGAAAGTCTATATCTACTGGCCCATGAGTCCTTAAGTAGATATAGACTTTGCTTAGTTCCAGTGACTTGACCTAAAGAGTTGTGAGTTCAATACCAGGCCACAGCAGTGGTGAACAGGTAACTTAGAGAGTCGGGTTAGAGGAAGATAACTCATGACTATCAAAAGATGCTTTGCACAAGGAATGAGAATGATATACCCCAGTGATCGTAATAAAGGGTTCGGTTCGAAATTCCTAGCACCTGAAGAAGGCCGGAGCGTACAACGGAGGAAACGTTTTGAAAATGACAACAAAGATGATGTCAACAGTCCGAATAATGTAAATAGTGTAAATACATGTTTGTGTGGACATATTTTTAAAAAGCGGTGAGATGAGTGTTTTACGTTGTAGTTTTGTTGAAATTATAATTTGGAATACAGTTTGATTTCTTTCAGATATAGGAGTATATTCTATGGACGAATGTCATGAAAGATTTATTTCAGTTTCTTTTATTGGTTTTGTTTAGCAGCATATTAACCTCTATGGGTTATTTAATGCCGAAATCTATTTTTAACGCAATTGCATGCTTGAAGGATAAAATATATTATTAGTTATTTTTCTATGAATATGTATTTTTGATAAATTTATTATAAATATATATTTTTATACTTTTATAGTGTTTTGTTATTTCATGGGTGTTCGATATTTGCCCATAGCTGGAACCCTAGAAGATGCTGCCATCCTAATCAGGGTGAACCTGGGAACAACAGCAATTAACAGGTAGCTCCTCAAAACCTCCAGTCTAAAGATCAAAGGTCTTGCTGCAGGATATAGTTTATCGTCATACCCAGACTAGTTTTCTGTATGAATCTGGACACAATGTGCTATTTGAAAATTTTAATAATCATTCATCTGGCGTCCAGGAGCAGAATAATCAATTTTGCAATCATTTCTGTGAGAGAAATACTTCCAGTTTACGAATATTTCGAGTCATCAACGGCCGAATTAAATTCATAAGTCGACATTTCACAATATATACTCTTTATTCATTTCTCCTATATTTTAGTCACTCTTCACACTCCTTTTAATCATCGAACTAGATATGAAGCGTTAAATCTGTTGATTGAAATCTGTAGCCTGTGATCTGTGGCATACATGTAGGGTAAGATCTGTAGTGTAAGGTCTGTTGCGTGAGATATGTAGCCTGTGTTCTGTGGCATATCTGTAGGGTAAGATCTGTAGTGTAAGGTCTGTAGCGTGAGATATGTAGCCTATGTTCTGTGGCATATCTGTAGGGTAAGATCTGTAGTGTAAGGTCTGTAGCGTGAGATATGTAGCCTGTGTTCTGTTGCATATCTGTAGGGTAAGATCTGTAGTGTAAGGTCTGTTGCGTGAGATATGTAGTCTGTGTTCTGTTGCATATCTGTAGGGTAAGATCTGTAGTGTAAGGTCTGTTGCGTGAGATATGTAGCCTGTGTTCTGTTGCATATCTGTAGGGTAAGATCTGTAGTGTAAGGTCTGTTGCGTGAGATATGTAGCCTGTGTTCTGTTGCATATCTGTAGGGTAAGATCGGTAGTGTAAGGTCTGTTGCGTGAGATATGTAGCCTGTGTTCTGTGGCATATCTGTAGGGTAAGATCTGTAGTGTAAGGTCTGTTGCGTGAGATATGTAGCCTGTGTTCTGTTGCATATCTGTAGGGTAAGATCTGTAGTGTAAGGTCTGTTGCGTGAGATATGTAGCCTGTGTTCTGTTGCATATCTGTAGGGTAAGATCTGTAGTGTAAGGTCTGTTGCGTGAGATATGTAGCCTGTGTTCTGTGGCATATCTGTAGGGTAAGATCTGTAGTGTAAGGTCTGTTGCGTGAGATATGTAGCCTGTGTTCTGTGGCATATCTGTAGGGTAAGATCTGTAGTGTAAGGTCTGTTGCGTGAGATATGTAGCCTGTGTTCTCTTGCATATCTGTAGGGTAAGATCTGTAGTGTAAGGTCTGTTGTGTGAGATATGTAGCCTGTGTTCTGTTGCATATCTGTAGGGTAAGATCTGTAGTGTAAGGTCTGTTGCGTGAGATATGTAGCCTGTGTTCTGTTGCATATCTGTAGGGTAAGATCTGTAGTGTAAGGTCTGTTGCGTGAGATATGTAGCCTGTGTTCTGTGGCATATCTGTAGGGTAAGATCTGTAGTGTAAGGTCTGTTGCGTGAGATATGTAGCCTGTGTTCTGTGGCATATCTGTAGGGTAAGATCTGTAGTGTAAGGTCTGTTGCGTGAGATATGTAGCCTGTGTTCTGTTGCATATCTGTAGGGTAAGATCTGTAGTGTAAGGTCTGTTGCGTGAGATATGTAGCCTGTGTTCTGTGGCATATCTGTAGGGTAAGATCTGTAGTGTAAGGTCTGTTGCGTGAGATATGTAGCCTGTGTTCTGTGGCATATCTGTAGGGTAAGATCTGTAGTGTAAGGTCTGTTGCGTGAGATATGTAGCCTGTGTTCTGTTGCATATCTGTAGGGTAAGATCTGTAGTGTAAGGTCTGTAACGTGGGATATGTAGCCTGTGTTCTGTGGCCTGAGATCTGTAGCCTGAGATCTGTAGCATGAGATCTGAAGCGTTAGAAACGAAAAGACAGTTTCGATTTCTTTTATACCGTAAATTTGTCCCTTGTTCTTCGTTTTTAAAATGATGTTTGCTCATTAAACAACTTCAAACAATATATAATGCATTGTATATTATATAAAGTATATATAAAAAGTATATATATAAAGTATATAAAGCCCTGAATCAAAATAAAAGGAGAACATCTCAATCGGCGCATTTCATTCTCTAACTTTGACAGACTCCAAAATTCTCACATTTGACTTGTGAAAGTCCGACAGATAACAAAACGCATCGGCTAAGACCAGTTTTCCTCTTTGTCTTTATTAGGTGTCATGTGTTTTTTATTTTTACAGTAAGGTTCATCCTACACAAGGTCTGGGGTCACTCGAGGTACAGGATTACACTAAGAGGCAGGATAGATGAAGATAATCCTTGACTTGTACAAGTTAAGGCTGCAGTAATCGGAATAAAATCCTCATGGGAATTGTTTCCATAGAGCACTGTTTAGCAGGAAGAAACTGTGCAAGTGGAACTTACTTCTCACGGGTGAAATACGAAGGGAATACGGTTGTTTACTACAGTAGATCCTAATCATAAAGGTTAGAACTGACGGAACCAAGGATTGTATTTCGTCCGAAAATTTTCCATGGAAGTAGTGATAGAGTGGTGAGAGGCTTGCCTCATCCCGCCTACTTGAGAGAGAGAGAGAAAAAAGAAAAAGAAAAAAGAGAGAAAAAGAGAAAAAGAAAAAGAAAAAAGAGAGAAAAAGAGAGAAAAAGAAAAAGAAAAAGAAAAAGGAAAAAGAGAAAAAGAAAAAGAGAAAAAGAAAAAGAAAAAGAAAAAGAAAAAGAAAAAGAGAAAAAGAAAAAGAAAAAGAAAAAGAAAAAGAAAAAGAAAAAGAGAGAGAAAAAGAAAAAGAAAAAGAGAAAAAGAAAAAGAAAAAGAAAAAGAGAGAAAAAGAAAAAGAGAAAAAGAAAAAGAAAAAAGAGAGAAAAAGAAAAAGAAAAAGAAAAAGAAAAAAGAGAGAAAAAGAAAAAGAGAGAAAAAGAAAAAAGAAAAAAGAGAAAAAGAAAAACGAGAGAAAAAGAAAAAGAGAGAAAAAGAGAAAAAGAAAAAGAAAAAGAAAAAGAGAAAAAGAGAAAAAGAGAAAAAGAAAAAGAGAGAGAAAAAGAAAAAGAGAGAGAAAAAAGAAAAAGAGAGAAAAAGAAAAAAGAAAAAAAGAAAAAAGAGAGAAAAAAGAGAGAAAAAGAAAAAAGAAAAAAAGAAAAAAAGAGAGAAAAAAGAGAAAAAAAGAGAGAAAAAAAGAGAAAAAATAAAAATAATAAATAAATTTGTCATCTACAAGGAGTCGAAGACACTTTTGACCTCTATGAAGACTGCAAACTGGGGACTGGGCATCTACCGCCCAAATATAACAACAGTACTTCATTTATATCTGAATGCCTTACATATAAAAAGTATTTCCCTTTTTGATAACATTCTTAGCATAAATATCGCGTTCCTCGTCCCAGTGCCCTTGACGAAACTGCAATATTCTTGTCCTAATCCCGATCTGATTTTCCTGCGCAATCTATTCCTCAGGCTTCGTCTAAGTCATTTAAACACACATAAAATGTGTTTTCATTTTTCGTTAAAAAAATATTATTCTTTAATATTATTCTTGCTAATGTTCTGAAATTAACTGTCGACTATTGTACATTGTAAACATACACACACACATACACACACACCGATACATGTAATGTTACATTATGTATAACAACCATAGTGTTTCGATGATAATAAAGAAAACGGTCGAGAAGGAGTATTTTCAGTCGAAAACCTAATTAAGGTAAGGAGTCTTCGTAATAGTAATAAACAAAATGGAATATTTTGAGTTTGTGGTGATACCGACCGAGCAAAAGCGATGGACCGGATGTTTGCTCTCTCACGACAAAAAGGCAAAAATAAAAATTAATCAAATATTAAATTTCCATTTCGCGAGCCTACGCGAATTTTATTTATCAGCCCAGAACCAAATACAAGTGTGAAATCCCAAACGAGCTGCTGTATCCAAAAAGAAGATATAAAAAGCGGATACAGACAGACCCCAGCAGGCAGAACTTTAGGAGAAGAGTTTAATCAATACCCTCTTGACGTAAATCAAGCGGCTACTACGCCTGCCTCTTTCTTCTCCCCTGTCTCAAAACTACTTACTGACCTAAGGAGCGACTACATCAAAGACACGCTCCCCACATTCCTAAGCATTAACTCTCTTTCAGCATATTATTTGCCATGAACATTTTAACGGCCGTTGTACCCATATTCAAAAGCTGTTTCCTCACATACCACTTCCTGACTTACGGATCCTAGGAGTGGAAAGTTCAAAATGGACATTCCTCACATACCTCCATTTTCGATTCCTTAAGCATTGATTATCTTTTCACAATTATTGCCATAAACAAATTTTAAAGTCGTGTCCGGAGCACGTCGGAATAACTCACTATAAATTGGTTTCCCACGACGTGTTATGAACGCGCACAAAGACATTTCCACCAGAGTTTCATGGCGATCAAATCCACTCATCAGGAGATCGATCAGACGAAATAAAATTAAACCCGTTTACAAAAATAAATAAATAAATAAATATAAGAAATCACCTAAACGCCTCAACATATCTTCCTCAAACATTTACACTATTTGTATTGTTCGGGCTGTTGTCTTCACCTTTACCGTCACATTTACAACGTTATCCAGACTTCTTCAGGTGATATTTGTTTAAATTTCGAAAGGAATCCAGAATAATCCATCAGTATGTTGATGTTTCTGAAGATTGGTACGATGACGTTTGCATCAAAAACGAGTTTGTTTTTTTTTTCAATCGAACGAAACGGTTTGAATGTGACAATAAAGATAAGGACAAGAGTCCGAAGATTTTGTGCTAGCATGGAAATACCAAATGAAACCACAATGTTCTCTTTGGTAAATTCCTGCCTGCACAGTTGCTATAGCTCTTAGGAATCACATCTTCAGGCTAAACCAACACCACAGTTCCAATCTTAAATGACGCCACTTTCTATCGTAATGAGTCAACGAGTCAAAGTCAATATTCACTGACAGAAGAGAAACATTATATAGCCCCTCACAAGATTTGCACTTTAAATTATTGGAGGCTCTGTGAGAATGTGTTAAACTCTTCCTGAAAAAGAGTAAATCCTCAATCTCTCTCCTCTTCAAACAGTTTGAAGTATACCTATCTACTGCAGATAAAATAGAAGGCTTTGCTCGGAAATTCTTTTCCAACTCAACTCGATATTCAAGAATATGTTTAGCCACACGTATCCAAGGATGGCTAGCTAATCCCTGTTGCAGATGCCTGCTCAGTCACATTTTGTATTTTTTCAACACCCACAGTACCCACATGTGCTTTATACAGCAACTACGCTGAGTGGACCTTAGTTACAGTTTTCGGAGAGAGTGCGCTATCTAGCGAGAACAACAGTCTGAACAAAACCAAGAAACTCACACCTTCGGTCACAATGACTTGTGTCTCTGTGCTAGCACAACCATCAACGGCTTTCAAAGGGTCTTGTTTACCAAATTTCACCCTCAAGATTTGGGTCAAACCCTGGTAGGGATTTTAGGCACTTTCCTTTCGACCGATAACATCAAGAAGTCACCTTCCTGACAAATCGACCATGGTGAGATTCGAACCCGGGTCTCATAGTCAGAAAACAAACGTTCTAACCACTGAAAGTCTTTACTTGATTTTCTTTCTAGAAGGGAATCTCTACTCAGTGATGTGCACATAACTCTGTCCATGTTGTCTGCTATAATTGCCAAGATTTTCGCATTTGGGACATTTACAAATGTCCCAAGGATATGTGCTCCTGAACAGTATTCTGTTCTCTCCGAATTCTACAATAAGTGGTGTCGGTTCTTGCTTTCCAGCTTGTTATGAATCCCCCTCTGTAATTCCTATTTTTAAGAACTCTGATTAACCTTCTGATCCTTATAAACATCGATCTATTAGCCATTTACTTCTATTTGGTAAATTACAATTTCGAATTGGTTAAACATCTCACTTCACAATATAAAATACTAGCAGTATAACCCGGCGTTGCTCGGGTGTAATGAAAACTTTAAAACTAATCCAGGGTCCTGGAGCTCAGACTCTTTGGACGTTGGCACGAAACACTAAAAAGCAATAGTTGTTTCCAGTTAAAACGAAACCGTAGACTGAATGAAAAACGAATGGATGTAAGTCAAATTTTGATTTCCTGTTATCGGTATCAAATAAGTTTTTTTCGTCGTAAAATGAATTTTGAAGGCTAAATAAGTCCTCTGAGTAAATGGTATCATGGCTGAGACTAAGAACTACAATTATACCTACTTAGAGCCAAACCCGAAGCAAAAACTAAAATAAAAGGGTTGAAAAAAATACAGACATACAGACAGATAAACCGACACACACAAACATCTTGCCTTTTATATATATATATATTATCGATTTTCTGCACTATTGTAAGAACCGCAACCTTGAAACTTCTGAATATCGTTTCTTATGTCTTTGTCTATGAGTGTATCAAATTTGATTAATATCGGATCACTCCTTCTATAACCGATTTTTTCGATTATCGATTTTCGATATTTATCGGGGGTATCTCGAGACAAAACCTAGCTAAGAACACTCGCAGACTCTTATAGTACAACCGTGTAAATTTTCAAGAAAATCGGTTTAGCGGTTTCGCAGTCTATAGGTAAGGGACACACACACACACACACACAGACACACACACACACACACACACACAGACACACACACACAAACTTCCATTTATAAATAAGTTTAGATTTGTTTTTTTAATCATGTCACCCCAAGCAAGGCATTCCACTGCCACTATAGCGCAGGGGGTTACACAGGGCGATAGACGAGTTAGCATGTACATAGGGGGAGAGTTGGAGAGAATGGGAGGGTTAGTGTGTTAGGAGGTGTCTATTGACCTTACATTTAAACTCCTGGAGGTTATAGCCGTCGGGGAAGCAAGCATGCGGAAGGGAATTCCACAGGCGGGAAGTGCGAGAAAAGAAGATGTTGGAGTAGAAATTGCGGTTACATTTCATCGGTTTCACTGTAAAAGGGTGGGACCTAGTTGCCAATCTAGTATCTCGTGCAAACTCACACCTAGGGAGCACCAGTGATTTAAGTTCATCAGAGCAGAAGCCATGAAAGTATTTATAGAAGAGGCACAATGAAGCCACGTCACGCCGGTGAGAGAGTGACTGCAGGCGGTCAGCTAAGTCGGTATCAATCACATTACAGATTCTTCGCTGTATTTTGTCAAGAAGCCCGAGGAGAATAGCAGGGGCACCCGACCAGATGTGACAACAGTATTCAAAATACGGACGAATTGTAGATTTGTATAAGTGCAGGATAGATTCAGGCGGAAAGAATTTCCGGGCCCTGCACGACTTTCATAGCAGCGGATTTAGCAATGGATTCGACGTAGTCATTCCACTTGAGGTCCGCTGAGAGTGTCAAGCCAAGCAGGCGTAGTGTTTTACTCTCTGGAAGGCATGCCTGTTCCATGCTAATGAGAGGTAGGTGCGGTTGTCTGTAGTGGTTATCTATAGAAATTAGGTAGATAGAACTATTCAGAAATTATTAATGACTGTGATAGCACAAAGTAACCAGTCATCGTGAATGAGGTTTTGAGAGAACTTGCCTTATTTAAACTGTTGATCCAAAAACTGTAACTACGGTCTCTTCAGTTTAGCTGCAGTATAAACTACAAGTGGGTTCTACGGTTATTGCATTTACAAATGTGCTCAAGATGGCATCTGCAATAGGAATTGGTTAGTTACCCTAGCAACTGGAATGCAGAGTTCGCATTCCAATTGAATTCCTTGCATTCATTTACGCACAAATACCATTTGGAAAGGTATTAATCCGTCTCTTCCTTCCAGTTATAGGTTAAATAACTGGACAGATTGGGTTCTGTAGCCTTGGCTGGCAACCAGTCTACCGTAGAAAGTAATGGCAACCTACTGCCGGATAATTATCTGCCCAGTCAGTCATGTGTCTTTCGAGACATGTTCGCCCAAGCGTGTATCACGTATGACACTTAAGTGACTGAACCTAGCAGAGTAGTGTTTTTAGAAAAAGAGTAGCCAGCCATTATTAATCTTATTCCAAATGTACTCATCAAGAGTATTTTGGTTCAAGTTTCCCCCAGAACAGAACCTCTGCTGAGTAATATACACATAACTCTGTTCATGATTTCTATCATCTCTCAACTAGAGTCATATGCACTTGACTGTATCCACACAAAGAGGTTCTAATCAACTTTGAATTGGTTAAGCATTTCACTTCACAATAGAAAATATATAGAAAATTTGGATGCACATGTGACAGCTGATTCATTCTTGAACGCAATCTTCAGGGCGCGTGTGTTGTGATTTGGTTCGACTATTTATATTTTTTTTTTTTTTTTTAATCATCTCACCCCAAGCAAGGCATTCCACTGCCACTATTGCGCATGGGGCTACATAGGGGAAGGTAAAGAGAAGGAGTGGATAGACATAGGGAATGTCAGGAGGAAGGTGATAGATGAGTAAGGATAGCGAGGATGAGTGTCGGGCAGATGGGAAGAGTGTTTGATAGAATGGGAGCAGGTTAGTGTGTTAGGAGGTGTCTATTGACCTTACATTTAAACTCCTGGAGATTGTAGCCGTCGGGGAAGCAATCGTTTGGAAGAGAATTCCACAGTCGGGAAGTGCGAGGAAAGAAACTGTTGGAGTAGAAGTTACGGCTGCATTTTATCGATTTCACTGTAAAAGGGTGGGATCTAGTTGCTAATCTAGTATCTCGTGCAAATTCGTATTTAGGGGGCACCAGTGATCTAAGTTCATCGGAGCAGAAGCCGTGAAAGTATTTATAGAAGAGACACAGCGAAGCCACGTCTCGCCGGTGGGAGAGAGACTGCAGGCGGTCTGCCAAGTCGGTATCTATCACATTACAGACCCTCCTCTGAACCTTATCGAGAAGCCCGAGGAGAACAGCAGGGGCACCCGACCAGATATGGCAGCAGTATTCAATGCACGGGCGGATGGTAGATTTGTAAATGTGCAGGATAGATTTAGACGGAAAAAACTTCCGGGCCCTACACAGGGAACCGACTTTCATAGCAGCGGATTTAGCAATGGATTCGATATAGTCATTCCATTTGAGGTCCGCTGAAAGTGTGAGACCAAGGAGGCGTAGTGTTTTACATGCTGGGAAGAGGTGTATTATGGGTAGTAAGGTCTATTGTATGGTGGGCGATAACGGTTATGTTTCAAATTATTCTTGAGGCTATTAAGAAATAATTTCTGATCTTGATTGCGATTATTTGTAGCTATTTGATAGTACGGTTTATTAACTTTTTACTCATTGTTATTCTTATAACATTTATTTGTGCTTGTGCGGCCATTCGTAGTTTGATTATTATTTAATTTATTTCGATTTTTTGTTTATTTTATTTTCAGTTTCTTTCTGTAGTTGGTCAATTTATTTGTTTAGTTTCAAGTGTTGGCATTGTCCAAAATATGTTCCATTTTCTACGTTGTATATAGCGCATCAGTCAGTTAAGTGCCATATATGATACACGCATGGACGATCATGTCTCTTTCGAGACATGACTGACTGGGCACATGATTTTTCCGCAGTAGGTTACCATTACTTTCTGCGGTAGAACGGTTGCCAACCAAGGCTACAGAATCTAACCTGTTCAGCTATTTAACCCATAGCAGGAAGAAGAAACGACGGATTCATACCTTTCCCAAGGGTATTTGTGCATATTTGTAATGAATTTAACCGAAATTCGAACTCGGCTTTCCGATTTTTCCATTTTTTTATAATCATTTCACCCGAAGCAAAGCAGTACTGCCACTGATATGCAGGGGGTTACATAAGAGGAGAGTGATGAGAAAGAAGAAAATGTTAAAGGGAGCGTCAGAAAATGGGTAAGAGAAGGATGAGAACATTGGTGTGAAGAGAGCTGTATGAGAGTAGCGTGGACGGAGGAAAGAACATGATACAAGGGTTTTCAGGGAAAGGACGCTAGTCAAAGAAATAAGAGATGACAATTGACATTACATTTAAATTCTTGGAGATTGTAGCTATCAGGGAAGCAAGTATACGGAAGAGAATTCCACAGGCGAGAAGTGCGAGCAAAGAAGCTGGTGGAGTAGAAGAGTAGGGCCTAGTTACTAGTCTAGCAGCTCGAGTAAATTCATGCAGAGAGGGCACCAGGGAGCTAATCTCATCGGAGCAGAAACTGTGGAAGTATTTGTAGAGTAAACAGAGGGAAGTCACATTACGTCGGTGAGAAAGGGATTGGAGCTGAGCTAACAGCTCAGGATCGATCACATTGCACATTCTCCGTTAGATTTTGTCAAAAACCCCGAGATGAAAAGCAGGTGCACCCGACAGCAGTATTCAATGCACGAACGGATGGTATATTTATATATGTGGAAGATGGATTCAGACGGGAAAAACTCCCTAGCCTTACACAGTGAACCGACTTTCCTAGCAGCTGATTTAGCTATGGATTTAATGTAGTCATTCTACTTGAGGCCGGCTGAGAGACTTAGGCTGAGGAGGTGCAGTGTTTTGCTTAAAGGAAACTGGCCTGATCCATGCTGATGTGAGTAGGAGCGATTGTCTATGGTGGTTAAAAGATAGCAGCTTCGTTTTGGAAGCATTAAAATTCACGAGCCATTTCTTACCCCAGTCCACCACAGATTGGAGGCCCTTTTCAAAATCAGCAGCGAGGTTCGCTTTGTCAGCCTCAGCGGATTTCTTATCGAGGCGGAAGTAAACGGTGATGTTGTTAGCGTAGATGCCTACTTGGGATCTAATTATATCAGAGAGATCCTTGAAGATCAGAAAAAGTGTAGGACCTAGAAGATAGTCTTGAGGGACACCCGCGTTCGGATGATAGTAACTGGAAGCATGTCCATTCAGTACTACCTTCCTTACGCGATTTGAGAGGAACGACTGGATTAAAACAAACAATAGTCCAGTTATACCATAGCCCTGTAGCTTGCGTAGAAGGCCAGCATACCACACACTGTCAAATGATTTGGAGATATCTAGTGCAATAGCTCAAGCTTCGCCGTTCTTATTAAGAGCCAGATATATATCCTAAGTGATGGTCGTTAGCATATCAGCAGTAGACCAGGTGAAGCTCTACACCATAACGCAAATTCTTCCTAGACATGATCGTTCAAGCGTGTATCACGTATGGCACTTAACTAACTGATATAGCGCACATATTTGCATTTTTCAGGTTGGTATTTGACAAGGTGTTCGTTTTTAATTTTCGATATTCCATTGACGTAGTAAAAATGTGTTTCGATTTTGTGTTGTGAGATAAGTCCTAATCGTTTATTTAGCAATTTGTGTTGTTTTGTGAAGGGAATTATAACTCTTTTCTTTTCCAGACCAAAGGTACAGGTTTTCTATTTATTGCATCTATCTCAATCAGAATCTATCTATCTATCTATCTATCTATCTATCTATCTATCTATCTATCTAACTATCTATCTCAGTCTTCACAGATCTATCTATCTATCTATCTATCTATCTATCTATCTATCTATCTATCTCAGTCTACACAGATCTATCTATCTATCTATCTATCTATCTATCTCAGTCTGCACAGATCTATCTATCTATCTATCTATCTATCTATCTATCTATCTCAGTCTACACAGATCTATCTATCTATCTATCTATCTATCTATCTATCTATCTCAGTCTGCACAGATCTATCTATCTATCTATCTGTCTGTCTGTCTCAGTCTGTTCAGATCTATCTATCTATCTATCTATCTATCTATCTATCTATCTATCTATCTCAGTCTACACAGATCTATCTATCTATCTCAGTCTGCACAGATCTATCTATCTATCTCAGTCTGCACAGATCTATCTATCTATCTCAGTCTGCACAGATCTATCTATCTATCTTTCTATCTATCTATCTATCTATCTATCTATCTATCTATCTATCTGTCTCAGTCTGTTCAGATCTATCTATCTATCTATCTATCTATCTATCTATCTCAGTCTACACAGATCTATCTATCTATCTTAGTCTGCACAGATCTATCTATCTATCTATCTATCTATCTATCTATCTATCTATCTATCTATCTCAGTCTGTTCGTATCTATCTATTTATCAACATATATAAGATTCTCCATTATCTACCTCTGTAAGATTATCCGTTATCGAAGATTATGCGTCATCTATCTATCATTCTATGATTTTCCATTATCTATCTAATTAACTTTCTCACTCACTCACTCTCTCTCCATATTTATAAGGAAGTGAAAGAACAGGTAGATTAAAACAAATTGTTACTCCATTATTTTATAAAGAGTCCTAAAAGTAATGTTAATGTTATAATTTTGTTATTACAATAGTTTATAAAAGCATTCCTACACGACGTAGGAAGTGTATATATATATATATATATATATATATATATATATATATATATATATATATATATATGTATGTGTGTGTGTGTGTGTGTGTGTGTGTGTGTGTGTGTGTGTGTAAAATATTTTTAAAAAGCCTCATCCGCCCGATATTTGACTAATCCTAAATTATTTTATTCCCCCTTAAAACGGAAAGAGATTCCCTTCTTCTTCTATGTGCCCTGTCCCTTCAGAACGTAGGCGATCATGGATCTCCACGTCTCCCTATCCCTTGTGGCTCTTAGTATGTTTGCTCCTGTTGCTCCTGGCAACCCCCGTTCCGTCATCCACCTGATCAGACCCTGCAAATATGTTATCCGCTGCCTTCCTCTGTCTCTCCTTCCTTCTATCTGTCCAGTCAGTATCAGGTTCTCCAGGCTCTCCTTCCTCATTGCATGTCCCAGGAACTTCAGTTGTCTCTTTCTGATGCTCAGCATTAATTTCCTTTTTGTTGCCATTCTTTCTAACACTTCGTCGTTGCTTGTATGCTCAGTCCACGATATCCGTAGCATCCTTCTGTAGAACCACATTTCGGCCGCTTCCAATTTTGTCTCATTTTCGATGATATTGTCCAGCATTCACAGCCGTATTGAAGAACTGACATCACGTAGCAGTCTAGCACTCTTTTCTTCGTTTCTATTGAGATCTTCCTATGTGTTAGGAGATTCCCTTACACGAGTATAAAAGTATAAAAAGATGTGAACTACTACTACACACAAAGAAAACGATGACAGACAACCACTCACTGCCTGAAGAAGGCCGTAAGACCAGAAACACATGTAGCAGAATATAAAATATAAAAAATAAAATAAAATATATTTCATAAAAGAACACTCGCGGTTTGTCTTTTTATAATTATAATTCTCCATACTCTATGTAGTTATTATTAAGGTATCGAAGATTATCCGGTATATATATATATATATATATATATATATATACCGGATACATATATATATATATATATATATATATATATATATATATATATACTTTTAATTATAAGAGACAATTAATGTCTATTATGTTTAATCATAAGCCGTTCTAAACGTCGTATTTTAGCTTTAATTTCAGTTGAAAATAAAGACAAAAATTCTCCAACATTTGGATAAGCTGGTTCTAAGCTGGTTCTAAGCTTTCGGCTCATATGAGCCATCTTCAGAGAGGTTATAAGGATGGTAACACAATAACATCCACCACCAGCGACGATTTTATGTTGTGTTGACATAAAACTCAGCTAAGCAATAGTTACCAAAAATAACAAAAATAACAGATGGATCGTCAGGGACAGCTGGCCTAGGTAGATACGTCTGGCTTATTAGGTGCTATTTAATTGCTCTACTTTTGTATTGAGCACTTTCTGCTAGATGGTTACTCGTGTCGGGTTTTTTCTTTGAGCTTCATGCTGATTTCGGTCCGAACACTTTTATTTGACTGACTTTCATGCCCTAAGCTCTTTCTTTTTTTTACAACCCTTTTTCCTTCATTCGAGGAAGGTTTTCGACACGAGTATAATTATAATCTTGTTCATATATATATATATATATATATATATATATATATATATATATATTCTCGTTTAGAACATGTACGAATTATATTTTACTACAAAAATGTATATTTTGTTTCGACATCGGAAAAACAATGTCTCATTAGGTAGTTAATAATGATGGTAATAGACGTTATTTTTGAAAAAGAAAATTAAAAAATCTCACTTCGCCTTTATTTTCCCAAAAAGTAAAATATAATTTGTACATGTTCTAAACTATAATGAATATTCATAGCTCTATTTCTATATTAAGCACTGTTTTAAATTAATGTTCTGAACGCTGTTAATACTTTCTTCGTTCTTTATTCACTTATATATATATATATATATATATATATATATATATATATATATATATATCAGTATGTTTTAAGCGTTTCTCTCAGTGCATAAATGTAACTGATATTTGTCATATTTTTCCCAGCTTCTACACACGCACACACACACACACTTATATTGAAGTGACACTCAGAATAGCTTCTCTTCATGGTATTTACTTATGTCTAACTAGCAGTATAGTCCGGCGTTGCTCGGGTGTAATGAAAGCTATAAAACTAATCCATGGTCTTGGAGCTCAGGCTCTGCCTAAAGAATATTTGTGTGAAGTTTGGTGAGAATCGGATAAAAATTGTGGATTTGTATAAAGGACATACAGACAGATAAACAGACACACACACACACAAACATCTTGTCTTTTATATATATATATTATCGATTTTCTGCACTATTGTAAGAACTGCAACCTTGAAACTTCTGAATATCGTTTCTTATGTTTTTGTCTATGAGTGTATTAAATTTGATTAAAATTGGACCACTCCTTCTATAACCCGATTTTTTTGATTATCGATTTTCGATATTTATCGGGGGTACCTCGACAAAAAACCTAGCTAAGAACACTCGCAGACGCTTTTTTTTTAATCATATCACCCCGAGTAAGGCGGTAACGCCACTGATGTGCAGGGGGCTACGTAATAGTGAAAAGATTGGAAATGAGAAAGCCGGAAACCACATCCTAAACAAGGAAACAAGAGATGAGCCTCTACACCTGTTCAATAGACGTGGGTGGAGTGTCAAATAGTACAACTGTGTAAATTTTCAAGAAAATCGGTTCAGCCGTTTCGGAGTCTATAGGTAACGGATACACACACACAGACACAGACACACACACAGACAAAGTTTCATTTATAAATAAGTTTAGATTAGATGTTCAAATACAGTATATATCAGTATGTTCGTATATCAGTATATGTCAGTATGTGGGCTCTCGCTCACACCCGCGAAAGAGAAAGGAAAAGAACGATAACCCAATATTTTTACAACAAAACCATTAAAGCTCGTTTCAAGCGACCAACGGATATAAATGCCCGTTGTAAAAACATGACGCCTCCTTCCGTAATGAGATTTGTATTCCTTCTTCTAATGAGATTTGTATTGATTCTCAGCAGCCAAAAGATACAGTTAACGGACCCACCCTCTGTTCTCCAAGAATATCTACACACATTGTGCCAAAAAGGATGACTGTTCACCACGACTCCCCAGTGGAACTGACCATTTTCTTACTACTATTTCGCCTCTTGTTTTATCGACCACGAAGTTGTTGCCGTTCTGCAACCAAAGTGTTATTTCACAGGCCAACGAAATTAAGTTCAGAAAACAAAACAAACGCCCCTTATTGCGGTATAATTACAATGTACACATATTATGGTGTACCTCCCTTACGAAACAGTAGGCTGAATCAATTAGTCGTTAACTATAATTTCAAGTTTAAGAAAGCAGTTTTAATTAAAAGAGGAAGTAAATTCTTAAGACGAAAATGTATAGAAAGTTCAATGATTTCTGATTCTTCCGCAGTAAAATTCAGCCATACAGTATATCGCTTTTATTTACAATGTGGGACATTTAAATAAAATTCGATAGAAAGCCGAAGGACGATGGCTAGGTTGAGTATCGAGACACGTCAGACGCCAGAAATTAATAGTTAAGCCTTGCTACTTTTTAAGCCTTTCTCTCTCGGTGCATAAATTTAACTGATATTTGTAATATTTTCCTCCCAGCTTCTACTCACACACACACACACACACACACACACACATACACACACACACATACACACACACACATACATACACACACATACACACACACACATACACACACACATACACACACACACATACACACACATACACACACACACATACACACACACACATACACACACACACATACACACACATACACACACACACACACACACACACACTTATATTGAAGTCACACTCAGAATAGCTTCTCTTCATAATATTTACTTATGTCTAATGTTCATATGCAGTTTAAATAACCGTGTCTGTCTTTAATTATATGATCCGTATGCTAATTTTTAAAAAGATGTTACTTTGTGTCCCGCGTTCCCACATTCGCGCGCTCGCGCGTGTGTGTATGTGTGAAAATTATTTTCACAACGATGATCTAACATTGCTTGATGACGAGATAGAAATCTCGAAACTTTCGGTGTTGCAATGTAATTTTAATTAAAAAACAAATTAAATTAATTTTTATGCTCTACAATATTTATTGTATTGAGCACTATTTATGAAAAAAAAGTAAATACCGGAGAACTAGGAATTGTAAAACTGTTAGTTCTCTCCACCTGAATATATATATATATATATATATATATATATGTATGTATGTATGTATGTATATTATAGTCATCCGCAGACAGATCTGTTTCGCTGTATCACAGCTCATCAGTACGGCTTAGACTCCGGTCACTTCCTAACCCAGGATTGAAACCCGACCAAATCGGCGTCAGTCGGCGATTCTAAAAATATATATATATATATATATATATATACATTTTTTTTTTTTTTTTTTTTAATCATTTCACCCCGAGCAAGGCAGAAACGCCACTGATGTGCAGGGGGTTACATAAATGTAGAAAGATTAATTAGAAAAGAGTGAGGAGTACAAGCTAGTTAGAAAGGAACAATAGAAAACTGAGAAAGCAGGTGCAATGACAGGTACATGGGCGGAGAGAAAGGGAAGGTTATACAGGGGAGGGGAGAGAGCTAGAGGCCAGTGGTTAGTAGGTGAGTATTAACTTTGCTTTTAAATTTCTGGAGGTCGTAGCCGTCAGGAAAGCAAGAATACGGGAGTGAGTTCCACAGGCGGGAAATGCGAGAGAGGAAGCTGCAGGAGTAGAATTGTCGTCTGCGTTTGGCTAACCTGACTGTGAATGGGTGGGACCCAGTTGCCAGTCTGGTTGAACGGGTAAACACCTGTTGAGGAGGCATCAGTGACTTAAGCTCATCCGAGCAGAAGCCATGAAAGTATTTATAGAAGAGACAGAGGGAGGCCACATTTCGACGATGGGAAAGTGGCTGCAGACGAGTCGCCAGATCAGTACCTATCACATTACAGACTCTCCTTTGGAGCTTGTCAAGAACACTGAGGAGAACGGCAGGGGCACCTGACCATAAATGGCAGCAGTACTATATATATATATATATATATATATATATATTTTTTTTTTTTTTTTTTTTTTTTTTTCCTAATTAAATTTTTCCACCCCAACCTATGTGTTTGGTGTCTTCTTTGTTTAGGTCACCTGGGTTATTGAGTACCCTATATCTTTTCGTTATCAGTATCCTCTTTAGCCAATCTTCTCAGAAGATCCAGTTAAGTGAAACCTTGGTAGGTTTGTTGGCTCTTTAGGTTACTGACTTTTTTGCTTTGCGTATAATTGAGCGCTTTTTTGTTATAGATTACTCGTCTCGGTTTTTTTCTTTGGACTACGTACATTGATTGCGTATATACTCGGAGGGTTTTTCGAAACGAGTATAGTGATAAGTTTCCATTTATATATATATGTTACGACTCATCAGGTGCATATTACGAACGATATATACACGTGGTGCGTAACGCACGAAAGAAACGTAATATGTACCCGATGCTTAACGCATGAAACTTCGAGTCGAGCTATCGACGTAATATATATATATATATATATATATATATATATATATATATATATATATATGTAAACTTATCACTATACTTGTTTCAAACAACCCTCCGAATATATACGCGGAAGGAAAAAACAGAGCTCATATTGCAATCTTTTTTTTTTATGGAAATGATTTCTCTAGCATTTTTACACACACACACACACACACACACACACATATATATATATATATATATATATATGTGTGTGTGTGTGTGTGTGTGTGTGTGTACTTCTGAGATGAGGTAGTATTTACACTATTTACATTGTTTTGACTACTGTCCTCATTTTATTGTTATTATTACGACGTTTCAGCCTTTGTACATATCAAGCCAATCAAGCATAGAAATGAAAACAATATGGGAACCAGTAATACGGAGTGTCAGAAAGAATTATTGGTGCCAAAAATTGCAATACGAGCTCTGGTAAAAATGCTAGAGAAATCATTTCCATAAAAAAAAAAAAGATTGCAATATGAGCTCTGTTTTTTCCTTCCGCGTATATATTCGGAGGGTTGTTTGAAACAAGTATAGTGATAAGTTTACAATTATATATATATATATATATATATATATATATATATATATATATATATATTACGTCGATAGCTCGACTCGAAGTTTCATGCGTTAAGCATCGGGTACATATTACGTTTCTTTCGTGCGTTACGCACCACGTGTATATATCGTTCGTAATATGCACTTGATGAGTCGTAACATCGACGTAGGATAATATATATATATATCTATGAATATATATGTAATAGCTCTGTTTATACTACATTGCGCACTGTTTTATTAACACTGTTTTATTATTATGTGGTGCAATGTATATTGGCTCGGAAGAAGAAATCGGGAAGCCGAGTTCGAATTCCAGTTGAATTCCTTGCATTCACTTACGCACAAATACCATTTGGAAAGGTATTAATCCTTCTCTTCCCTCCAATTATGGGTTAAATAAATAAAAGGACAGATTGGGTTCTATTGCCTTGGCTTGCAACTAGTCTACTGCAGAAAATAATGGCAACCTACTGCAGGATAATCTTCAACCCAGTCAGTTATGTCTCTTTTCAGACATGATCGCTCAAGCGTGTATCACGTATGGCACTTAACTGATTGATATTTATTAATTCAAAAATTATATATATATATTTTTTTAAATATAAAACTTTACTCCAAAAGGAAAAGCAGGAAGGTAAATCTCAATGACCCGATCCAAATTAATATTAATTCCATTAACCCTCTAGGGCCATTCGTATCATATTTGATACAGTATGAAAACAAGCCTTGAAAGAAATATTTTCCTGAAAAATTTTTTAAGAGAAATATTTTATAAATTTCAAATGAAAGCAGTACTGACTGCTCAGTCAATGAATACCAAATGTTTCCTTATAGGGAAATACCAAATGTTTCCTTATAGGGAAATACTGTATCAAATATGATACGAATGGCCCTAGAGGGTTAATATTAAAACTGATCAAGATCGAGGGCTCCATTTCTCCATGAAATCCCTAAGAGAAATTTCAGACGTCATCGGCAACTTCTTTATTTCAAAATAAACCGAGATATTTTACTGGCGGAAGTTAAAAAAAAAATATGCATCACACAAAAATTAAAGGGGTTTGGATTAATGGGGTGGTATTTCATGTAGAAATGGCCATACAACTTATTTGAACATCGAAATTTATTTTATTATATAGGTAAAAAGCAATCGGCGTCTAACCGTACTGATGGGCTGTGATACAGCGAAACAGATCAATATATATATTGCGGATGACAATAGTGTTAAATTGTAATGATCCTTAATGCTATTTTAGATAAACACGGTTTTTGTCATCAAAATAGTGAAGAAAAAACAAAAGCCTTAAAATGAAGACATCATAAAACTTCGATTTTTCATGACTGAAACAGCATTGCTCAGTTAAGTGAAAAAGTTACACACACACACACACACACACACACATACATACATTTATTTAATATGTAAATTCAAATTTTACGTTTGGGGAATAACTATTTTAACAGGTTCTTAGAACACGCATTATATATACAACCCCAGTCGAATGTAAAATGAAGAAATTCTAGTGTACAGAAAATAATGGTTAATAAAGAAAGAGGGAAGGAAGGTTGGTTAGGAAAATGCCAGAAACAGGAGAGAGGGAGAATAGTAGCACACTAAACATAGGGAGTGGGAGGGAAGCAACTTGCCCGGGAGATCAAAGATCGCCAGTAGGAATAAACTTAAGGTTATCACGTGTATAAATTTAAATTCTAACCGGCATAAAAAAAAAAAAGGTTAAAAATATAACGATTAAATTGAAACGAAAGGAATAGTTAAAACCTTTTTAAGGTAGTTTTTTAAATCTACTTCTATGTCAACTTTCGCACTCGGTGACCCCTTGGGTCTTAGTCACTTTACTGCTTTGAATGAAGTGACATGATTAAAAAATATATAAACCTTAGAACCTGTGTCATGTTCTAGACTCTCATATGGATGTTATTCATGGCGTCCAACAGAAATATAAACACTCTTCTATATATATATATATATATATAGTGTTAAATTGTTATAATGCTTAGTGCTATTTCAGACAAACACGGTTTTTTGTCATCAAAATAGAGCAGAAAAAAAAAACAGAAATATAAACACTCTTCTCGACAGGCTCTAAATGAGAATCTCTAATGTGATTGGTCCCGACTTGGCGGCTCGACCCCAGCCACTTTCTCACCGACGGGATGTGGCTTCCCTCTGTCTCTTCTGCATGGCTTCTGCTCCGACGAGCTTAGCCCACTGGTGCCCCCACCACAAGAATTTACTCGAGCAACCAGACTGGTAAATAGGTCCCACCCTTTTACAATTAAATCAAACAAATGCAGACATCACTTAAACTCCACAGCTTCTTTTCTCGTACTTCCCGCCTGTGGAACTCCCTTCCGTATACTTCCTTCCCTGCTGGCTACAATCTCCAAGAATTTAAATGCAATGTCAATTCCCATCTTTTATCCACTTGACTACAATCCTTCTCTCGTTCTTTCCCTATCACTCCGTGTATCTTTTTCTTTTCCTTTCTCACTACATCCTCGCAACTGTCTTCACAACGCTATTCCCATCCTTCTCTTGTTCTTTTTCTGACACCCCCTGTAACCGATTCCTCTTTCTCTTTGCTCTTTCCCTGCTTGAACTTTCACTCTTCTCTTATGTAGCACCCAACGCACCAGTGGCAGTACCGTCTTGCTTGGAGTGAAACTATTAAAAAAAACATATAACTGTCTTTTGTTTTGTTTTGTTTTGTTTTTTATCCCCTCGCCCCAAGCAAGATGGAACCGCTACTAGTGCGCATAGAGTATCACTAAGAGAAAAGACGGGGTACAATGGGTATCGAAAAAAGGTAGATAGAAGATAGCAACTGATGTTGCATTAAAGTTTTTAGAGATTGTAGCTATCAGGAAAACAAGTACACAGAAGGGAATTCCACAGGCGGGAAGTGTGAGAAAAGAAACTGTTGGAGTAGAAGAGGAAGTTACTGGAGTAGATAGATCTATCTATCGCCTGGTTCACACTCCACCCACGTCTATTGAACAGGTTAAGAGGCTCATCCTTTGTTCCCTGTTTAGAATGTGGTTTCCGGCTTTCTCTTTTCCAATCTTCTCACTGTTTTTTTTTTTCAATTGGGGTAGATAGATCTATCTATCGCCCGGTTCACACTCCACCCACGTCTATTGAACAGGTGTAGAGGCTCATCCCTTGTTCCCTGCTTAGGATGTGGTTTCCGGCTTTCTCTTTTCCAATCTTCTCACTGTTTTTTTTTCAATTGGAGTAGATAGATCTATGTATCGCCCGGTTCACACTCCACTCACGTCTACTGAACAGGTTAAGAGGCTCGTCGCTTGTTCCCTGTATAGGATGTGGTTTCCGGCTTTCTCTTTTCCAATCTTTTCACTATTACGTAGCCCCCTGCACCTCAGTGGCGTTACCGCCTTGCTCGGGGTGATAAGATTTAAAAAAAAACTATTTCGACGGTAAAAGGGTGGGACCAAGATGCCAACTTAATAGCTGGCTTAAATTCATGTGATTACGGCACCTGTCAATGAAGCTGGACAGAGCAGTTATCATAAAAATATTTGAGGGAACACATCCGTGAGAAAGTGACTGAAGTTGAGATGCTAAGCCAGGACCGATGATATTGCAGATCCTTTTTTGAACTTTGTCAAGAACATCGAAATTAATAGTAAGAGCACCCGACCAGATATGGCAACAATCTTCAATCCAGTTTTCTCAGACTAGTGATTAAAATTGCTTCAAAAGCATGAATCCTTGAGGTTGCAAATAAAATATTTCAACAAATCTTACATTTTTGAAGGGTTGTGGGTGTCACTTCATTTTTTCTTTGCTTATTTCCCTGTAAATTTTTTTCGCATCGGTTTGAAAGATCTTGTTCTGTCTGTAGAATCTTGATCTTTTTTCACAGCGTCTGAGCCCTTGAACCTTCATTTGAATTGTTTGTTTGTTTTTGTTTTTGTTTTTTTGTTTTTTTTGTTTTTTTTCTTTAGCTGACAGGACTTCATTTTCATTCATAATTTTGTATTTTCTTTCGATTCATCTGCCTTTTCTAATCATTATATTTATTCCTCTTGCCAGTCCATCGAGTACTGATAATTCACTTCTAAGTTGTTCTATTTATTTCTCTATTATTTTCCAAGGTGGATTTTCATGTCTGTTTTTTTTTTTGTTTTTTTTTTTGCCTTGATGTTTATAATCAGTCAGTTAAGTGCCATACGTGATACACGCTTGGGTGATCATGTCTCGAAAGAGACATCACTGACTGGGCAGAAGATTATCCATTGCTGCCATTGCTTTTTGCGGTAGACTGGTTGCCGACCAAGGCTATAGAACCCAATCTGTCCTGCTATTTAACCCATAACTGGAAGGAAGAGACGGATTAGTACTTTTCCCAAGGGCATTTGCGCGTAAGTGAATACAATGGATTCAACTGGAATTCGAACTCGGCTCCCCCAGTTCTCGTTCCGAGCCGATATCCACTGTACCACAAACGCCCATAGAACAGAGGTAGAGTCGCCGACTGACGCCATTTCGGTCGGGTTTCAATCCTGGGTAAAAAAACAATCAGAGTCTAACCGTACTGATGAGCTGTGATACAGCGAAACAGATCTGTCTGCGGATGACTGTATATATATATATATATATATATATATATATATATATATATAATATTATTAGCATTATATATAGATGTTTATAATACAGACGCTTATAATACAACTGTGTAAATTTTCAAGAAAATCGGTTCAGCCGTTTCAGAGTCTATAGGTAACGGACACACATACACACACAGAGACAACATTCCATTTATAAATAAGTTTAGATATTGATAACGTTTGTGCATACAATTATATCTGCAAAAGTCATTCTTTTGTTCATTCATTTGTTCGTTCATGTGTATATTCAGTTATTTATTCACTGAACCCGTCGAAAATAGCGTTATCAACAACAAATATCGTTGTCTTTCTAAGAAAAAAATATCGTAGTTTTCCTTGAAAAAATCTTCTTTGGAAATATTTGCAACTAATATCGTAGTCTTTAAGGTATATAGGAATAATAATACAGTTCGAATTTCAGTTGAATTCGTTGCATTCACTTTTGCGCAAATACCGTTATGAAAGGTATTATTCAAAATAGGTTCTATAGCCTTGGCTGGCAACCAGTCTACCGCAAAAAATAACGGCAACATACTGCAGGACAATCTTCGGCCCAGTCAGTCATGTCTCTTTCGACACATGATCGCCCAAAGCGTGTATCACGTATGGCACTTAACTGATTGACTGAATACAGATAAGAAAACGAGTCACTTAATCAATCAGAATCATTAACAGACAGGAACAGAAATTAAAGAAGAAGAAGAAGAAGAATAATTCATATTTAGGTTAAAATAGTAGTAAAAGTTTCATATTTACGTTTTTAAAGAAAAAAATATTAAATTTTGAGGAGCTTAGAACAACACGCCATTCCCGTTGTAATTCCAACCGCATGTCATATAATTATTATGTCATTTTTCATCATATTTCGATTTCTGCTTTGGTCTCACTACCAACCAAGTCTGCGGGGAGACCTAAGGCAGGTAGTGGCGTGTTGTTATGGCTCCATTTCATGTTTTTCTATCTTCCCTATCATCCCCAGCATTACATAGATAAAGTTTTCCTTAGTGTGTGGGCTGTACTTAATAAGACAATTTTTTGTATATCTCTTAAGCTGGGGTTTCCAGGGATTCTTTCAATGTGTTGTTTTGTTCCATTTTTTATCATTCCAAGTGCACCTACTATCACTGGCACAACTCTTGTTTTCAATTTCCACATTTTTTCTATTTCAATTTCCAGGTCTTTATATTTTGACAGTTTTTCAAATTCCTTGATTGCTATGTTACAATCCGCTGGACAAGCCATATCAATTAATAGACAAGTTTTCTCCTTCTGGTTTTTAACAATAATGTCTGGCCTGTTTGCTTCAATTTTTCTGTCTGTGTAGATGGTGTAATCCCATAGAATGGTTACATCTTCTATTTCTGTAACCGGTGCTGGGTGATGTTCATACCAGTGTTTGTTTACAGCTTTTCCATAATGTTTGCACATTGCCCAATGTAAATATTGCCCAACTCTATCGTGGCGATTTTTATATTCATTTGGGGCAAGCACAGAACAGCCTGAGATTAGGTGGTCTATTGTTTCTTGGTGTTTATCACAAAACCGGCATTTTGGATCCATATTATTATGCATAATATTTGCCTGAAAGTTTCTCGTGAAAAGACTTTGGTCTTGTGCTGCAAGAATAAAGCCTTCAGTTTCAGACTTTAATCCAGATGCACGTAACCATCGGTGAGTATTAACTTTGTCAACATTGGATTTATTGGCACGTACTGGATATTGGCCATGCAGAGGTTTGTCTTGCCAGCGCTGTTTCATCTGTTCAAGAGCTTTATCTTTGGCTTTCATTTTCATATTTTTTGCCACAATAGTTGGTTCTTGGCTTCTGTTTTGCTTTTCTACAGAATCTACTAACTGTAAATCTTGTTTGTATTTACTGCCTTCTTTTATTATTGAATATTTTTTCTTTCTTTCTTCATGTTGCCTTACTAATTGTATCATCCAATCCTTTGTTGTTTCTATGTATGTTAGTAAGCCAATAGTTGTTGTCTTGTATGACAATTCCAGCTGAATAAGACCTCTTCCACCTTCTTTACGGGGTATGTATAGACGGTCTACATCAGCCTTTGGATGATGCATCTTATGCTTAGAAAGAAGCTTTCTTGTTTTAGCATCCATTCGCCTGATGTCGTTTAGAGTCCAGTTTAAGATGTTAAAGCTATATTGGACAACTGGGATTGCAAGGCTATTAATGGCCATAACTCTGTTCTGTGAATTTAATTCAGTTTTTAATATCATTCGTAGCCTTCTATAGTACTCTTTACGCACTATTTCTTTCATTTTTTTATGGTGAATGTTTTCGCTCTCATTTACACCTAGGTATTTATAAGCTTCTTCTGGTTTCAATTCTTTTATTGTTACAGCAGGGTCTAGGCTAATTGAGGATGTTTCTTGTATTGATCCACGTAAAACTGTAGCTTTAGCACATTTATTCAAATTAAATTTCATTCCAATGTCTTCGCTGAAGCATTTTACAGTTTGCAGAAGACCTTCCAGCTCATTATCATTCTTAGCATATAACTTTAAGTCATCCATGTAAAATAGATGGCTTATTTTCTTTTGGCCTATTTTATAACCACATTCTGTCTTATTAAGTTGACTGGTTAGTGCTATTAATGATATGCAGAATAGTAAGGGAGATAAAGAATCACCTTGAAATATACCTCTTTTGATGTTTATTTCATCAGACTTATAGGTTCCATTTATATGATTGAGGTAAAGGGTTGTTTTCCATATAGACATGCACTGTTTGATGAAATTGATGATGACGGACGATATCTTGTATATATTTAAAGTCTTTAAAATCCAGTAATGTGGCACACTATCGAATGCCTTTCGATAATCTATCCAGGCAGTACTAAGATTTTTCTTTGTACTGTAGCAGTTTTCCAGGATCATTTTGTTAATTAGAAATTGGTCTTTACAACCATAACAGCCACGTTTACACCCTTTTTGTTCAAGCGGTATCATGTCATTTCTTTCTAAGAATAAATATGTCTGTTTTGTTAAAATAGATGTTAATAGTTTATATGTTGTCGGAAGACATGTAATTGGTCTGTAGTTTTTCGGGTTGTTTGTGTCACCATTCTTGGGTAGAAGAAATGTAATTCCTTTGGTCATCCATGCAGGAATTTTAGTGGGATCGTCAACCATTTCTTGAAGTTCTTTGGCTAGTTTTTTATGTGCTGCATTTAAATAATATAGCCAAAAGTTAGGAATTTTATCTATACCTGGGAATTTCCAATTGTGTGCTTTTTTTAGTGCAAATTTAACATCATCTTCTGTAATTCCAGACCATGTCTGTTCGGGTTTATTTTTCATTCGTTCTATCTCTTGCGTAATCCAATGTACTTCCTTGCTAAGTTCTTTAGGGCAAGCCCATATCTTTTCCCAGAACTGTGTGACTTCTTCCATTCTGGGGGGTACTGTCACTTCAATTCTTTTTTTACCTATTTCCCTGTAAAATCTCTTTGTATCAGTCTGAAAAATCTTGTTTTGTCTGTAAAATCTTGCTCTTTTTTCATCGCGTCTTATTCTTTGAGCCTTCAGTTGGATTTTTTGCTTTATTTTTTCTTTATTTGATAAGACTTCATTTACATTCCTGATGTTATATTTTCTTTCGGCTCTTCTGCTTTTCCTAGTTCTTACATTTATTCCTCTACTCAGTTCATCCAGTACTGATAGTTCACTTCTAAGTTGTTCGATTTCTTTTTCTATTTTTCTTTTCCAAGGTGGATCTTCACGCCTGCGAGACTGCCTTGTTTTTATTTTGATATTCAATTTTTTTGTTGCTGCTGTTGCTGATGCATATATTACTTCGTTAAGATTTGTATGAGGGTCTTCATCCAGTATTGATTTCAGTGCTGCATTGTAGAGTTTAATAGTTCGGAGGTTATGTTTTGTTGGTTGTAATTTTGGGAGCTGTTCACGTTCCTCCATTGTAATATTTTGTATTTGACTTAGATGGTTTTTTATTTCTATCTTGGCTTCCTGTATATTGTTCTTATTTTCCGTCAAATAATTATCTTCGATGTGTTCTGAACTCGTTTTATTTTTGTCTTTTAACTGACTCAGATCACACCTTTCCAGCACTTTTAAACTTACAGCATTATCTTCGCAGTGATTTGCGTGTTTCACGGTTTCTACATTATGACCTGTGGCTTGTTTGATGTTATTACTTTTTATTTCTGATTCCGGTTCCTTTTCATATTTTGTTGATTCGTCTCTTCTTGTTACAATTCTTTTAATTTCATTAATTTCAGCCTCTGTCAGTCGGTTATTACGAATAATGTACCTACGTACATTGGCTAATTTATTTTCGTCAATATACTTTCTATTTGCTTGACCAACTTTTTCACGCCAAATGTCATATGTTTGGCGAGTCATGTTTTTTTGAGGTTTGAGTAACGCTTCATGAAATGCAGTCATAACGACTTTGTACTCCTCACGAGACCATTTTATTTTTTCTTTCTTTAAATATACGGTTGTAGATCTAGCTGGTGAATTTTCAGGACCATCATTAGGATTATCCTGGTTGTGGGGACCTGAAGATTCATTCTTTGTGTAGGAGTTTGTTCCTATGGCAGATTTTTCGACCTCAGGTAGGTTCCCTCCTGAAGGACGGGCTCCCTGTTTATCCACTGGAAGAGCCACACTGGACTTTTTATTTCTATTTGTATTTTTCATGTTTTTCCCACGAGTGACGCACGGGTCCAAAAGTCCACCCAAAGTTGCCCGGCACGTTGGGTAACGGTCTTTTACAAACAGGGTCCCGAAGCCTGTAGGGGATCGTTTGTGACCTCATAACGCAGTAGCCATTCACTCCTCGGCACGATTAACACCTTGAGTTGCGGGTTGTTGTTCGGAGTTTTCCTTCTCCTAAATGGGCTGCCAAGCAACATCTGACATAGACGCGATTGGAATTCAAGGAGAAAGACGCTGGTTAAAAAAAAAAAAAAAAAAAAAAAAAAAAACCTTTGGCGTAGCAACGGCTCAACGAAACAAAACATCAATACTAGAGTATTTTGTTAAAAAAAAATAAAAAATAAAAAAATTTTACAAAATATCGACAGCTAAAGGAAATATAGTACGGATGATTTTATTTAGGTTCATTTAAAGTTATTATTATTATTATTATTATTATTATTATTATTATTATTATTATTATTATTATTTCCGTTAAATTCTGTTGTATGCATATTTCCTTCCAGTCAGAAACAGCTTCATGACTGTCTTCATGTGTGTCCGTTACCTATAGACTCCGAAACCGCTGAACCGATTTTCTTGAAAATTTACACAGTTGTACTATAAGCGTCTGCGAGTGTTCTTAGCTCGGTTTTGTGTCGAGGTACCCCCGATAAATATCGAAAATCGATAATCGAAAAAATCGGGTTATAGAAGGAGTGGTCCGATTTTAATCAAATTTGATACACTCATAGACAAAGACATAAGAAACGATATTAAGAAGTTTCAAGGTTGCATTTCTTACAATAGTGCAGAAAATCGATAATATATATATATATATATATATATATATATATATATATATAAAAGACAAGATGTTTGTGTGTGTCTGTTTATCTGCCTGTATGTCTGTATTTTTTCAGCCATTTTATTTTCGATTTTGCTTCGGGTTTGGCTCTAAGTAGGTATAATTGTAGTTCTTAGTCTCAGCCATGATACCATTTACTCAGAGGATTTATTTAGCCTTCAAAATTCAGTTTATGACGAAAAATCTTATTTAATATCGATACCAGGAAATCAAAATTTGACTTACATCCATTCATTTTTCTTTCAGTCTACGGTTTCGCTTTAACTGAAAACAACTATTGCTTTTTAGTCTTTCATGCCAACGTCCAAAGAGTCTCAGCTCCAGGAGCATGGATTAGTTTTAAAGCTATCATTACACCCGAGCAACGCCGGGCTATACTGCTAGTATTTTTATAAAAAACTAAAATCACACTTATTTTACATATATAAAGCTCTCCGTAATGTGTGAGCTTTACGTCTGAGTACAATTTTTTTTTATTTAAGGTATGGGCTACCAGGAAACCCTTCAATGAGTCTGACCCTATTTCAATCAACCCGAATGCTCCAACTGGAATTTGCTGCATTTTTTAGATTTCCAATTCAAGACCCTTTTATTTTGATAGTTTTTTTTTAAGATCTTCAAAGATGTATTACAACCTGCTATAAGTGCTATTTCAATTAAAAGAACATTCTGTGTTTGTGGTCTTTGGTCACGACGTCTGGGTGATTAGATTTGATTGTTCTGTATGTGTGTATTGCAAAATCTGATAAAATTATTAGAGGGATCATTTCTGTGCCCAGTTAATTGCAGTTTCCTTCTCGTAAACGTTGCAAATTTTCCAGCGTAGATCCTGCCCCACTCTATCATGTCGTGTGTTATATTCAGTGGGTGACTAACATTACATAACCCGATACAAGTATTTGCATTATTCGGACTATTGTCCTCATCTTTCTTGCCATTTATACGACATTTCGGTCGTTGTACGCTCCGGCCTTCTTCAGGTGTTAGGAATTTCGATTACAATCACTTGCGTAAAGCCTTAATTGGAAGTCATGAGTTATCTCCCTCTAATCCTGCAAGTTACTTGTTCACCACTGCTGTAGCCTGGAATTGAACTCACAACTCTAAGAGTCAAGCCAGGAACTAAGCAACGTCTATATCCACTGGTTCGTGTGTCCTTAAGCATAATTTATGATTTCCAATCGAGGCTTTACGCAAGGAATGAGGATGATATACCCCAGTGAATGTAAGAAAGGGTTCGGTTCGAAATCCCTAGCACCTGTAGAAGGCCGGAGCGTACAACGACCGAAACGTCGTACAAATAGCAACAAAGATGTGGACAATAGTCCGAATAATGTAAATACTGTAAATACTACCTCATCTGAGAAATATAGACAAATGATCCTACATGATGGAAGAACAGTACAAGAACAACTGAATTTTTGGGACTTATAAACCTAATGTTCAGTAAACTTATTTTTATCAGATTTCAAGTTGCAATTTTTTATGTTAATGGTTTTCTCTAGTATTTTTGATGTTAACGGTTTTCTCTAGTATTTTTTTACCAAAGCTCATATTGCAACCAGTAATATGGAGTGTCAGAGAAAATCATTAGTGTCAAAAATTGAAGATGGCCGGGGCGTACAAAGGTCGAAACGTCGTACAAATAGCAACAAAGATGTGGACAATAGTCCGAATAATATAAATACTGTAAATACTACCTCATCTCAGAAATATAGACAAATGATCCTACATGATGGAAGAACAGTACAAGAACAACTGAATTTTTGGGACTTATAAACCTAATGTTCAGTAAACTTATTTTTATCAGATTTCAAGTTTTTTTTATGTTAATGGTTTTCTCTAGTATTTTTGATGTTAACGGTTTTCTCTAGTATTTTTTTTACCAAAGCTCATATTGCAACCAGTAATATGGAGTGTCAGAGAAAATCATTAGTGTCAAAAATTGAAGAAGGCCGGGGCGTACAAAGGTCGAAACGTCGTACAAATGGCAACAAAGATGAGGACAATAGTCCGAATAATGTAAATACTGTAAATACTACCTCATCTGAGAAATATAGACAAACCTGATACAAGATTGTCAATTATTTTTTAGATATTTATTACAGAACCTGCATTTTGGATTAACACATTTTTCAGTGTGTAAGCTTGTTAATCTCTAGTTAGCAAGCATTGGTCATGTGCAACAAGAATAAAACCTTTGGTCTCAGGTTTTAAACGTGCACTACACAGCCACTGATGGGTACGGGGTTTGTCTATATCAGCTTGTTAGGTACGGGAAAAATATTGACCGTGAAGAAGCTTATCTTGCGATCGTTTCTGCCTTTGGTACATTGCGTTTGTTTTTGCTTTCTTTTTTTTAGAATCCTTGCCGCCGAAGTAGGTATGGTTTATTTGCACTTTTTCACCCATTTGAAATTCCCTTTTGAATGTGTTGGCTTTCTTTATTACTGAATAAAGTTTCTTATTTCTTTCATGTTATTTCACACAGCTCATCATCCAGTCTTCCGTAGTTGACAGGTATCTTTGAAGACCGATTGTTGTGGTTTTGTAAGATAGTTGAAATAATCGTCTGCCTCCTTCGAATCTGGACACATACAGACAATCAGCATCAGCCTTTAGACGATGCATGCCATGGAAATTGAGAAGCTTTCTCGTTTTGACTTCTTCTTCTTCTTCTTCTTCTTCTTCTTCTTCTTCTTCTTTGTGCCATGTCCTTCCAGGACATAGGCGATCATGGCCTTCCACGTCTTCCTATTCGTGGTGGCTCTTATCACGCTTTCTCCTGTAGCACCACGCAGCCCCCGTTCTGTCATCCATCTGCTCAGGTCCTTCAAATATGTTATCCGCTGCTTTTCCCTGTCTCTTTTCCCCTCTATCTGGCCTGTTAGTATCAGGTTTTCTAATCCCTTCTTCCTTATTGCATGTCCCATGAAATTTAGTTGTCCCTTCCTGATGCTCAGTATTAATTTCCTTCTCGTTTCCATCCTTTCCAAAACCTCATCATTGCTCACATGCTCAGTTTTGACATCCATTTGCTTAATGTCAGCTAAGGTCCAGTTAAGGATATTGAAACTGTATTACACCAGCGCGACAACCAAACTGCTATGCCTGATATTCTGTTTCGTGAATTCAACTTGGTATTTAATACCAGACACAGACGCCTGTAATATTTTTTCTTACTTTTTCTTTCATTTTCTTATGCTGTATTTTATTTCGTTAGTCGACTCCTAGGTATTTATAAGCTTCTTGTTTCAGTTCCCTAATCTTTGCGACAAAACCTAGATCTATTGAGTATGTTTCTGTAATTCTCCTTTTCTTGAATGCTACTTTTGCACATTTATCTAATCCGAAATTCCTACCGATGTCATTCAGTCAGTTAAGTGCCATACGTGAAACACGCTTGGGCGATCATGTCTCGAAAGAGACATGACTGACTGGGCAGAAGATTATCCCGCAGTAGGCTGCCATTGCTTTCTGCGGTAGACTGGTTGCCGTACAAGGCTATAGAACCCAATCTGTCCTGTTATTTAACCCATAACTGGAAGGAAGAGACGGACTATTACCTTTCTCAAGGGTATTTACACATAAGTGAATGTAATGAATTCAACTGGAATTCGAACTCGGCTCCTGGATTTCTCGTTCCGAGCCGATATCCACAGCACCACAAACTGAAGCATTTTGCTGTATTTAGTATACTCTTCAAATTATTGTCGCGTTTGTAAAAACGTTTGATATCAAACACTTAGAATAGATAATTAAACAATTACTTTTTTATTTTGTATTCATAGTTATTAGAGTTTAGATCATGCAAAGGGGGTATTAAGGATAGACAGAACAGAAGGGGCGACAGGGAGTTTCATTGAAAGATTCCTTGTTGGATAGTCAAACAACTGGAAATGACAGTGCCTTTGGTGTGATTTACGTATAATGTGGTTTTTCACAGTTCCATGCTACAGGGCGCGATAGGTAAATTGTCACCATTTTATATTTTTAATTACGCTTAGGTGCGTTGTTTGTTTTTTTTTTATTTTGTCGACTGCACAGTATAGTAGGGTCAGTTGGGCACCGTCTGTAAAAAATACCACCATGACGCAATTCACTCGCCAAACGTTTGGAAACGGCATGCTGAAATTCTTGGTATTCACGCCACGAATTCTAATACAAATATTTCAGAGTGTTTGGATATCAATCTAAGGGCAGTGCAAATGATGTAGCGTCCCTAAAAGATGTACCGAGAGTGATGGGAACCAAATATCTAGTCACAACATGTTTGGAGTGATCACTAACGATGAAGACGTTATGCTTCTATTCATCTTCGAACAGGAACTCACTCAACACTGAGGCCTAAATAAAGTGCGTTGGGGAGATAGTGATTCCCTGGGTCAACAGGGTGGCTGCTAGAAAATTTATGTCTGGTAACAGGACTCTGCACTATGTTACACAAGCAGAAGAACCCAGTCATGGCTGTCAGACCCCATTACCTCTTACATCTGACCACCTAACTCCCTAGTCTTCAGTTGCGAGAGACCAAGAAAACTCCTAGTAATACCAATATTATTTCTCTTGGTATCTCTAAGCCCCGCTCCGTTGTCCATTTGCTCAGACCTAACAAGTACGTCTCGCGCTGCTTTCCTCTGTCTCTTCCTATGACCTGTGTGTATTAAGTTCTCTAGGCTCTCCTTCCTCATTACATGTCCTAGGAATCTCATTTGTCTCTTCCTGATACTTAGTATGAGTTTTATTCTCGTTTGCTTCCTTTCCAACACTTCATCATTGCACATGTGCTCCATTCATGGAATCTTCAGCATCCTTCTGTAAAACCATATTTCTCCTACCTCAAGCCTCTCCTTCATCCTTGATGAGATCGTCCAGCATTCACTTCCATACAGAAGGACAGACATCACATAGCAATCCAGCTCTCTTTTCTTTGTTTCTAGACTGGTTAACTTCTGAAATGTGTCTTTGGCCATTTGGATCTCCATATCGCACTTTCCATCCTCTGTCAAAACAATTCCAAGGTATTTAGATCCGATATATTCATTCCACTTCGGGTCGGCTGAAAAAGTGAGTCCAAGCAGGTGCAATGTCTCTAATGGATGACAGAAAAGTATCTCTATGGTGGTTAAAGGAGAACATTTTTTTTTTTTTTTTTTGAGGCTTTAAAATTTACAAGCCTTTTCCTGTTTCAGTTAACTGATTGGAGGTCCGTTTTAAGAGCAGCAGTGATATTTACCTTGTCAGCCTTGGCAAAGTTTTTTATTAAGACGGGAGTAAATGTATATTGTAAATGTTAGCCTTGTTCAATGTCGAAACCATGTTTATAATTCTGGGGTGTCCGCAATAAAAGATCTTTGAAGCGTAAAAAATTGGATCTTCTTCACAATGACAATGTCTACATCTCACCGAGCTTCCCTTACTCATGAATTTCTAGCCAAAAGAAAAAAAATTGTATCACTTCTGCACCCATCCTATTCGCCAGATTTAGCATCTGCAAATTTCCATCTCTTCTCCAAGCTGAAAATGCAGCTGAAATATCACCGTTTAAACACCGTCCGAGATCCAGAGCGAATCGCAGATGGTCCTCGATTATGACTTTCAAGCCGGATTCCAAAAGTGGCGGAAACGCCAGGACCTGTGTATTTCTGTGAATGTGATTATTTCGAAAAAGATTATGTTAAACACTAAGTAAAAAACTCGTCTGAGAAATTTTTGGATAATACTTCGTGTATATATATACTATTTAAATTGTTCGGACTATTCTCCTCATCATTATTCCCATTATTACGACGTTTCAGCCGTTGTACGCTTCAACCTTCTTCAGATGCTAGGAATTTTGAGTTGAACCTTTTATTACGAACACTTTTGTCATTCCATAACTACTCAAGTCACTCAATGATACATGGCCCCGTGGATATAGGCGTTGGTTAGAGTCAGTGACTTGACCCAAATGAGTTGTTAGTTCAAAACCCGGCTATAGCATTGATGAACAAGTAACTTATTGAGTCAGATCAAAGGGAAATAACTCATGACTACCTGAAGCAGTTTCGCACAAGAAATGAAAATGATATAAACCACTGATTGTAATTAAGGGTTCAGTTCCAAATTCCTAGCAACTGAAGAAGGCAGGAGCGTACAACAGCCGAAACGTTGTAGAAATGGCAACGAAGATGAGGACAATAGTCTGACTTATGTAAATAGTGTGAGCAAAAGTGGTACTGTTAGACCAGTAAACTGTTATTTAAAAAAAGTACGTAATGCACACTCCAAAGAAGAAGTCTGATGAAACATATATGGTTGAAAACTGGGTAGCAAGTACGTATTGAACATTTCCATCTTTAATATATATATATATATATATATATATATATATATATATATATCTTTCTGACAACTCGACCATAGTGAGATATATATATATATATATATATATATATATATATATATATATATATATATATATATATGTATATGTATATATATATATATATATATATATATATCTTTCTGACAACACCATAGTGAGATAGTGATATATATATATATATATATATATATATATACACACACACACTAGTGGCCGAGTGGTTAGAACGTTCATTTCCTGACCATGAAGCCTGGGTTCGAATCTCACTATGGTCGAGTTGTCAGAAAGACAACTTCTTGATATTATGGGGGAGGCGATTTTAGCGTGCGGGACCTGTGGAAAGCTGACCCAACCCTTGTGAGGGAAATTGGTTTGACGGCTCTCTTTGAGGAACCGTCGATAGTTTTGCTAGTTCGAAGTCACAAGTCATCATGACCGAGAGTTTGAGAGTCCTGGCTTTGTTCAGACTGTTTTTATGCTAGATAATGCGCACTCTCCCAGAAACTATAACTAAGGTCCGCTCAAGTTTCAGTAGAAACCACATATGGACACTCTGAGTGTTGAAGTGTACTGCCTGGAAATGCCCGGTAGTATTATACTACCGGGCATTTCCAGGCAGTACACTTCACTGTACACTGGATATGCGGACGTCTTGACAGATAATGACTCAGAATTTTTAATCGGAGAGCCCAGTTGCAATTTCAGATGGCTACGTTATATTCACTTTCGCATAAATACCCCCCCCCCCCGGGAAAGCTATGAAACCACATATTCTCCCTCAGCTATAGGTTAATTAGTAAAACTAGTGATAGTCATTAATCTCCCCACTTCGGGGTTAAATAACCTACAATGTTTTGATAACCTGTAGAAAACGAATCAATCAAACTACAGTAAGGGCAAGTAGAGTCATACCTTTCTTAATGCGTTATAAAAGCCAACACAACAGACGCGGAAAGGATTTAAATTCTACGCACAGATTCTACTTTTGGCGCTGATGACTGCCACGCTAGTTATACAGACTTAACTTTACGAATAGAGCCCCATTGTATAACAGCCATTTTACAAGTGAGTAGGACCTGATGTCGTCAAAATAGTTATGAATCTCATGACTAGGTATGTTTGAAGGGTCGTTACGCAGTTGAATACCTGAGCATCTACCTTCACATGTCTCAGTTGCTTGCCAATGTATGAATATCTATGAAATATCTTCCAAGCCACTCAGTGACGGTACCAGCTCATCCCCCCTCAAAATGCTTCCACTCATTGTACCCAAGACGGTACCTTGTAGGATGGCAGTAAAAAGAATTATTGGCTCGTGTCATTCATCATTTATCCATCACACCCAGATGGTGCATAGGGCAGCAACTTTTTGTTGCTGTTTCTGTAACAAACTGTTTTTTACGGAGCAGGGTTGTTAGCCCTGCACCCAACCCCCAAATCTGGAGGACAGGTGGACCATTTGGCTCGTGTACTGTGGCCATACTATTTGATATCTTGAAAATCAACATTCAATTTCAACTTTGAAGTTCCATTAATAACCTGAGACTCCTCTCTACATTCAGTCAGCATGGCTGATGCTAACCTCCAGGAAAGTCACTCGTTTCACCTTCTTTGGCTAAAGTTCTCAGCTGACTTGAAGTAGAAAGATTATATTGAAATTTTTTCTCCAGAATATATCTCGCATATCTATGTCTATCTGTTATGTTGTGCGTAACAGAATTATTGAGTAAATAAATACCAACAACGGAAATATAGTAAATTGATATATTACCAGGAGAAATAGTATTTACAAAAGTTAGGTTGTTAGTAGCATACAGGAACAAGGGTTTAGTAACATGTGTCGTCGTAAGATGTAGAGTCTGATAATAGTACACTTCCGGTTCACTACCGGAAATACTCGACTGACTTGTTAGTCGGCTGACTCGTTCTCGAGACTGGTTACTCGTTACTGAACCCCGAGGTTTTCCCACTACTACTTTATGTAGTGATTGGAATAGTCCATTATAGTAGAACACTATCATTCGCCCATGCTTAGAATATTGCTACCACATACGATCTAGTGCTTTTGCTCCTTGATGAAATCTGAAGAAGAATCAGAAATATCATTGGTCTTCATCCGGTGGCTCGGCTTCAGTTACTCACCCACCGTCGTAAGATTGCCTCTCTATGTCTTTTCTATAAATACTTTTATGGTAATTCTTCGGATGAGCTCTTTGCTGTGGTACCTTGATTTATTTTAAGTCAAGCGCAGTACTAGACTAGCGATACAGTCTCATCAATTTACAGTTATCTTGGAAAGGCTGGCATTCAAGGGGTATATAGCCACCCGACACGTACCAAAGAGAAACAGGTGAATAAATCTGCCACCCAGAAGAGTTGTCAGACAGATAAATAGATTAGTTGTCAAAATAGATTTTCATGATGTAAAATCAATGTCGTCCATGACTAATCGTATAATCAATAACTACTTTGAATGATTGATTAACAGAGAAATCCAGGGTGTCGTTACAGTGGTGCAAGGAAAAGGCACGAAACTTTATTTTCCCTGCATTCCACATACTTACGAAATTAGCACAGGGAACGGATCCGGTAAACCGTATTCTTTTAGCGTGAACACTTTTGGAAAGGCATGATTTCATTTCTCCCTGAATTCTACATGTGTATTAAACCAACATGACCTTAGGAGGCTATTGAAAAGATAACGGATACCCAGATCTCAAGTATTATCTCCACCGAGTAGGATTGTACATAGAGAAAAAAAGAAATTAATTTTGCCAAAAACACAGGATAGATAGATAGATAGATAGAGAGAGAGAGAGAGAGAGAGAGAGAGAGAGAGAGAAATTGTATACTGAGATTGATAATTTATATACTGAGATAGATAGAGAGATAAATAGATAATTTATATTCTGAGAGATAGATAGACCGAGAGAGAGAGAAAGAGAGGGATTAAATGCTGAGATTGATAATTTATCTACTGATAGATAGATAGATAGATAGATAGATAGATAGATAGATAATCATACTGAGACACTATGTTAGCTATCTAACTAGGCAGATCAATAAATGGTACTTAATTTGGCGTATCAGGTTTTGAAAGAAAATAAACGTCTATTATGCCAAATACCACAGTATTTCTTTTTTTCTTATGAAAGTATTAAATTAAAAATCAGGTAACAATTCGAGCTGATAATCATGCAAAAATATATCTAAATTTTGTTTTTAGGACTCAGTAGATATATTTGCCACCAAAAGGAAAAGCGTAAGAATACTAGAAAAACTTAAAAAGAAAATGAATTAAATTTTCTGTTTGCCATACTTAACAAAAGATGCATACAAGAAAGTTGATCAGATATATATTAATGTACATTTATATATATATATATATATATATATATATATATATATATATATATATATATTAATCATTTCACCCCGAGCAAGGCGGAAATGCCACTGATGTGCAGGGGCCTACATAACTGTAAAAAGATTAATTAGAAAAGAGTGAGGAGTACAAACTGGTTAGAAAGGAGCAATAGAAAGCTGAGAAAACAGGTGCAATGACAGATGCATAGGTGGAGAGAAAGGAAAGGTTATACGGAGGTGGGGAGAGAGCCAGAGTCCAATGGTTAGTAAATGACTATTGACTTTGCATTTAAATTTCTGGAGGTTGTAGCCGTCAGGAAAGCAAGAATACAGGAGCGAGTTCCACAGGCGGGAAGTGAGAGAGAAGCTGCAGGTGTAGAATTGTCGTCTGCATTTGGCTAACCTGACTGTGAATGGTATATATATATATATATATATATATATATATATGTGTGTGTGTGTGTGTGTGTGTGTGTGTGTGTGTGTGTGTTATGTCTTGAAGGCTGTCACAATGCGTTGAATGAAGTAAAGGAAGGTCGGGAGGTGTTTATATGACCTGTTTGATATTTCGAGACTATAATCTCATCATCAGAATGGCAGAGAAATCCTTAGAATGACCGTGGGCAGCTAAAAAAGCTGCCCATCTATGAATGGCTGGCTTTATCCACTGCTGCTGTACGTGTGTGCGTGTATGTATGTGTGCGTGTGTGCGAGTGTGTATCTGTGTGTGTTCTAGTTGGGTCTTTTTTATGGTTTAATGGTGTGTGTGTGTGTGTGTGTGTGTGTGTGTGTGTGTGTGTGTGTGTGTGTGTGTGTGTGGTGTGTGTGTGTGTGTGTGTGTGTGTGAGTGAGTGTGTATGTGTGTGTATATATATATATATAATTCTTCACGTAAGACCCGATAAAAATTAAAAAATTATCAAATTGAGTTGACCTTCGATATGCATTGAACCTTATTAATTATCATTTAATAATATATATGTGAGAGAAAGAGTGTGTGTTTATGAGAAAGATGTCAACAAAGAGGAAATTGATACTGAGCATCATGAAGAGACAACTGAAGTTCCTGGGACACGCAATGAGGAAGGAGAGCCTGGAGAACCTGATACTGACTGGCCAGATAGAAGGAAAGAGAGACAGAGGAAAGCAGCGGATAACATATTTGCAGGGCCTGATCAGGTGGTTGACGGAATGGGGGTTGACAGGAGTAACGGGAACAAACATACCAGGGGCCACAAGGAATGGGGATACGGGGAGAACCATGATCGCCTACGTCCTGAAAGGACAGGGCACATAGAAGAAGAAGAAGAAGAAGTGTGTGTGTGTGTGTGTGTGTGTGTGTGTGTGTTCACGCGTGCGTGTATATGTGTTTTGCAAAAAATGACTGACACGATATTTTTGTTAAGGCTTTATTGTCTTATTATTCTCTACAACTGATTTCTCTTTGAAGCTTAATTACTGTGATAATTGTCCACGTGATTGTTCAATCGAATCGCTTTCGGATAATCTCTTATCCATTTTCCAGATTTCTGTTTGTAGTATGGTAAATAGTGTGGCAGTTATATTTTAACAAATCATGTATTAGAGAAGAGATTTTGCCTAATTACAACTATTAGGACATTGAATATGTTCTTGCTGGTTTCCAACTGATGCCATTCTCAGAACTGCTTTCGTGCAGTTTCAGATGGTAACGCATCTATAAGGAATTATTATAAGCAAGCTTGAAATTCAGAGTATGTTATTTCGCCGAAGTGCAAAAAAAAACTGTGTTTTTCATAGGGTCAAACATGTCGGATTTCGTGCCAAAGAAAATATATTTGCGCGGAATTTTATTGCATTGAATATTGTTGCCATATCTGGTCAGGTACTCCTGCTATCCATCTCGAGGTTCTTGACAAAATACAAAAAAAGATTTGCAATGTAATCGATCCTGACTTTGCATGCCGACTCAAGTCAATTCCTTACCGATTTTATGTGGCTTCCTCTGTCTTTTCCTAAAGATATTTCGAGAGTAAATGCTCTGACCAACTGTTTTCTCTGGTTCCCCGACCACATACATTTACCGTTTAAATTTTTAAATGTAACCCCCTCTAACAGTTTCTTTCCTCGTACCTCGTACGTGGAACTCTCTTTCGTTTACTTGCTTCCCTGATAGCTACAACCTCCAAAAGTTTAAAGGAAACGTCAATTATCATTTTCTTCTTTCTCCCTGAATTCCCATCTTTTATCCTCACTCCCCGTTGCAGCCCTTTTCTTCTTTTTTTAATCATACCACCCCAAACAAGACGAGATCGCCACTGGGGCGCAGGGTGTCACAAAGAAAGAAAGAAAGAAAGAAAGGAAACATGCATAAAGGAATACGATCATAGTTAAGAAATAAATCATAAAACCATCACAATAAAAATGAAAAGAAAGAAAAAGACACATTTTCATAGAAAGAAAGAAAGAAAGAAAGAAAGAAAGAAAGAATGCATAAAGAGATACGATCATAGTTAAGAAATCTATATATATAAAAGGCAATCTGTGAGTCTGTGTGTGACTGTTCCTTATGCACGCCTATATTTTTTAAGCTACACCAAACTTTTTAGGGACACATATCTACAGGGAAACCAGACCCACACATACTTTTTCAGTTTAAGTTCAGTAATTTTCCTGTTCGCACTTTTTGGCCAATGGAGCCGATTGTTTACATCTAAGATCTAAGATGGTTGCTGAATTACGTCACAGAAATCAAATCACACGTGTCAAACGCGACTAAAATAATTTTTTATTAAAAAAAAATGAGCCTTTATATTAAATTTGAATTCCGACGTTTTACGTCACAGAAATCAAATCACACGTGTCAAACACCACTAAGATAGTTTTTATTTTTAAAAAACTTTAAAAAATGAGCCTTTATATTTAATGTTCATTCCGACGTTTTAAAAAATCATTTCGTCAACAAAAAATGTGAATATTTTTCACTGCAATTTTTAAAAAAAAGGAAATATTTTTTTACAAAAAGTGTTTTTTCAAACAAAAACAAAATATGTAAAATAAAAAGTGGCATCTTCTCTTACTATTAAAATGTTCTGAGTTGCACGGGCAACGCCGGGCTATGATGCTAGTTAATTATAAAGCCATCGCAATAAAAATAGAAAAGAAAGCAAGAGACACGTTTTTGTAGAAAGAAAGAAAGAAAGAAAGAAAGAAAGAAAGAAAGAAAGAAAGAAAAGAAAACATGCATAAAGAGATATGATCATAGTTAAGAAATAAATTATAAAACCATTGCAATAAAAATAGGAAAAATGAAAGAGACACGTTTTTGTAGGAAGGAAGGAAGGAAGGAAGGAAGGAAGGAAGGAAGGAAGGAAGGAAACATGCATAAAGAGATATGATCATAGTTAAGAAATAAATTATAAAACCATCGCAATAAAAATAGAAAAAAATGAAAGAGATACATTTTTGTAGGAAGGAAGGAAGGAAGGAAAGAAGGAAGGAAGGAAGGAAGGAAACATGCATAAAGAGATATGATCATAGTTAAGAAATAAATTATAAAACCATTGCAATAAAAATAGGAAAAATGAAAGAGACACGTTTTTGTAGGAAGGAAGGAAGGAAGGAAGGAAGGAAGGAAGGAAGGAAGGAAAGGAAGGAAGGAAACATGCATAAAGAGATATGATCATAGTTAAGAAATATATTATAAAGCCATCGCAATAAAAATAGAAAAAATGAAAGAGATACATTTTTGTAGGAAGGAAGGAAGGAAGGAAGGAAGGAAGGAAACATGCATAAAGAGATATGATCATAGTTAAGAAATAAATTATAAAACCATCGCAATAAAAATAGAAAAAAATGAAAGAGATACATTTTTGTAGGAAGGAAGGAAGGAAGGAAGGAAGGAAGGAAACATGCATAAAGAGATATGATCATAGTTAAGAAATAAATTATAAAACCATCGCAATAAAAATAGAAAAAAATGAAAGAGATTCATTTTTGTAGGAAGGAAGGAAGGAAGGAAGGAAGGAAGGAAGGAAGGAAGGAAACATGCATAAAGAGATATGATCATAGTTAAGAAATAAACTATAAAGCCATCGCAATTAAAATAGAAAAAAATGAAAGAGACACGTTTTCATAGAAAGAAAGAAAGAAAGAAAGAAAGAAAGAAAGGAAGAAAGAAAGAAAGAAAGAAAGGGTACAGGGTGTGTTTTGTCTTTCTTTTGTTTCATGATCCCTGATTGATATTGAGCGCTCAGTTCGTAGATACTGCTTATCGGATATCTTGACTAAATATTTACTCCATTTATTGTGTATAAACACACACACACCCACACACACACGCGCGCGCGCACACACACACACACCCACACCCACACACCCGACCTCCCTCCCATTAAATTGACCCCATCACGCTTTATTTATGTCTCAACATTGTCTATCGCTTCATCAATTACTATTTTTCTCCCAAAATATATATTGACACATTATTATATTACGACTGGTGCTATTTCTGCCCAATGATTATTTATATAGGATTCATTTTTTCAATATTTATAAATCTGAAGTGAGGGTATTGTAGGAAATAACCTATATTTCTAACAAAATTACATACCCACATACATACCATATTAAAACACTATTTTCGACCCAATAACCGAGAATATTTACAAACAGGCCCCCCCCAAAAAAAAAGGACAATACAACACACACCAGTTAAATCTATAGGTTATAAATTAACATCACCATGTGAAATATTCAATCAATCAGAGAAAACGAAAATTTATTTTTCTCGAGCCTACTTTCGGATAAGATTTCCTATTAAAAAAAGAACACAGTTATCGACAACCAAGAACAAAGATGCGACTCTCTACAAACCGTTCAACACACGAGAAGATATGGCTACATAATATTTTGCTTCTATCAACGTGTGCTGAAAGAAATATATGTCGGCGACTTCAAACGAATTATCTCCAACAACAGCAACAGAGACGGTCAGTGAATCATCGCTGACAATCAAAGTTGTTTTCTCAAAAACATTTTTTCTACTGTTAACTAACTACTCAAAAGACTTTTCTCAATCAAAGCTTTTTTACCGTTACCAGCTACGCATAAACTTTAACTCAAGTAAAGACTATTTACCATTTTTTTACCCTTTTGAATTCGTGAATTTGGGCTTTTATATTGATACTTATAGGAAATAAACCCTATTTCCAACACAGTTGTATAACCGCATACATACCATATTAAAATACGACCAAACATTACTTTTTACCCAATAACAGACAATATTACAAACATGCCAAAATGATTTCATAATACAAGCGACACACATTTAGATCAAAGGTATTAGTTAGAAATTAACATCACCAGGTGAAATATTTGGCCAGTCAGAGAAAACTAAAACCCTATTTTTCTCAAGCTTACTTTTATGAAAAATGTATGATAAAAACCTACAGATTTTGACTTTCAAGAGACAGAGATATGACTGTCTACCCCCACACACACACCCAACGTATGCTGAAATAAACATATAAACATACTGTCAAGCTCAAATGAATCATCACCAACAACAACAGCATGAAATGACCAAACCAGTTGGTGATTTCAAACACATCAAACACAATAGTCAATGAATCTTTGCTAACGATAAAAGTTTTTTTCAATAACAGCTTTTTCTGTGGATCAACTACCCAAAGACTAACTTAAAGACTATTTTCCTCCTTTTTGACTCTTGAATTCATGTACATATATTTGCGTTGTGGTGGAGTGGATGTCGGCGCGGAACGAGAAACCGGCGAGCCGAGTTCGAATTCCAGTTGAAATCCATTGTATTCACTTACGCGCAAATACCCTTGGGAAAGGTATTAATCCGTCTCTTCCTTCCAGTTATGGGTTAAATAGCAGGACAGATTGGGTTCTATAGCCTTGGTCGGCAACCAGTCTACCGCAGAAAGCAATGGCAACCTACTGCGGGATAATCTTCTGCCCAGTCAGTCATGTCTCTTTCGAGACATGATCGCCCAAGCGTGCATCACGTATGGCACTTAACTGACATATATTTCTAAATACAAATTACTTATTTAAATGGCATTCCCACATTTTCTTTATTTTATGTTATTATTTTTTGGAATACGGACATTCGGATTTTTAATGTCAGTCACTTAAGTGCCATACGTGATACACGCTTTGGGCGATCATGTCTAAAAAGAGACATGACTGACTGGGCAGTTGATTATCCTGCAGTAGGTTGCCATTGGTTTTTAATGTAAGAAACCTGAACTACAGAATTTCATACAAGAGTTTTGTTTTTATTTGCTTGTATTTTTCTCATTTTAAAACCTACTGCCAAGCCTGGTGTAAGGGTTTCGTTCCTCGTATCAGAATCTATGATACCCTCTCACACGCACATTCTACTATATCTCAATTTTCATAAGGTAGTTTTCATATAAAGTACAAATTTTATTGCAACCTAATTATGTTCAATAATGTAACATATTTTGACTTCCAGGAAGTTGTGATGAGGCTTTGTCCAAGTCGTTCAAACACAAGAGAAAATGTGGCTACATAGCTTTTTCCTTCAAAATCAGTCAGTCAGTCAGTTAAGTGCCATACGTAATACACGCTTGGGCGATCATGTCTCGAAAGGAACATGACTGACTGGGTAGAAGATTATCCCGCAGTTGGTTGCCATTACTTTCTGCTGTAAACTGGTTGCCAATCAAGGCTATAGAACCTATTCTGTCCTGTTATTTAACCCGTAACTGGAAGGAAGAGACGGATTAATACCTTTCCCAAGGGTATTTGCGCGTAAGTGAATGCAAGGAATTTAACTGAAATTCGAACTCGGCTCCTCGATTTATCGTTCCGAGTCAATATCCACTGCACCACAACGTATATCCTTCACAAACTAGCGCAAACTGAAAGGAATATGTGTCAATGACATCAAACAAATTATCTCCAGCAACAAAAGCTTGGACGGTCAGGGAATATTTGCTGACGATCAAATTCATTTCTAAACCACATTTTTTATGTGTACCAACTACCCAACGACAGTAACTCAACTGAAGATTATTTTTACTCTATTTTACTCTTTTGAATTCATGTACATATACTATTTACATTTTTCGGACCGTTACCGTCATGTTTACGACGTTTCGGCCGTTGCACGCTCCGACCGTCTTCAGGTGCCAGGATTTTCGAATCGAACCGCTTATTACGATCACTGGGGAAATTTCTAGCACCTGAAGAAGGCCTGAGCGTACAACGACCGAAACCTTGTAAACATGGTAGTAATGATGAGGACAACGGTCCGAATAATGTAAATAGTGTAGATACTACCTCATCTCATAAGTATAGACAAATCGTATCAATACAAATGATTTATTTAAAAAGCATACCCAAGTTTTCTTTGTTTTTATTTTATTTTTGTTTGGAATTCGAAAATTCTCATTTTTAATGTGCAGGGCCAGGAAGTTTTTCCCGTCTGAATCCATCTTGCACATATATAAATCTACCATTCGCCCGTGTATTGAATACTGATGCCACATCTAGTCGGGTGCCCCTGCTATTCACCTCGTGGTTCTTGACAAAATCCAACTGAGAATCTGTAATGTGAATTTAGCTCACTGGTGCCCCTATGTATGAATTTACACGAGCTACTAGACTAGCAACTAGGTCCCACCCTTTTACAGTGAAACCGATAAAATGTAACCGCAATTTCTACTCTAACAGCTTCTTTTTTCGCACTTCCCGCCTGTGGAATTCCCTTCCGTATACTTGCTTCCTCGACAGCTACAGTCTCCAAAAATTTAAATGTAAGGTCATTAGTCATCTCCTATCTCACTGACTCGCATCCTTTCTCTCAATCTCTCTTCTCCGTCCACTCCACCCTCATCATACCAGTATTCTGATCCTTCTATTACCCTCTTCCTGACACCCCCTATAACCTACTCCTCTTTCTCATCAATTTTCCCCAGCGCAACAGTGGCAGTAAAACTGCCTTGCTTGGGGTGAAATGAATAAAAAAATAAATCTGGACGACATGAAAATGAATAAAAGTTCCAAAAATCCGTTCACAATTTTCGGGGAAAATAAGAACGTTGAAAAATTGAGAAGCATTTTTTTTTTATTAGGTTCTGTATCGATCATTTTCAGTCAAAGAAGATTATTGCATAATTAAGTTCGTTGATGATTAGTACAACACCTCCCTTCTTTATTAAGAACGTGTTTAATTAAATGTCATGTAATAACCAATGCTTGTTATTAACAAACTAAAAGCATGTATATTTGAGTGGTGGGGGAACGGTTTAATACTTTGGGTGATATTTGAATCAGTAAAAAGAATATCATTAATTGTTGAAATGATGTTTTAAAATATTGTATTAAGTTCGCCGAAAGCCACAACTGCAAACATAGCCAATGAATTGGAAGCTCAGAAAATGAGACGAGCTTACAACAACCACACATTAAAAATGTGTTAATTGAAAGTAGTTCGATAGATAGATATGAAAAGACTGAGATAGATAGATAGATAGATAGATAGATAGATAGATAGATAGATAGATAGATATGAAAAGACTGAGATAGATAGATAGATAGATAGATAGATAGATAGATAGATAGATAGATAGATAGATAGATAGATAGATAGATAGATAGATAGATATTTTCAGCTTAACTGTTTGTGGTTGAAGCCGAAACATACCGAGACCGGCAAAATAAACCCTAAGTTTATTTTACCTGTCTTGGTAAAATAAGCTTAACACCATCTTTCTCTATTTTACCAGAACCAGAAGTAGGAAAAATAACCTTGTAGCGAAGGTTGGATTGTTTATTTTATCCAAAACCGATAAAACAAGCTTAAAAGCATGTTTGTCTATTTTAACGAACCTGCAAAGTAACCTCTCCAAAAGAATAAAAATATGCTTAAAAATTACAAAAATTTGCAGAACTTCTAAAAAAAAATGTACAAAAAATAACAAATAGATAATTAATTATATTATAGTTGTATTTTTACATATTAGTAACATATTTGAAGAAAAGTTCCGGTGTGGTTATTTTTAGTGAATATTTCTTGATTTCTTGAATATTTCGAAATATACGTAATTATGTTACGTATTTACTTACTGCTTTTGTTTAGGACTGAATGATTTATCTATAATGCTTTAAATGGTGCGTTTGAAAACCCTACAGTATTAATGCAATTTCCAATTTCTAGCATTACTGACAAAGAGTTAAAACTACAAAGACTGACGAGAGGGAAAGAAAAAATGCTGGAAATGTTCCATATTGAACCAACATTTTTAAAATTGTAAAATAGATCGACCGGTAGATTTTACTCCGGACAAAAGCGATAAAAATCGTTAGATACAAATATCTGCAAATTATAAATGTACTAACTGGGTCAATTTATCTGGTATTGACTATCTTTCATTGCATGTTCAACTCTCGCTAACTGTCGTTCTGAAACGTTTCTTGTAAAACGCTGGTCACAGCCGTGTCGAGAACCAAGGGAGGTAATTTAACAAAGATAATAAAAGAATATGACTTACTTCTTTTGCAAAATCCAAAATGTGTGAAGAAAATGGCATTAAAAAAGCCATACCAACTGAAAAAAATCCAGAAAGAACACGGTTTTCCCTGGATCATGATAAGCTTCGATTTCGACGTGCCTGTCAGCTTCATTGATTCGCTGTGTGAAATTCAAGAATCAAGAGACTTGAAGATATTTGCTGTTTAGTCTATCCACAAGATGCGTTCATTTACCGATGTCATCCAAACAATTCTTTTTTTTTTTAATATCTCTGACCGTATCAGTATATTTCGGTGTCATTTTTCCATCTTCGTCAAGGGCAAGTCATAATAAATGCATATAAGTATATTTCGATGTCTGGATTTTCATCCTCATTAAATACAGGCATATTATATATGCATATATTTCGATATTAAGTTTTTTTTATCCTCGTAATCGAGAAAAACACCTTTTTATTATTTTTGATAATATTTGACTCAGACAAATGACAATCAATAAATGATGAAGAGACTCGTGAAGCGTGTAAAAGTTTGTGCTGGTCATCATTATATAAGGAAAAGGAGAGGGATTAGATACAGGGGATTATAGGGAGATAGGGAGTGTAACATAGAGATGTGAGAGGGAAGGAGAGAAGAGAGCTAGAGAGTTGGAGGTTTTAAAGAGAGAAGATAGAAAAGAGCGATAGAGAATGGGGAGGGACAAGGAGGGGAGAGAGGGTAAGGAGAGGGAAAGAGCGAGAAGGGAGAGAGGAATGTCTTGAGAGAGGTGGAGATAGAGAAAGGGGGAGAGTGAGAAGTGCCAAGCAGAAAGGAGAAGCTGCAAATTATAAATCACTTTGTTGGTTTCAGCATAAAGTTAAAAGTTAATATACACTAATGCGACGTAGTCCTTTTCTTCATAATATAGTAGCAAACATGAAAGTGTTATTCGGGTGCATTCAGCTTTGAACTGAAAATCAGTTTCCGTTTTTAAGAATTAAATTTTTTTTCCAGCAAACTCTAGAAGTTAGCGATGATTGTGGGTTTGTAATTAAGCCATGAAAACACGGACAATATATTGTTAGGAATTGAAAACGTTTTCGTCTTTTCGCTCCTTTTTTTTTTTTTTGACTTATTAAACTTCCAGAGATTTTTTAATGATATTGATTTAGATGACGAGTAAAATTATTTTCTGTTTTGACTTAGTTCAGACATTTTTTCCTGCAATTTAATATTTTCCTGCAATTAAATCTTTCACCATAAAAGTATTAACAAAGAAAATACATTCTTTTTGTATGACTAATGTGGTACTCAACAATTGTATATGGACACAAACATCTATTATTTTGTTTGGCGATTTAAATTTATTTATTAAAAGCAATGAAGTCTTCTTTTTTTCTTCTTCATATTGTCAAAATCGTCATCTTCTGCTGTTTTGAATCTTATTCTTTTTATTGACATTTCTCTCCGGTAACGATTTGTCAGTTTTCTTTTCTCTCTTGTCTTTCATTCTCAGTAATCCCTTGCGTTTTAGTGACTAAGGGAAAAGTGATTAGAAAATATATGTTCTTAGCGTGGTTTTTGTTGTAATACAGAAATTAATCCGGTTCAAATTGAGTACATCCCAGAAATGACAAAAATTCGCCATGATTTTGAAAGTTTAGACTCCATGTCTTCATGTAGAGATGGCGCGCTTGACAGTAATTAAGTGTTTAGCTGACAACGACCTATTCATCGTTGAGATCCACAACTAATCGAAGTTTGTAAAGAAAATGATGGAATCTGTGAGATGGGTTTCATGCCTTCAAAAGCAAATTGGTTAATGACATTTCCATCAACTGTATCCAGATTCCCTTGGTCCTGTTTTAAAGCCTCAAACTTAAGTCAGGATACAAAAACTAGTACGTTTTTTTTTCTAAATTAAAAATAATAATTTCTCTAAACATAGAAAAAAGTTAAGATCATTGCATAGAAAGTGGCTCAGAATAAGAAATACCTCTACAGTGATAGACACTACGGAAAGGAAAAGCTCTGTATTAAAAAGAGGCACAAATCGATATTAGCAGAGCAGTATATATATATACATATATATATATATATATATATATATATATATATATATATATATATTTATGAATTAATATACAAACATATGGGAATACACATATATTTAAAAATATTATTCAGGTATTAACAAAACAGTCTTCAATGTAGTACAAACAAAACTATTAATTATATATAAATAAATATATATATAGTAATAAACTTATTTTAGTCGTAACTCTTTATTTACGTCCCCCCACCCGTGTACTTTTTAACTTTTTTAAGTTTCGCCGTTTATGAGTTGTTGTTTTTTTTTGTTTCTTTATTTTTTGTTGTTATGTTTTTGTAATTTTTTTTTTTTTTCTAATGAATCTTTCTGACAAAATGTTTGGTAAAAAAGGCTCATTTTAAAGAAAAAGAAAGCACTCCGTCATTGTTAAAACAATATATATATATATATATATATATATATATATATTAGACACGTTTGTGAGATTTTTATCAGCAATTGAAAAATGTGTAGACAAGTGTCGTCAACATCCCTACTGAAAACATATCCATGTTTTGTTGAATAATTCCATTTAGAAAAAAGATTTTACCTTTCTTTTTTCAAATCGCAAACTGGGTCTCTGTTTGGGATCAAACAAAGAGGAATCCTTTTAACATTCAGAATCATACAGCAAGATGGCGAGGACGATTTAAGAATTTCTCCTTTTCTTTTTTTTTTTTCTTTTTGTGTAATTAAAAAGAATGTTTAAATAAGAAGAATGACAAAATGTTCTTATTTAAATGAAACGAGAGAAACACCAAGCAAATAAAAAGCTCGACAGGGCGACGGCTACCTGTGAACACTTCCTGGACGAACGGCTTTCAACCCATTGGTGATGAAGAGAAATCAATCAATGACTATTTATATTTACGAAGGCGGCAAAGAGAAAGAGGCGGGTCCACTGAGACGAGGATGGAGTAAGTTTACATTTTAAACTCTAAGTTGCAACGGGAATTATGAAATTCGAATAGTTCGAAAGTAAAATCGTGTATATGTGAGATCACACACACACACACACACACACACACACACACACACACAAAGGGGCAACACAGCCGAGAAATGAAAGAGCAAAGTAAAACTGACAAGAACGAGAAAAATAGCAGATATTGATACAGAGCCGTGCCTACAGATTTCGAAGTAGAGCTGTAGAATTAGATTGATAGAAATTATCGTACTGAGATAGATAGATAGATAGATAGATAGATAGATAGATAGATATGAATAGAATGGGATAGATAGATAGAATATGAATAGAATAGGGATAGAACAGAATAGATAGATAGATAGATAGATAGATAGATAGATAGATAGATAGATAGATAGATATGAACAGAATGGGATAGATAGATAGATAGATAGATAGATAGATAGATAGATATGAACAGAATGGGATAGATAGATAGATAGATAGATAGATAGATAGATAGATAGATAGATAGATAGATTAAATTAAATTTAAATTAAATTAAATAAATAAATTATATTTAATCTCAGTATATTGATCGGAAACCGACAAGATAATATTGAAGTCAAGAAGAAAGCAGCAAGCGTGTCTCAATCTAGAATGTTTCACTTTTATAAAAACTTCTTCAGAGACCGAGAGAAAAATAAAAAAATAACAAATGAGTTGAATATATGGATCGGAATCCGACAAGATGATAGATTAAAGTAAAGAATAAAATAGGAAACGTATCTCAATCTAAGATTCTATCTATATAGATAGATAGATAGATAGATAGATAGATAGATAGATAGATAGATAGATAGATATCAAGAGAAAACTGAAAAAATAAAAATTATAGAATTAAGTAAAAGAACAAAATAGGCAACGTATCTCAATCTAACATGTTTCCCTTTTATTAAAGCTTCTTCAGAGATCAAGAGAAAAATGAACAAATTACCAATAAGTTGAATATATGGATTGGAATCCGACAAGATGATAGATTAAAGTAAAGAATAAAATAGGAAACGTATCTCAATCTAACATGTTTCAATTTTATAAAAGTTTCTTCAGAGATCAAGAGAAAACTGAAAAAATAAAAAATGAGTTGAATTTATGAATCAGAATCCGACAAGATGAGAGACGTGCCTTTCGACAGACGTTCTAATTCTTTTTTTTTTTTTTTTTTTACATCGAAAGGACGTTGGACATAACTTTGATTTCACTACAAACAGCCTAATTTAAAAAGAAGTTAACTCTTTAAGGAGAAAATATTTTGAAAGCATAGTAATAGCTTTACCACGAACTATAAACACCTGCTTAAAACATTACATTACTTTATCATCTTTCTGCAAATCTATTCTTTGTTTTGCTCGGCCGCCATTGCCCACCGGAATCACTTCTTCGGGCTTTATCGTAGCCACGCGTCGGACCAAAACAGGCGCCTTTTCGCCTCAGCTCGTAATAAGTGTAAAAAGATACTTAACGAAGCTAAGATGCTGTTTGCTGCCAGAATGAAGCAACGCATAGCATCCTCTAAGTTCGGAGCCAAAGACTACTGGCGCCTCTGTAAAAGCGTGCTCAACAAGAGTAAGTCCTCAATACCCCCCAGTAATCAACGAGTTTGAGGTCCTCACCTCCTCAGCGGACAAGGCTGAATGCTTTGCCCGTAGATTCTCGACCAATTCGAGTCTGGATTCGTCTGGAGTCCAGACACCCCATTTCCCATGTAGAACTGAGGCCCAATTGAATGACGTCCACATCACGCCCTCGCTGATTTCTAGCATAATCTCAAAACTTGACCCTCACAAAGCGAGTGGTGGATGGGGACGGAATCCCAATCATAGTCTTGAAGAAATGTGCCCCTGAACTCTCCTCTGTCCTTTCTAAGCTCAACCTCTGCCTATCTTCCTCCTGCTTTCCTGCCTGTTGGAAGTTTTCTTCTGTGGTTCCAATATTCAAGAACACTGGTGACCCCTCGGACCCCGCAAATTACCGCCCTATCAGCCTTCTTCCGATCTTCGGCAAAGTGTTCGAAGCCATTATCAATGCCGAGGTCGTTCAGCATCTCACGGCCCACGGGCTCCTCTCGGACAAAGAGTATGGCTTCCACTTCACCAGATCTAATGCTGATATGCTAACGACCATCACCGAGTATATATACCAGGGTCTCGACAAGAATGGTGAAGCCCGCACTGTCGCCTTGAATATCTCTAAAACATTCGACAGAGTATGGCATGCTGGCCTTCTACGGAAACTGCAAAGCTACGGCATTACTGGACTTTTGTTGGACTTAATCCAGTCATTCCCCTCTAACCGCAGTGGTATTAAAGGTGGTATTAAACGGACATGCCTCCCAGAACTACCCTACAAACACGGGTATCCCCCAAGGCTCTATCCTAGGTCCTACGCTCTTTCTAATCTACATCAATGATCTCCCCGATGCAATAAGATCACAAGTACGCATGTACGCCGATGATACTATAGTTTACGCTCGCCTCGATCAAAAATCTGGTGTTGATGAAAAGGCGAACCTCGCGGCTGAGCTTGAAAAGGATCTCCAATCCGTGGTGGATTGGGGTAGGAAATGGCTCGTAAAATTCAATTCTTCCAAAACAAAGCTGCTGTCAATTAAGCACCACAGACAACCGCACCTCCCTCCCATTAGCATGGAACAGGCTTGCCTCCCAGAGAGTAAAACACTATGCCTGCTTTGCCTGACACTCTCAGCGGACCTCAAGTGGAATGACTACGTCGAATCCATTGCTAAATCCGATGCTATAAAAGTCGGCTCTCTATGCAAGGCCCGGAAATTTTTTCCGTCTGAATCTATCCTGCACTTATATAAATCTACCATCTGCCCGTGTTTTGAATACTGTTGCCACATCTGGTCGGGTGCCCCTGCTATTCTCCTCGGGCTTCTTGACAAAATACAGCGAAGAATCTGTAATGTGGTTGATACCGACTTAGCTAACCGCCTGCAGTCACTCTCTCACCGCCGTGACGTGGCTTCCCTGTACCTCTTCTATAAATATTTTCATGGCTTCTGCTCTGATGAACTTAAATCACTGGTGCCTACTACGTGTGAGTTTGCACGAGATACTAGATTGGCAACTAGCTCCCACCCTTTTACAGTGAAACCGATGAAATGTAACCGCAATTTCTACTCCAACAGCTTCTTTTCTCGCACTTCCCGCCTGTGGAATTCCCTTCCACATGCTTGCTTCCCCGATGGCTACAACCTCCAGGATTTTAAATGTAGGGTCAATAGATACCTCCTAACACACTAACTCACACCCATTCTCTCCAACTCTCTCCCTATGTACATCCTAACTCGTCTATCACCCTCCTTCTGACATTTCCTATACCCAATCGCCCTATGTAACCCCCTGCGCTATAGTGGCAGGGGAATGCCTTGCTTGGGGTGACATGATTAAAAAAAAAATTCCACTTAAGTCTACGTAATACATTAAAATAAATGAAATAATACAATTTCCATTTTCAGAAAATGCATGAGAAATACGTTAATGAATAATTACAACCAAAACAAATTTGCGTTTCACTGACACACACAGAAATGATAACATTCTTTTCTCTCCCTCTCCCTCTCTCTCTCTCTCTCTCTCTCTCTCACACACACACACACACACACACACACAGACACACAGACACACACACAATATAGAAAACCTAACCAAATACAAAATCATCGCAGCATATCGCTATATTTCAAGGCTACATTTTACCGACCTATCCGGAAATAATATCAACAGACTTTTCCTCACATACTCACATATATTAACTATCGTTTCCGTCCAGCATACACCTAGACAGACAAGCGTTTCTTCACGAATACACTCATGCAATATTACAGAATTTACAGTACAAAATATTCCTCACACATATATTTAAAAATATATATTGATTTAATACACGTGACCATTGCATTAAAACAGTCAGTCAGTTAAGTGCCATACGTGATACACGCTTGGGCGATCATGTCCCGAAAGAGACATGACTGACTGGGCAGAAGATTATCCCGCAGTAGGTTGCCATTGCTTTCTGCAGTAGACTGGTTGCCGACCAAGGCTATAGAACCTAATCTGTCCTGTTATTTAACCCATAACTGGAAGGAATAGACGGATTAATACCTTTCCCAAGGGTATTTGCGCGTAAGTGAATGCAATGAATTCGGCTGGAATTCGAACTCGGCTCTCCGATTTCTCGTTCCGAGCCGATATCCAATGCACCACAACGCACATGCACACGCACAAATAAATACTTATATTAACTAACGTTACCGTCCACCATACACCTAGACAGACAAGCGTTTCTTCATAAACACATCCACTTTGACACACTTTACAGCCTAAAATACTTCTCGTGCATATATTTAAAAATTATCCATGGCTTTAATACACACAACACACATTTGGTCAATAAGAACTAACCGTAAATAATGAATTTTCTAAGCACCACTTGAATGTGGCACAAGGCCGAAAGAACGGGGTATCCATTGAGGAACGAACTCACTATTCAGTTGTAACAGTTATCTAGCGAGACAAGCTTGTTAACCATTACACCACGCCGAGGTACCCAAAGGACTGGCCGTTAATAGGTTCTGGTTGGACCAGCAGGCAGTAGATAAAAAAGTGCTCAACGCACAACTAAAACAAAATAAATTAATGTGAAGAGCCAACAACAGAACGAAATACACACTATTTACTCGCTACCTAGGTTTCGACCTCACCGGTCTCCTCAGACAAAAAGTAACCCGTATACCAAAACGCATCCTTATATGAACGATTGCCTGAACTTCCACAGAAAAGCAGGGGTGCCTCTTTACGCGCACGCCTGCCGAAAAGCAGGGAGATTTCTTCACGTTAACGTGGGTGTAAACGGAAGGCAGTTTTTAAACGGAGAAGACTTCATTCAGATTAGAAAGGCACAGACAAGTTTGGGAGTTGAAGAAAAAAATAATAGAAGCCTTAACGTGAAATGGGGTATACTTACAAGACACCCGCCTGACAGTGTTGGTGACAAGGTTTGCGCGTTGTGTCAGGAAGAGAAACTAGCTATTGTAACACACCCAACCCAGAAAAATTTAATGAACTGGAGGTCTGAGGTATCGATGGGATGAAGGCATGCAAAAAAACTACGTCCATCTCGCAGTCTCTATCTGTTTTACATTCGCCGTACCCTCTCTCTTTCTCTGTCTCACTCTATCTGTTTAACTCTCTATGCCCCTCTCTCAATCTCTTTTGCACTTGACGTCCGTTTCTATCTCCATGTCTGTTTTACTTTATATGTCTTTCTCCCACTCTCTATCTGTTTTATTATGTTACTCTCGCTCTTTTTCTCTACTCATTATTTCCTTCTCCTTCTCACTATCTGTATCTTTCTTTGCGTCCCTTTCTATCTGTTTTACCTCTCTCGCTCTCTGTTTTACCCTCTATGTCCCTTTCTCTCTGTATCTGTTTTTCTCTCTGTGTTCTTTTCTCTTTCTATTTTACTAAGTCCCTCTCTCTTTGTCGATGTGTTTACTCTCTACGTCCGTCTGTCTCTTTCGATTAGTTTTACACTCTACAGACCTTTCTCTCTGTTTTACTCTCTATATTTGTGTGTGTGTTTTATTCTCTACGTCTGTCTATTTATTATGTGTTACTCTCAATGTATCTTTCTATATACAGTTATAGAACTATTTTCTCTCTACGTCTCTGTATTTTATTCACTATATCACATCTATCTATCTATCTATCTATCTATCTATCTATCTATCTATCTATCTGTTTTACTTTCTCTATCTCCCTCTCTCTTAATCTGTTTAATTTAGACGTCCCTCTCGCCCCTTATGTTTTACTCCGTACGCTCCTTCTCTCTGTGTTTTACTCTGCATGTCCCTCATTCTCTCTCTCTCTCCCTATATATATATATATATATATATTAGTCATCCACATACAAGCCTGTTTCGCTGTATCACAGCTCATCAGATTTACGTGTTGTATATAAGCAGTGTATACACACGCCAGTCACCGAAAGAACTCAATTCATTTCTGAAGTCACGCATATAGCAGAAGTGGAAACTGTTTTTAAAATTTTCTTCTCCAGAGAGCTCAATCGTAATGAGAGCATATATATATATATATATATATATTATAAATTATATTTTAGAATATGTACAAACTACAATCTACGACAAAATAGTACATTTTGTTTCGACATTGAAAGAACAATGTTCCGTCAGGTAGTTAATAATGATGATATTACCATTTTTTAGTAGATTGCACTTTGTACTTGTTCTAAGGTATAATTTGTAATAAATATTCATTGCTCAATTTTAATATTGAGCACTGTTTTAAAGTAATGTTTGGAACATTGCAAATATTTTCTTCGTTCCTTATTCATTTATATATATATATATATATATATATATATATATATATATATATATATATATATATATATATTGCTCTCTACGCATCCAAATCTCATTTTGTTTTTCTTCTCAATATCATTGATACAAAGGTTGATACACGCCATACATAGGTACAAGCGAATTAATATATAGATTTGGGGGGAATATCTCCTATTTAACCCATATATAGGGTAAAGTGATAAATTCATACCTTTCGAAAGGAGATAACTATCAGTGAGTTTGATAACTATCAGTGAGTTTGTTTATTTAGGAACATGCGATAAAACATCCCAACTTTTAGGACGAATAAAACATATTCCAAGGGAATTAACCCTTTCCTGTTCCCAAACAGAGTACCTCCCTTTTTACCCCGGAAAGTGGGTACACATGAGTTACGTGATCAACGGCACATTCAGACGTGGGACACATGAGAGAACAGGCTTGGAATATGGCTGTCAATGGTTAAAGAACGCATGTATGTTCTTCTGCTCTAATGGTTGTGACACACAACCCGATAACTTGGGACTGATACCGCATATACATATCTTGTAATGTTTCTCCATGTAAAATAAATGTATCTTCCAGTCAACCGTGAGTAGACATCTACTTTTCTTTTCGTTGTTCCATGCATTTTCACCACGTGCTGCACACACACAACCACACACATATTCGTCCACGGACCATGAATCATACTATAAATTAAGGCATTTTAGTTATAAGACAATACCCCGTTCATAACACCAATTGAATCATTTTTGTTTGACATTTTTTTCACTAATGTTCACCCAGTACAATGCCTTAAAGCTACTCATGGTAGAGTATTAATAAAGGCGGTTGTTTTGGAAGCAGTAAAATTAAAATGTAAGAGGCGCAGAATATGTGTGTATGATAAACGTTTAATCCTAGACTTTGTAGGGGAGTCAGCCATGCCTGGTACAAAGCCAATTCCAAACACAGACGACAATCCCCACAATATTGAATATCTGAAGGTTGAATGAATGGTTAGAAGAATAAATGTGGGTTTTTTTTCTACATTAAAGTAATTTTTTTATTATCTAAACAGAAATAACACATTTGTAAAAAGAAGTGAAATTGTATTTACGGAACAGATTAACATAAATGTGTAAGAAGGAAATGTTCAAAGAAAAAATGTATGTAATTGAATGTTCCACAGAATTTCAGAGTTCATAGTTGATAGTAGCAGAATGTGTGTGTGTGTGTGTGTGTGTGTGTGTGTGTGTGTGTGTGTGTGTGTGTGTGTGTGTGTGTGTGTAAAAAGATTAAAAAGGTTGCTAATAAAAGTCTGTGTTCTTTTCCTTTTTAAGGCCAAAGAAAAAGTGAAAAGGAAAGTCAGACAATAAAGGAGATTGTACTTATGAAGTCAGTCGAAGTATCTTGTTGTTGTTGTTTTCTTTGATAGTGTGTGGGTGAAGATGAAGAAAGGAAAATTAAAAGGAGAGGAAAAACGAGTGTGTGACGCGCCCTTACATCCGGGTCGGCTTCTTGAAACTTCTAGTCTAACAGTTTCTTTTCTTGCACTTTTTACCTGTGGATCTCCCTTCCGAGTTCTTCTTGCTTCACTGATAACTAAAATTTTAATCGCCATCTTCTGTCTTCCTGACCAAAGAGGGGGTTATGTATACATCAGTCAGTTAGGCCTCAGTTTTAGGGGGGAAGTCTGTTGTGTGTACACCAGATGAGTCAAGTGTGGAATTGAAAGATAATATGCAAGCAAAGTCGTCAGCCTTGACCGCTATGTATGTGAGAACCTCAAAATTATTGAATAGTGGAGGGATCAAAGGCTTGCTATTGTTTAGAACACTTTTGCAGAGTCGCCAGTAGTTCTTACAGTCAAAATTGCAAGATGCTATACACTGCTTTATTCTATTAGCACACTACAGCTTAGCATCATTTAGGACACGTTTGCATTCATTGCGAGCAAAATAGCGTCTATTGTGGTCAGACGCGTCACTCCGGCAAAGCCGGAAGAAATTGTTCCTGTGGGCAATATCGGCCGAGCAAGCAGAAGAGAACCAAGGGGAAGAGTGGGACTTAAATCTGAACTTTCTGGCTTGGATGAAATCATCGATGCCTGCTTTCAGGAGGAGACCTCGCAAAACTTTGTTCCAAGGTACAAAGAAAAAACTTTGTTCCAAGGTACAAAAAAAAAGTCACGGAACGCCTCCTAGTCCACTCTTTGATAGCAGTAAGATATTCTGCTGCTAAGAGGTTGCTGGAAGGATGGGGAGTGGAAGGAGATATTAACGTAAACCACGGTTATGCTTACAGTTGCCAAAAAGGCAGAGTTGCATGGCATAGCAAGAATCAAGGATAGAAGAGAAACAAAGATCTAGCAGTGAGCCAAATCCAAGAGTATTTGGGAAACGTGCATGGAAATCCCCCACTTGCATGAGAGACTGAGTGATTAAAATGTTCATGGTCTGGATGCAAGCAACATCTGTGACAGAGTCATCCAGCCAATGCATGGTCGGCATTAAAGTCACCAAACACATATTAGCGAACGGATGAGAAGAAATGGCCCTTTTCTATATTACCCGAGATGCTGTTTAACAAGGAACCGTCATGAGAAGAAGGGGAGCATTAGAGAAAGAAAGATAGCTAACTGACTTTAGTAGAGAAAGAGAAATCACCCGAACTAGAGAGAGATGTTCGCTAACATAAACGCCAAAGCCATGGAAGACAACAGAAGTGATAGAACGGTTACGGTTAGTTTTAGAGAGTGCTACGATATCTGGGGACCTTTCATGGGGGACAGATTCCACGCTGCAAAAGTAACAAACTTATAAACAATGTTTCAACTACATATTCTTTATCATAAACAATAAAATAAAGATAAAGGTGTTATCATTATTTACATTGCGTGCGATATGTCATATGATAATGATAATTTCCAAATACTCATTCCTCATTATACCCAAAATTTCTGATACTGAGTATAAGTGTTTAGTTTTTGTTTCTGTTTTCTTTAAAACTTTTTCCAACATGTTCTGTCCATAGTATTCTGATCATCCTTCTGTAGAAGACATAGAAGGATTACGTAGCCGTTTAGTACATTTTCACGTTTCTTAGAATTTTGCGCAGGTTTCACGAAAGTATCAATTCTAATGCGTGTTCATCATTCAATGTCACATTTTCCCGTTCTCTGTTAAAACATTTCCCAGATACTTAAACTGTTGTATTTGACAACTGCGATTCGTAGTTCACGTGATGGTGGGTTTCTCTTGTTGAAAACTATAAGGATTCTTAATACAAAGAACTCTGGTAATAAAAGATTGATGCCTTCTTTATGTTTAAAGGCTCTGTCACAAACAAAGAGTACAAGTGGTCTGGATATATTAATGCACTAAATTGGAGATCATAGGGAGACTGTAAAGTAGACCGTTTTCAGGTGAGGATTTTAAGTAATATATATATATATATATATATATATATATATATATATATATATAATTCTTCCATTTGGATTAAGAAGGGACGCCGGAATTTTGACGTTCCTATGGGCGCTTTCGACTCTTCCCAGGTCGCAGATCTAGTAGGTTTATATATATTAAACATTATAGGTAGATTTTGAGATCTAGAACTTGTCGGGTTATACAGAGATGACGGATTAGCAATTATTAACAATAACACTGATTCAATAGTGCTACAAAAACAAAAACAATTAACTAACGCCTTTAAATATCTAGGTTATAAATTAGATATCCAGACTAAATTAGATATCCAGACTTTCGACCTCTCTAGTAATAGCTTTAGACCCTACCAAAAATCTAATCAAACACTTTTATACATCAATATTAATTCCAACCACCCCTCACATGTACTGAGACAAATTCCTAACTCCGTTAATACTAAAATTAATAGAATATCTTCTAACCAAAAAAAATTTTGACACACACACAAAAGCATATAATGTGGCTTTACATAAGAATGGGTTTCAAAAGACGCTTTTTTATGACGAGTCCTTGAAATATAGTAATACCAATAAAACCAACAGAAGAAAGAAAGCAATTTGGTTCAACCCTCCATTTTGCAAATTATGTAATACTAATATAGGTAAATATTTAGCAATTCTAGTCTCCTTCATAGAATATTTAATAAGGAAACCCTAAAATTTAGCTATTCGTGCACTAAAAATATAGAAAGTATAATCAGCTTCCACAATAGAAGAACTTTATATAGATATAAAAACCTAATTGATAACCCGAAACCTACTACCACTGATCAAGCAAACTACAGAGTAACCACTCCTAGTCGAGCCAGCCTTAGTTCTGCAAATCCCAACCAAAGCAACCCTAAAGTTTCCCGGAATTCACAAGATATAAGGGATGCAACTGGACATGATAGTCATACACCTAAATGCATTCATACATAAGCATATATATACGCAACATATAAACAAAGAGCACGCGTAAGAGCGGATATCAACTTAAACTTAAATATACATTATGCAAGTCAGTTAGACTGCTGACACGTAGATTTAAAAAGTAAAGAAAGGTGGTTAGCTGAGAGAGAGATAGCGTTAAAGAGAAAGAGTAAGTATCTTAAAGCGTAGACGAAAAGGGAAAGAAGAAGAAGAAGAAGAAGGAAGAGAGGAATAAATTTAAATTAGAAAGAAAAGATGATAGAAGAAAATGAAAATAAAAAATAAAAATTATATATTAACGTTGAAAGAATAAGAAATTAGAGTCTAAAAAAATTAAGAAAATTAAAAATATTTAAGAGATAATAATTAATCAATCCGTTGTAATCACAAATGCCATCACACCAATATATAATCAAAATTATACTAATTATACAATCAACAAAACAAATATAATACAATATAAAGGTTTAAAAATTAATTTAAAAGTAAGTCTAATTATTCTATTTGAATTTAGTTGTTTAAACTTAAAACCAGGTGTGGGCGACAAAGCAAACCTCGCTGCCGAGCTTGAAAATGACCTCCAATCCGTAGGAAATGGCGAGTAAATTTCAATGCTTCTAAAACGAATCTGTTATCAACTAACCACCAGAGACAATCACATCTACCTCTCATTAGCATGGGACAGGCTTGCCTTCCACAGAGTAAAACATTACGCCTCCTTGGCCTTACAGTTTCGGCAGACCTCAAATGGAATGACTATATCGAATCCATTGCCAAATCTGCCGCTATGAAAGTCGGCTCTCTGTGCAGGGCCCGAAAGTTTTTCCCACCTGAATCTATCCTGCACATATACAAATCTACCATCCGCCCGTGTATTGAATACTGCTGCCATATCTGGGCGGGTGCCCCTGCTGCTCTCCTTGGGCTTCTTGACAAAATACAAAGGAGGATCTGTAACGTGGTTGATACTGACTTGGCAGACCGGCTGCAACCACTCTCTCACCGGCGTGATGTGGCTTCCCTGTGCCTCTTCTACAAGTACTTTCATGGCTTCTGTTCCGATGAACTTAGATCACTGGTGCCGCCTAAGCACGAATTTACACGAGATACTAGATTAGCAACTAGGTCCCACCCTTTTACAGTTAAACAAATAAGATGTAACCGTAAATTCTACTCCAACAGCTTCTTTTCTCGCGCTTCCCGCCTGTGGAATTCCCTTCCACAAGTCTGCTTTCCCGACAGCTACAATCTCCAGGTGTTTAAATGTAGGGTCAATAGACACCTTCTATCACACTAACTCCCAATTATTCTCAGAACACTCTCATCTACCCAACCCTCATTCTCGGTATCCTTACCCGCCTATCACCCACCCTCTGACATTTCCTATATTTAACCATCCTTTCTCCACTCTATGTAGCCACCTGGGCAGTAGTGGCAGTGACATGCTTTGCTCGGGGTGAAACGCTTATAAAAAAAAAATTATTTAGTTTAAAAATAAATTTAACATATTAATAGTGGAAGGATAAAAAATTGGAATATAAAAAAACTAAGAAAATTAAAAACATTAAGATATAATAGTTAATCAATCCGTTCTCAATTACCCCCCCCCCCACTATATAATCAAAATTATACTAATTATTCGGTTAACAATACAATTGTAATACGATATAACATTAATAATGAAGGGAAATTATTCGGTCAACGGTACAATTATAATACAATATAACGTTAATGTAAAAAAACATATATGTACACATACAACTCACACACACACACCTAAATGCGTATACACACATACACGCACACGCATATATATGTACACATATACACACACACACACACATATATATGTATGTATATATATACACGAACACACATATATAGACACATACACCCGCAAAAACAAATATGTAAGCAACACTATATATATATATATATATATGCAGGTTTCATTAAAAATGACAGACAAGGTATTATCAGTAAGTTTTTTATAGAATTTTCATGCGTTTTCTGAAATGTCGTAGTATTACTTTCCTTATTGGCTACCGGGTCATGTAATTTTAAAAATTGTGTATTTGGGAGACAATCTCTTTTTTATGCAGGTTTCATTAAAAAATGACAGACAAAGTATTATCGTTAAGTTTTTCATATAATTTTTCATGAAACCTGCATAAAAGATAGAATGTTGCCCAAATACATAATTTTTAAATTACATGACACGGCAACCAACAAAGAAAATAATACTACAACATTTCGGAAAAGACCTGAAAAATATACACATAGCCCAGTCGATATAGTCGTTGGTTAGCTCCAATGACTTGACCCAAAGAGGCTAAAACACTGGTGAAGAAATAACTTGGTGAGTTAAGTTAAAAAGAGATAACTACATGTCTACCATAAGTAGCATTGCACATGGAATGAGAATAATATAACCGAGTGATCGAAAAAAAAAGGTTCGGTTTGAAATTTGTAGCATCTGAAGAAGGCCAGATCGTATAACGGCCGAAACGTCGTAAGTATGACAATAAATATAAGGACAATGGTCCGAATTAAGTAAATAGTACATATATGTGTGTGTGCTATATTTTATCAATAAATATAAATGTATGAATGCAAGCATAATTACATGTATGTGTGTGTATATATAAATCTTTGTATGCCCATATTTATATACACATAGATATATAGATATAAATTGTAATTTCATACTTGCATGTACCTATGTATAAGGGTTTTGGTGCTGATTTATATTCTAATACATTTGTATATGTGTATATGCGTTTTATATTGAAAAGATGTAAAAGAAATATAATTAAATTATATTTAGTGGATATATTGGAGAATATATCACAACGTAACAATATGATATTAAATAAACCTATGTCCAACCTGTAAAATAATAGTTACCCTACTAAAAATTAATGTAAATGCCGTAAAAATAAGACCTGCCTACTAAATGGCCAATGCATTTACAGAGCTAACATTCATTCTGATGACGATGTTAAATTTTATTTTGGCTCAACTGAAAACCAATGAAAACACCATTAATACAATCATCAAATGATTTTAAGCAATAGTAAATCCAGTAAAATCCCTGTGCTTTAAAAGTATTTTTAGCAATTAAGAAATTACAAAAACTGAATTATTATCTGAAATATCTCTAAAAACAAATATTACAATGAAAAAAAAATAGATGTAATTTATGCCTTTTAGAAAAAATTGTTATCTTAAAACATTTAAATAACCCTAATTTACTAAACAAAAGAAGTGAATTGATGACCACATACAAACATAGAAATAAATATCTGCTCAAATACGTTGTCCCGGATTAACATAGATTTTGCTATGTAAATTTTTTTTCATTATTTTTATTATGAACATCTTTTGTTTTCCCCTAATATAAAAGCAAGTAATCCTCGTGACCCATAGACACAAAATGTATACTCTTTACTCTAAAAATATTACACATGTTAATTTAAATTTTAATTAATTTTACATTTAAGATTTTGCTTTCTAAATTCATATTTAAGTTTTCAAATCAAATTAAATTATACTATTAAAAAATTAAAAAATAGCATCCCAGTATTATAATATATATATATATATATATATAATTAGAATTTTTGCTTCTTACGTTGTTTATAATAGCTATATATATATATATATATATATATAGCTATTATAAACAACGTAAGAAGCAAAAATTCTAATCAAGGAGAGGTCAGTTAATAATAAGCACCAAATAATTGCATAGTGCATGAAACTCTGAGTCGTGCTTTAGACACAGAATAATATATATATATATATATATATATGTGTGTGTGTGTGTGTGTGTGTGTGTGTGTGTGTGTGTGTGTGTGTGTGGAACACCTAGCCGATTTATCTCACAACCTCTATGGATACGGGGTAAAGGCTATAGAAAGGAGAGAGACGTGGGGATGTAACAAAACGACACACCCTCAGAAATCACAACAACTTTAGGAACAAAATGAATACGGAACCGACTTCAAATGACAGTCCTGCACTCTACCGACTGCTGGTTCTTCCGTTGTTTTTATTGACAGGAGATAGCTGGCAGAAAGCCGGATTCAGAACAGTTACAAAGAGGCCTCTATCTGTGTATGTCAAGCCGTTCCGCTACTTACGAGGAAACCTTGATGCAACTGGCTTCGGCAGACACGTCCGCCCGTCATCTGAGGCCACTTTTGCGTCTGTTCTGACGCGCGTTCACCACATCTTTATTTAATCGAGTTCGCCACAATGCAAGGCTGTAAAGTTACTAAAACACAAAGGCTTACTGGGTAAGAAATAATTCGAAATCATTGAGAAGCGAAAATAATAGAAGAGTAATAAAGAAGACAATAGATAATGATTGACATTGCATTTAATTTTTTGAAAAATCAAACTTTACTGGAAAGCAATAAGCCGGAAGAGAGTTCCACGAGCGAGAAAAGAAACTTTTAGCATAAAATTTACGGTTACGTCTAAGTCAACTGTAAAGGATGAAAAAAAGGATATTAACAATTATTCACTACTCATTTAAATAATGTATGGTACCACAATGTACCTTACCCAGACAAAATAATCCTCTTTAACATTTAATAAATCACATTGTTTTATTTACAACTGATGGTCCAATATAACTTAAAATTTAAAAATTATTTTATTAAAATAAATGACCCACACAATACTTAATTAGTTTTCTTAACTACAATATACCTTAGTGTACCATAATTATTTAATCCTAATTCTAACCTAAACATTCCAGCCCCTTTGCTCACGGGGCAGTACTAAATCTAAAAAAAAAAATAAATAAAATCCAACCTGCTGTTAAAAATTAATAAAACATTTTAAGAAAGTAAATGACCTACACAATACTTACTGTTTTTCTTAACTACAATATACTTTGTTAAAAATTATTGTCTACCCATTTATATAGTGTAGAATCCCACTATGTATCTTTTCCAGACAATATTAAAAACTGACTTGCCTTGACACCAGACAATTCTGCTTCCTTTCGCGACCCAAATCTTCAACTCCATAGTTACCTAATTTTCATTTTTGATTGAACAATATTGACACACCTACAAGTATATTCTCTATCTACCCCTTCTACTACTACCCCTTCAGCTACTAAATAACCATAAATTCATATTATATTTTTATAGTTTTCACAATTTATTTTAAATTATCACCCGAAGAAGACCAATACTTAATTAGTTTTCTTAACTACAATATATCTTAGTGTACCATAATTATTTAATCCTAATTCTAACCTAAACATTCCAGCCCCTTTACTCACGAGGTAGTACAAAATCAAATTTTAAAAAATAAAAATGATTGTCTACCATTTTAATATTTTATGGTCCTACTATGCATCTTATCCAGACAAAATTAAAAAGTGACATATCTAGACACCAGACTATCATGCTTTTTTTTCGTGACCTAGATTTTCAACTCCATAGTTACCTAATTCTCATTTTTGATTTAACAATATTGACACACCTAAAAAGAATTTTCTTCAATTACCACTCCCTAATTTTCTAAATAACCATGAATTCATTTAATATTTTCAAAATAAATCATTTTCACCATTTATTTTAACATATCACCTGAAGAAGAACATGAAAATTATTGTGTAGTGATATAATGAAACAAGGCGAAAGCGTGAAGTTGGAAAATTAAGACGGAAGATTCGTCCATTTAAGTAAGAAATTATCGCGAAAAAATAATTTCATCTGAAAGGGAAATATTGAAAAAAAAAACACACACACACACATAGGTGAAAATTAAAGTGCCAAGCCGCAATTAAATAGAGTAAAACAATACAGAATCCCAAGATTGGTATACGTTACCAGTAGAAAAAAAGGGATACTTTAAGATAGATAGATAGATAGATAGATAGATAGATAGATAGATAGATAGATAGATTAGAAGAAACGGTATAGAGAGAAAGAGAAAGCAGGATAGAGCAATAATACTGAAGTAAATGGATGAGAGAAAGCGGTTGAGCTGAATGCCCGGATAGATTGTTTGGCTTTACGGTTTATCAAACAGGTAAAGTTTATTTAAAACCAGAAATATTAACATTTTATTTTTTTTAGATAATAATGCCTTTACTGATACAAGTTCTACAATTTTAACCAAATGTTGATGGAGGGAAAAGTGGATTCGTATCTTTCCCAATGATATTTGCGCGTATGTGAATACAACGAACTCAACTGGAATTAGAACTCAGCTCTCCGATTTCAAATTCTGAAACGTTATCCATTACACCACCCGCACATCCAAACTTACAGCACCTAGTATCCCCAAGTGGTCACCCATTTAGGTCCAGATCAGGTTCGATGTTATTTAACTTCGGTGATCGGACGAAAACCGGTGATTTAACATGATGGAGACGTAACCCATTAGATAGATAGATAGATAGATAGATAGATAGATAGATAGATAGATAGATAGACTGTGCACAATCAGTCAGTGAAGTGCCATACGTGATACACGCTTGGGTGATCATGTCTCGAAATAGACACGACTGACTGGGCAGAAGATTACACCGCAGTAGGTTGCTATTACTTTCTTCGGTAGACTGGTTGCCAACCAAGGCTATAGAACCCAATCTGTCCTGTTATTTAACCCATAACTGGAAGAAAGAGATGGATTAATGCCTTTCTCAAGGGTACTTGCCCGTAAGTGATTGCAAGCAATTCAACAGGAATTCGAACTCGGCTCCCCGATTTCTTGTTCCGAGCCGACATCCACTGCGCATGTTCTATGTGAACTTTAGTGAGTTTTTAAGATACTAGTGTGATAAGAATATATTACGCCAATCTTTCAAGTGAAGAAACTTGTAAGAGGCTATTCGAAACTAAGACAATTATTTGAATTCGGACGCACTCTCCCACGTACGCTGTTACAATAACCATAAAATGTTCACACATAGCTACACACATGGACACACACAAAAAAATGTCTACTCACGCACGTATAATCCGAAATACATAAGCAATAAGTTTTACGTACTGCACACATAATAAGTGACACCTAGATGATCCGGTTAACAATGTCGTCTGCTTAGCAACCAAGACCCAACGAAGATTAACAAGTCAGTAAAAGAAATAACCAGGCAAACGAGTTTTACGTTAGCCATGTTTAAAATACAAAACATTTGTAGATCGGAGCTCCTTTATCGAACCCCCGTGTGTCCACGTGATACGGAAGGTCGGTAGGGAGAGTGACGGAAAACGAGGTGTGTTGGTCGGGGCCCGAGCCATTCGCATGAAATGTGTACATTGCAGGGCATTAGTGTCAATGCTCAATGACAAGCCACTGATTGCGACTGGCTTCAGGTCAACATTTACGGACACGTGGACCACCGTCCAGTTTCCACCCTTCCCTTGCATTTGCGAAATTATTTCCTGCTACTAAACTCTCTCTCCACCACCAACAGTCCCAAAACAGTTTCTAAAATGTCAGGTTGCTTTCTTAAGGAAATTACCCGGAGAAAATTGTCAGGTTGCTTTCTTAAGGAAATTACCCGGAGAAAATTGTTCACGAATGAACTGAAAACCTTGGAACTCAATGAACAAGATTACAAGGTGACGAAATTAAGCAGAATGAGGTTAGAGTTCTGATAGGGCTCAACCTTGTTGGACTATCTGCCCTCAAACGGAGAGGAACTCAGTCGAGTATCTACCGAAGTGCAGAGTCACGTCTGCGGAAGAAAAAGAAATATACAGGACTTACAAAGAATTTTTATCCAAGCTTACGGGTTCGGATTTCCCACCAATCAACCTTGTGCCACATCAAGCCTCAGCGAAGAGGTTTCTTTTGCTGTTAAAAATTATTGTCTACCCATTTAAATAATGTATGGCCCGACTATGTATCTTACCCAGACAATATTAAAAACTGACTTGCCTTGACACCAGACATTTCTGCTTCCTTTCGCGACCCAAATCTTCAACTCCATAGTTACCTAATTCTCAGTTTTGATTAAACAATATTGACACACCTACAAGCATATTCTCTACCTACCTCTTCTACTACTACCCCCTCAGTTTCTAAATAACCATAAATTCATATTATATTTTTATAGTTTTCACAATTTATTTTAAATTATCACCCTAAGAAGATCAATACTTAATTAGTTTTCTTAACTACAATATACCTTAGTGTACCATAATTATTTAATCCTAATTCTAACCTAAACATTCCAGCCCCTTTGCTCACGGGGCAGTACTAAATCTAAAAAAAAAATAAAAAAATAAAAAAAAACAACAAATAAACTAAAATCCAACTTGCTGTTATGAATTATGATTTACTCATTTTAATAATGAATGTGTTGTCCCGCAATATATCTTACCCAGACAAAATAATTTTCTTTAAAAGTTAATTATAATGCCTCGGATTTCCCACACTTAAAATCAGCTTTGTGCTACATCCGGCCTCAGTGAAGAGTTTTCTGCTAAATATCCAGAACGAGGTCAAACTACAAATGGAGTTTTACTGCAATAGCTGACCTTGATCTGCCAAATATATATATATATATATATATATATATATATATATATATATATATATATATATCTTCTGACCCCAATGACTTCAAAACCGTCTACACACCCTTGTGAATGATATATTACTTACCATCCAACAATAAACTCTTTTCCAAGAGACGCAACATCGCAAACCTGTCGCTATGTTTATGGAAAATGTTCTGACTCGCTACAATCCGAAGTTCCAACAGTTGAAAACCTGCTTTGTGACGGGGGCGACTAAGCATTAATCTCTTTGTTTTCCATTTACTATTATCTTATTTTTTTTATTATTTTGAGGGGTTTTCGAATTTTTTTTTTTTTTTTTTTTTTGTGAACTTTTGTAATAAACAAAGCATCTCCTATCACCAGGGCTATGTAATGGGTGAAATGTAGTAATAAAAAACAGCTCCTATAATAATGTGTGTTCTTTGGGCGAACTTTAGTAATAAAAAAGCAAGTCTTATCTTCACAGATGTGCTTTGGGTGAGATTGAAATTTGGTATTAAAAATATGGCGCTCCAATAACCAGGGTTATGCTTTGAGTGAATTTTCATAATAAAAAAAAAAACAGCTATCACCAGGGGTGCACGTTGTGATGTAGTAGATATCGACTCGGTACGAGAAATTGGAGAGCCGAGTTCAAATTTCAGTTGAATTCGTTGCATTCACATACGCGCAAATACCCTTCAGTCAGTTAAGTGGCATACGTAATACACGCTTTGGACGATCATGTCTCGAAATAGACATGACTGACTTGGCAGAAGATTATCCAGCAGTAGGTTGCAATTGCTTTCTGCGGTAAACTGATTGCCAGCCAAGGCTATAGAACAATCTGTCCTATTATTTAACCCATAACTGGAGGGAAGAGATAGATAAATCCCTTTCCCCAGGATATTTGTGCGTAAGGAATTCAACTGGAATTCGAACTCGACACCCCGATTTGTCGTTCCGAGTCGATATCCACTGCACCACAACGCACATCGTCATTTCTTCTTCTAACTATAGGTTAAACAGCAAGACAGATTGGATTATATAGCCTTGGTTGGCAACTAGTATACTATAGAAAACAATGACAACCTACAGTAGAAAACGATTCTGCCCATTCAGTCATGTCTTTCGAGGCACGATCTCTCAAGCGTGTAACACGTATGGCACTAAATTGACTGATACTGACGGTAAAAGAGTGGGACTTAAATGCTAATCAGAGCAGAAAACGTGAAAATATTAGTACAAAAGAGAGTGAGAAGTCACATCCCGTCGGTGAAATAAAAATGACTATTTTTATTGGGCCAAGTTTATGGCTCCCATATTACTTGATATGATTGAATTATCATGGCGTAACTAATTATAAAAGTTAAAGGAGGTTAAAGCTGTATAACAGGCTAACTACAAATAAATTTGACTAAAACAGATACAGCAAACAAAAATGAGTTCGTAACTGACAAAGAAAATCATACAACAACCATCAAGAATGTCGATAATGATATTCCTCTATAAAATCCACACCGCCCTGTATATCCTTTCCTTTCTCTCCACCTTTGCAACTGTCATCACACCTGTATTCCCATCCTTCTCTTGCTCCTTTCTAACTGGTTCGTCCTTCTCTTCACTCTCCTCTAATCTTTTTACTCTTATGTAGCCTCCTGCACATCAGTGTCGTTACGGCCTTACTCGGGGTGATATGATTAAAATATATATATATATATATAACTAGCAGTATAGCCCGGCGTTGCTCGGGTGCAATGAAAGCTTTAAACTAATCCATGGTTCTGGAGCTCAGACTCTTTGGATGTTGGCACGAAAGACTAAAAAGTTTCCAGTTAAAGCGAAACCGTTGACTGAAAGGAAAATGAATGAATGTAAGTCAAATTTTGATTTCCTGGTATATATATATATTATCAATTTTCAGCACTATTGTAAGAACTGCAACCTTGAAACATCTGAGTATCGTTTCTTATGCATTTGTCTATGAGGGTATCAAATTTGATTAAAATCGGACCACTCCTTCTATAACCCGATTTTTTCGATAATCGATTTTCGATATTTATTGGGGATACATGGACACAAAACCTAGCTAAGAACACTCGCAGACGCTTATAGTACAACTATGTAAATTTTCAAGAAAATCGGTTCAGCCGTTTCGGAGTCTATAGGTAACGGATACACACACACAGACACACACACACACACACAAAGTTCCATTTATGAATAATGCAATATATATATATATATATATATATATATATATATATATATATATATTGCACACCCGCAAAATCAAATTCAAACGACTACATTTGGGAAAAACCCAAAGTAAAATTGCACACCCGCAGACACACACACACACAAAGTTCCATTTATGAATAAGTTTAGATAATAATAACCGCTGTATATATATATATATATATATACATATATATATTGCACACCCGCAAAATCAAATTCAAACGACTACATTTGGGAAAAACCCAAAGTAAAATTGCACACCCGCAAAAGAGGATCCAAACGACTTTTTCACAAGTCCTTGTGAAAAATCATATTCTGAATCTTGATTGGTTAACAAATCGAAAAATTCAAAATACGTCAGCAAAATGGGGGGTATTTTACAGCTAAAGAAAAAATCGTTCTGGGATCCTCCGACGTGACCAGAATTCAATATTTAAGGATGTCCCCTAACCGGTCACAGCAGTCAGTCAAGAGAGTCAGTCAAGCAAGCAGTCTATCTGTCAATTAGCGAAACAGTCAGCCACGCCACTAAATCCCGCAATGCGCAGTGTCAGATACACACATTCTGATAGGCATCGACGATAAAGAGACCAGTACCGACAAACTAATCCTTCGCCAACTCAGCCATTACGAACAGTAAGAACAGAGGAAACACCTGCAACGGCCATAAAACTTCTCACAGCAAATAAGAAAGGAGAACTAACACTAAGTTAAGTAGACTGATTCATCGTTTTACACATATCTCCGTTTGACACTCTCTCTCTCCCCTCGGGAATTCTCATTCACACTCCTTTTCAACACAATTTGAAACACTTTCCTTTTCCACCTACTTAACGGCTGATACATAAAAAGGAAAGAAACATTGTACTACGACTCTGTGTAATTACAGACTCAAAACCAATACTTTCATACTCAACCAACATTCGTTCAAATACACTTTTATAGGTACCTCCACTCATTTTCGATACCTCAATTTAAATTTAATTTTTTAAAATAAAAAAATTTTCTTGAATCTTTGATTTTAGCTTTAATTGAAACCCAAGAGATTGCATTTACTAATTTCAGTAAGCAAAATACTCTGGTGTATTTCAAACCGAAATTATATTGATCGGAATAAAAAATTTTGTAGACTTAAAAAAAGTTGTTAAATTTCAAATTTTCCGCCATTTTTCATCGATTGTAAACAGAAGCCGATTTAAAAGTTTTAAAAAATCTTACAAAAATAAGATACATCTAGCTGACGCGTTATTTTTTCAAATTACCGAATTTAAACTTACTTTAAGTTCATTTGAAACAAGAATTAGTTACTTACTGTCTGAAATATTTCCCAAAAAGCGTTTCTCAATTACGGTATCCTTATCATCACATCTGTCAACTTCTTATCAAGAGGTGATGACGGATATGTTTTACAGTAGCCGGCCAAAAAATGCCAAGTACGAATTTGGTATAAATTTTATTTTTTCATGTAAGGGAAGACAACCCTTGAATCACGTGACCTTTTAATTATAAATATCACGTACGGCCACCCGTACAAATAAGATACGGGTAATCAAAATGCACACAATTAAAATGTTTTAATCATTTTAAAAATCCTTTGGCTCAATCATTTGTATTAAGGTTTCCAATTTTTGATTATTAAATGTAGTCTTCATGCATTAATTCCATACCCTAGCCCGAGAGGTGATGGAATAAATTTTAAAATATTTTTGAAACTTTATTTATTATTAAAAAACAAAAAAAAATTTAAATGAAAATAATTCTTGTAAAAATTCATTATTCATTGATTTTTTTTCTTTTCAGATTATATGCTCAATTTATATTGTTCATAAAAGCATTTAAAAGTTTATCCAAATAAAAATTGGCATAGTTATTGCATTTTTTGTAATTCGGACCTACTTTTCAGAAAATTGGCACCTCTTGAGGAAATAAATACAGTTGATTAGCATTCCTCAATGACTCCTGAATTTAATCATTAAGGTTTTATGGGGGAGCGGTGGCGAATTTTTAGACATTTCTGGAAAATAATGGGAGGGGGGGGGTAACATATGTAAAAATGCATATTTTTACTAATATTTTCTGAACATAACTATTTGAAAATTAATTTCAGTCTATTATGAATAAGTCCTGAAATTTTCATCAAAATCCGACCATTATTTGATTTTTGCAAGAATTTCCAAATTAATGTGTCTTTTACGGTCAAAAAAGTGCATTCCGTACGTTTTTTGACGTAAGAAACTATGCGTCAATTTAGGTCTCGCACTCACAAAAAAAAAAGATTTTCTAACAAAATTTCACACGTGTTAGAAATAATTAAAAAAATGTTTTTAAATAATTGAAAAATACTTTGATCTATCCTCTTAATGATAAAAACATTTTGCCGATAAAACTTTGTTGGTAAATTTTGGTTTTGTTCCCCGAAGGCTTTTACTCCGTCAAAACTTTCTAACACATCCTTAATTCCGTGCAAATGTATATGCTGAACTCAAATCGATAATTGTTTATTGAAGAAACCTACCTTTTTTTCATTTTATCGACCAGAAATAAATCGGACTATATCACATCCCTTACCACCGTTCTCATATCTGATTCACCGCTGAATGAATTGAGGCGTAGGATACTTATTTCGGCCTTTTTACTCCCTTTGAGCAATTAATCCGCTATTTGTTTGGTTTCGGAACTCGTTTTCCGCGTAGTAATTGCAAGAAGGAAGTAAAAAGGCCGAAAAATCGGAAAACTACGCGTGAAGTCAGTCTGCAGGGAATAACATTTTTGAACCGTGGTTAGGGGGTGAGATAAACAGCGACAAGAAGTTCCATATTTTTCTGCTCGATAACATGAAATAAAGGTAGGTTTCTTCATAAACAATTATCGATTTGAGTTCAGCATATACATTTGCACGGAAATAGGGATGTTTTGGAAAGATTTGAAGGGGTAAAGGCCTTTGGGGAACAAAACAAAAATTTACCACTTTGTTTTTATTTAGTTTGGGGCCTTTTTCCTTCATACTATGCTGTTTTTTTCAGTGATTTTTTTTAGGTACCTATACTTTTATATTCAACGACATTCGTTCAAATACAACAAACACTTTTATATTCAACCCACATTCACGCAAATATAAAAGACACTTTTTTACTAAACATAAGATACACAGATTTGTACAAATTGTCTATATTGTATATATATTGTCAAATACAAAATTTTTATATTTTTATACAACATTTCTTATTGCGTTGTCTTTTCTCGAAATTTGTGTTGTCTTTGTGGGCCGGATAGCCCGCATTAAAACCACCTTTTAATCCGGGTTGTTCTAGAACCCTATAATCATTTACTTTTATAAAGAGTGCTCGATACAAAGTAACTTATTCTCCTATATAACTTTACTAAAATAAATAACCCACACAATACTTATTTGGTTTTCTTAACTACAATATACACTAGTATATCATTATCTAATTCTAACCTAAACATTTCAGCCCCTTTATTCATGGATTAGTACAAAATCAAATTAAAGAAAATCCAACCTGCTGTCAAAAATTATTGTCTACCCATTTAAATAATGGATGGTCCCACTATGTATCTTACCCAGACAATATTAAAAAGTGTTATGCCATGACATCAGGCTACTCTGTTGCTTTTCACGACCCAAATCTTCAACTTCATAGTTCAACCTAATTCTCTTTTTTGATTGAACAATATAGACATACAGGAATATTCTCTACCTACCCCTTCTACTACTACTACCCCTTCAGTTTCTAAATAACCATGAATAGATCTTATATTTCTATAATTTTCACAATTTGTTTTAAATTATCACCTGAAGAAGATCAGTATTGTTCTGAAACATGAATTTTTTTGTGTAGTGATATAATGCTTTTACAAACCATTTAAATAAAAAATTACAATATATATATATATATATATATATATATATATATATGTGTGTGTGTGTGTGTGTGTGTGTGTGTGTGTGTGTGTGTGTGTGTGTGTGTGAGGCAGTGTCAGCTCAGTTCTTTCTCTTTACTTCCAGGTATTAAATTTTACTACCAGTTATGAAACTGGTCGTAAAAGACCGTGTTTGCTGTTTAACTGAACCTAATTATTTTTTTGCAATAATTATGTCGTCGAGTAGCGAAGAATATATATATATATATCGCTTCTATTATAATAAAGACTGTTTTTGTTGTTGTTGTTGTTGTTGTTTTTTTGTTTGTCTTTTGTTTTGTTTTTTTAATCATATCACCCCAAGCAAGGCCGTAACGACACTAATGTGCAGGGAGCTACATAAGCGTAAAAAATTAGGTAAAAGAGAGTGAAGAGAAAGACGAACCAGTTAGAAAAGAGCAAGAGAAGGATGGGAATACAGGTGTGATGACAGTTGCAAAGGTGGACAGAAAGGAAAAGATATACAGGGTGGTGAAGAAAGAACTAGAATCAAGTGGTTAAGAGATGAGTATTGACATTGCATTTAAATTCCTGGAGGTTGTAGCCGTTAGCAAAGCAAGAATATGGAAGCGAGTTCCACAGTCGGGAAGTGCGAGAAAAGAAGCTGCAGGAATAGAATTGTCGTCTGCATTTGGTTGATCTAACGGTGAATAGGTGAGACCCAGTTGCCAGTCTGGTTGCACGAGTAAACACCTGTTGCAGAGGCATCAGTGACTTAAGTTCGTTGGAGCTGTATTTATAGAACAGACAAAGGGAAGCCACATATTGTCGGTGGTGAAGTGGCTGGAGTCGAGCCGCCAAGTCGGTACCTATCACATTACTGATTCTTCTTTAGAGCCTTCAAGAACACTGAAATAAACAGCTGAGGCGCCTGACCATATATGGCAGCAGTACTCCATGCACGGACGAATAGTTGATTTGTATATATGCAGGATGGATTCAGGCAGGAAAAACATCCTGGCCCGACACAGTGTTGTATATATATATACATATATATATATATATATATATATATATATATATATATATATATATATATATATATATATATTGTAACGAGAAAGTTAGAAGCGTTTTTTCGCCTCAAAAGCCTTTGAGTCATGACTAAAATAGTCACCTTAGTAACAGTAGTAGTAACTGGTCATTCGGCCATGGTTCTCTCACTCCAGTAAGGAGAGTAGTATGAATTCGGTCACTGGCTCAGGTTCTACCCTTTCCAAAAAGAGATTAAATTGCCCGGTAACTATAGTTACAGTGAAAAGAAGGAAAAGATCAGTGAAAGAGAGGTCCAATGAATATAGTCCCTTTTTCTTTATAAAAGGGAAGAAATAGTAGAAAAACCAGAGAGTTGTCGGGCTACCGGCCAGGCGTGACATCTCTCCGGCTATTCGTTCAAGACGTCGAAAGAACTTTCCATCAAGCTACCAGCTGAAATTCTTCACACGAAGACCTTCTTCAACATCCAGTGAATACACCACGTGTTGCCGTGAAAGGTAGAGATTGATTTGCTAATCATTCTGACCAAACCATAGCTGTGTATAGCTATATATATATATATATATATATATATATATATATATATATATATATAATAACAAGACCGACTCTATAGTATAGAAATAAAGATTATATATATAGATAAAGATTATATATATATATGTAGTATAGAAATAAAGATTATATATATATATATATATATATATATATATATATATATATATATATAATCTTTAGCCGAGTTGAATGATCTTTTTTCATTCCGCCTAAACTTTCTTAAAATATCTTCCTCGTTAGACTCACCTCTTATTTTCCAGTGAATATTGTGTGAAACTAGTACGTAGTTGAACCCGTTCTAGTGTCCGGTATATTATAGTTCTGTCACCTTATTCCTGTGTGTTTGCTGAATATTTTTGTGTGTTATAATAAATTTCCTTTCTGTATCAAATTATCTTGCGTTATAGTTTAATTCACTCCCTTCAGCATTATTCCAACTAAAATTGTATTTTTATGTGTTGCTGACTCAAACAAGTTTTAATCGTTTCACCTCGAGCAAGGCAGAAATGCCACTGATGTGCAGGGGGCTACATAAATGTAAAAAGATTAATTAGAAAAGAGTGGAGAGGAAGACGAACCAGTTAGAAAGGAGCAATAGAAAGATGAAAATGCAGGTGTGATGACAGTTTCAAAGGTGGAGCGAAAGGAAAAGATATAAGGGGTGGGGAAAGAGCTAGAGTCAAGTGGTTAATAGATGAGTATTGACATTGTATTTAAATTCTTGGAGGTTGTAGCCATCGGGAAAGCAAGAATATGGGAGCGAGTTCCACAGGCGGGAAGTGCGAGAGAAGAAGCTGCAGGAGTAGAATTGTCGTCTGCATTTGGCTAACCTAACTTTGAATGGGTGGGACCCAGTTGCCAATCTGGTTGCACGAGTAAACACCTGTTGAGGAGGCACCAGTGACTTAAGTTTGTCCGAACAGAAGCCATGACAGTAATTATAGAACAGACAAAGGGAAGACACATTAGGTCGGTGGGGAAGTGGCTGTAGTCGAGCCGCCAAGTCAGTACCTATCACATTACTGATTCTCCTTTGGAGCCTGTCGAGAACACTGAGGTGACAGATAGATAGATAGATAGATAGATAGATAGATAGATAGATAGATAGATGTTGTGGAATTGTGGTGAAACTTCACCGCAAAATGTGCCAGAAGTAAGAAACGGAACAAGAAAGTACGTTGAAAACAGTGTATTAGTATAACAAGAAACAAGATAGTCAAAAGAAGTCTTAATTATAAGTAGTATAGAAATAAGTCAGTCCGAAAGTATTATTACGCTACTTATTGCCTGACTAGTAGCTGTCGTCAACTGCTGTTAACTGCCTTTGTTAACTGCTCTCGTTAACTGCTCCTGTTAACTGCTCCTCGAAAGTCACGCAGATTATTACGTATGACAAGAGGAAGAATCCATTCCTCGTAGGAGGACAACATAACAATATATATATATATATATATATATATATATATATATATATATATATATATAATCATATCACCCCGGGCAAGGCGGTAAGGCCACTGGTGTGCAGTGGGCTACGTAAGAGTGAAAAGATTGGAAAAGAGAAAGCCAGAAACCACATCCTAAACAGGGAACAAGGGATGAGCCTCTACACCTGTTCAATAGACTTGGGTGGAGTGTGAACCGGGATATATATATATATATAAATTAAAAAAGGATTAATTCAATGATGTTGAATGACCATTTCGATATGAAGATCCCCACGGGGGATAACACATCACCTCAGCAACAGAAAAATCCTTTCAGAAACTGGAGAAAAGTCAGTCTAATTTTCCTTTTTAAATAGATTTGCAAAGAAATTAAAAAAGAAAATAAAAAAGAAAAAGAAAAACGAAAAGAAAAAAAGAAAAAGATAAAAGAAAATCAAATCAAATCAAATAAACAAGAAAAGAAAAAAATGACATCGTCTGGGTTCGCAAAAGAAGGAAAGAGAATTGTAACTAAAAATTAACAGACGGCCGTGTTGAATTGATGTAAGGTTAAGTAACACGGAAAAAAGGTGGGAGATAAGAGAGATAAAGGAAGGAAGGGTGGGAAAAAGAAAAGAAAAGAAAGAAAATTTTTTAAAAATATATTACAGACGCTGGACATATTCAAAAACCTAACTTCCCAAAAACGTTGAAGTATTAGAAAAAGGCCCATTAAGTTATTAAAAAGGTATAATTATTTTTAAAAGGAATAAAAAGATATAGGATTTAAAATTTATTTATTTTTTTAAAATTAGGTCATTTGAATTAAACTAAATAAAGACATCGCTAGGTAAAAAAAAAAATTTCATTTAAAATTATACATACATATAGAAGTACACACATACATACATACATATACACACACACAATTCTACGATTATGAATACATATATACATACATACACATACACATACACACACATACATTCAATTTCATACACACTTATATACGTATAAGCACATACATGCGCATACACACATATATATGTGTACATACCTATATACAAAAAATTCACATGCATACATATACATACACACACACACACACACACACACACACACACACACACATATATACATTATACATATGCACCCACACACATATATATAAAAAAATATAAAAATTAATGAATATTATAAAAAAGAGCATTCAAATAGCTAAAAAAAGTTTTTCCCCACATAAATACATATATACACACATACATATATACACACATATATACAAATATGCACATCCACACACAAACATACACATATACATAAAAATTATAAAAAGAAAAAAAAAAGAAAAATTAAAAATTAAAAAATTAAAAATTAAAAAATTAAAAATTTAAAAAATTTAAATAATTTAAATTTTTAAAAATTTAAAAACTAAAATTTAAAATTAAAAATTAAATTTTAAAATCCGCCCTATGACGGCACTTATTAATGAATTCCTTCCTAAGGTTCAAAAGTAGTCCTGATGAGGATACTTCAAAATCAGAATCTTCTCCAATAAACATAGACGACACCTATCACGAAAATTTTTAGGGGTACAAGCTGAGCCTATTAATTTCCAGCTAATTATAGGGTCCTGCCCTTCCTCCTTCATTTCCCAGAATCTACGTGATAGTGCCGTCTGGAATCTTTGGTTAGGGTTCGAAAACGAGTACTTGTGGTTGTAAAGTCTCTGTTTGAAAGGGCCCGCGGACATGCCAATATAAGTCCGGTAATTGTCTTTGTTGTTACGGGCTTCATAAATTACATGGGTGGATTTACATTTGCCCTGCACCGGGCAGGTATCCACAGAATTACAATTACATTTATCAACAATTCCAGATTTAATGTCGGTATTATTTAGGTTCATTAAAATATGCCTATTATGGGAATTATATATATATATATATATATATATATATATATATATATATATATATATATATAAATAAAGCTAACCTAGAGCCAACCTAGAGAGCCAACCTAGAGCCAACCTAGAGAGCCAACCTAGAGCTAACCTAGAGAGCCAACCTAAAGCCAACCTAGAGAGCCAACCTAGAGCTAACCTAGAGAGCCAACGAACCTTGGTAGGTTCGTTGGCTCTCTAGCTTAGCTATTTACTTTGTTTGCTCTACTTGCGTATTGAGTGCTTTTTTGCTTAGGTTACTCGTTTCGGGCTTTTTTTTTCTTTGGGCTACGTACTTTGACTGATGTTCAAGTGCTTAGCTCGTTCTTTTTTTATTACTATTTTTTCTTTCCGCATATGTTCTCGGAAGATTTTTCGAAACGAGTATAACGAGACATTTACACACACACACATACACACACACACACACACACACACACACACATATATATATATATATATATATATTCTGTTACGCTTAAAGCGGGTCTGTATTTTTTTCTTATATCTTAATGTAAGATACTCAATAGTAGATACATGAATATATATGTTGCCGTCATTTTAGACGGCATATCGATGTAAATATTTTGCCGTCATTTTTTACAACACGGGCTCACTCGTAATAATAATAACCGTGAAAGTACTAAAACTAAGGTTGGTCAAATAACGAGAAAGGAGGACTGGGAGCTTTTGATACTCACATGACCTACTAAAAACATAAGAGACATGGAAAGCAGCGATTCACATAAATAACGAGCTTATGTGAACGCTTGTTGGTAGGAATGGTTAAAAAAAAACAAAAGTGATACAAATAAAAGGAAGCTGTGAAGTAACATGATCACCCACGTCCTGAATGGATACAGCAGATATCTTTCACATCAATTCATATTGTCAATTTTATTAGTTTTATGTCATGTACCTTGGACAAAGAAAAAACAATGTATATCATTCAGTGATATTTAGTAAAATGAATGGCGAAAAAGATTTCAGAAAGATAGATAACAAAAAGACAAAATTTCTTCTTCTTCTTCTTCTTCTTCTTCTTCTTCTATGTGCCCTGTCTCTTCAGGATGTAGGCGATCATGGTTCTCCATGTATCCCTATCCCCTGTGGCTCTTTGTATGTTTGTTCCTGTTACTCCTGTCAACCCCCGTTCCGTCATCCGCCTGATCAGGCCCTGTAAATATGTTATCCGCTGCCTTCCTCTGTCTCTCTTTCCTTCTATCTGGCCAGTCAGTATCAGGTTCTCCAGGCACTCCTTCCTCATTGCGTGTCCCAGGAACTTCAGTTGTCTCTTCCTCATGCTCAGTATTAATTTCCTTTTTGTTGCCATTTTTTCCAACACCTCATCGTTGCTTGCATGCTCGGTCCACGATATCCGCAGCATCCTTCTGTAGAAACACATTTCCGCTGCTTCCAGTTTTGTCCTCATTTTCGATGATATTGCCCAGCATTCACTGCCGTAAGATTTACAAAAGACTGGAGATTTTGGAGAGCATGATCGCCTACGTGCCAAAGAGACACGGCACATAAAAATAAAAGTAATTGAAGCGTATTGTACTGTGCTCAGGTGGTGTACTTTTAGAGTTTTTCAATCAACTATCAAGTCATTTTGGTATTTGGTTATAATGGTGTTGTTAACATTGTTTTGATAATTTTCGGTGAGTGAGGGTGTTGCTCCGATATTTATTTATTTATCTTTTACAAAACAAAACAACAAAACCAGGAGGTGATATAACCGGTCTTTTTTATACTAAAGTTTACTTAACATAAGGCTGGAGAGCCACTCAGAGTAGAAGGTTACTAAATAAAGTGTACCAGAGTAGTTGGTAGGAAATGAAGATTATGTGGAGGATATGAAACAATTAAACTTTGTCTTGAAGACATTAAGATTGTAATGCGCAAAGATGAGGAGAATAATGTAAATGGTGTAAATACGACCTCATCTCAGAAGTTATCTTTACAAAAAAGATGTCTGAGTGAAGCCTTATCTTTACAATTGCAATACGAAGGGAACTTATGTGATTTGACACTGTGTACATACCATGTCGTATTTATGTTGAAAATATCTGAACTGGTGAAACTTGTTAGATAACTGCTCCCCTGACTATAATAACAGGCAGCATGACATTTGAAAACCTCTTCTTCTTTTTTAGACTTTAGAAGCAGTAACCCCGTTTTTTTTTTTGTGTTTGTTTGTTTTTTTTTTTTGTTTTGTTTTTTTTTCGCCCTGATAGACACGAGCAAAGCAAGTACTTCGGAGACAGAGACAGAATATTGTTTTGATTCGAACTGTTCATAATTTTAACGTCGTTTCTTTTTGTTTTTGTTTTTTTATCCGACTGTAACATGTCTTCATAGCATATTTATTAATTGTTGTTTGTTTTAATTCCATATTTTTATGTTCTTTTTTTAACCGGGACTCACGCGAGTCCGCCAAATATTGTTTATGGGACAAATGCAGCGGGAGGCATAAAATCGATATACTTTCCATTCTGGCAACAAACTGAAGAAGGGAGCTCATCTGAACATCGAAAGAGCGATAGAGTATCAATAGGCTTGGAAAAGGTTGTGACTGTGGGGAAAGAGGCCGCAGGGTGGAAATTAATTCAACCCCCACAAGAAGGCAAAAATGATTTTGAGTTCTATCAAAAAAGAAAAAGTGATAAATAACTGCGGTGACTATATGCTAACACTAGTTTGTATCACTTTTACCCAAAATGCATCACTTTTACCCGCAATACATCAAACATCAAAAGAACCCATTCATTAATTCCAGACTTGACAATCATAATGATCAGGAATGGATTTAGGCCTCAAGAGTCTTAAAGTCTAATAGAATAGAGGGGGCGTTTATTACGTATGTTCAAGTGTCTATTAAAAACATATTTTATATTATGCTTTCTGAAAAACTTTAACTAAACAGCTACCTAAAAAATATATTCTTCCCACGACGATGAAGAAAATATCTCTCTGTCTTTCCCCTCTCAGGTTAGTACTTATATGCCTTCCTCTTATCGTCCTAGTGGCATTTACAAAAGAATCCATTCATCAATTCTAAACTTGAAATTTATCATGATCAGGACCGGATTTAGGCCTAAGAGGCCACAAGGCTAATAGATTTGGAGTCTTTTTATTACGCATCTTTGCTCCCATTCCCACCCCGTACCTATAAAAAAATTATATTTTGATTATGCCTTTTTAGTGTAAAACATGAGAAACACATCAACTAAAAAGTTACAAAAAAATTTATGTTCTTCTCACGCGGATGAAGAAATTTTCTGTTTTTCCCCTCTCAGGTTGGTACTTATATTTCTTCCTGGTGGTGTTAACAAAAGAATCCATCCATATGTTCCAGACTCGACATTCGCTATGATACTTTTGTAGATTTATCAATGTAAGGATAACTAAAAACGCAAAACTAAATCTCATACGTAAAATTAATGTTTCTTCTACTTTGGGCTTGTCAATTTAATAACAGTGAGTGAATGTTTGATTTTAGAAGTTTATTCGGAAGGAAATCACAACTAATTGCATGTAACACCTTTAATCAAGGCTTATATCTACTACACCCCATCTTGAAAATCATCAGGTGGTGTATTTTTGGAACCTTTAAATCAAATATCAGGTCATTTTTACATTTGGTTTTCATGGTGTTGTTTACGTTGTTTTGATAATTTTTATATTTTTAATGCGAAATTATCGTTCTTTGGCACACATAATGAAGAAAGAGGGCCTAGAGAATTGAACACTCACAGGACACATTGAAAGAAAAAGAAGCAGAGGAAACAGTGAGTAAACTACTTAACGAACAAGTTTGAGCGAATGGTGGACCGAAAAAGGATGCTAAATAGTCACATATAACGAGAAAAGAGCGCCTAAAAATTTAACACTCACACGACATATTGAAGTCTAGAAAGAATAGCAAACAATGAACAACTTATTTAATGAATTTGTGTTAATGGAGGACAGAACAAGGATAAAGAATGAGAGTAAATTGGGACAAAAATAAGGAAAGAGGTCCTAGAAAATTGAACACGAACAGGGCATATTGAAAGCAAAAGAAGCAAGGGAAACCATGAGCAACCTACTTAACGAGGTTTTGTAAATGCAAGAAAGAACAAAGATAATTAGGGATGGTAAATGGGTGTCCATAATGAGGAAATAGGGAATAGAGAATTTAACACTCAAAAGACATATTGAAGGCAAGAGAAGCAGGGGAAAACATGAGCGAATTACTTAATGCGCTTGCATGAATGAGTGACAAACAATGGCTATTTAGAGTAACAAAAATCAGAAGAATAACAAAAATCGGAGAGAGTCAGGTTCTGAAAAGACATAACCTATAAAAAGTTCTCATCTTTATTGTTGTTATTGTCGGAGGATAGAATAATGGATAGCGGCTCGGAGGAATCGGAGAGCCGAGTTCGAATTCCAGTCGGATTCATTACATTCACTTACGGGCTAATACCGTTGGGAAAGGTATGAAAGCATCTCCTCTTCCCAAAGCTATGGGTAAATAGCAGAACAGACTTGGTTCTATAGTCTTGGGTGGCAACTGGTCTAGGAGGAAGGAAACTCTGAATTCAAACCAGTCTGGAGAGTGTTGGGTTTCGTCAGGCTCTCGTACCCAAAGAAACATTCTTTCATGTGGTGCCCCTACAAATTTAATGATTATAGAAACAGCTTTTCAGTCAAGTACCCTCTTGATGTGCGTTGCGGTGCTGTGGATATCGACTCGGAACGACAAATCGGAGAACCGAGTTCGAATTCCAGTTGAATTCCTTGCATTCACTTAAGCACTGGTACTCTTGGAAAAGGTATTAATCCGCAATAAAAAACAAAAAAATAAAAACATTTAATAGATTCTCTAAAAGCAATTTTAGCGAATTCGGCACGGAACAAGAAGTCGGGGAGCCGAGTTCGAATTTCAGTTGAATTCCTTGCATTCACTTACGCGCAAATACACTTGGGAAAGTTATTAATCCATCTCTTCTCTCCAGTTATAGATTAAATAACAGGACAGATTGGGTTCTATAGCCTTGGCTGGCAATCAGTCTACCGCAGACAGTAATGGCAACCTACTGCGGGATAATCTTCTGCCCAGTCAGTCATGTCTCGAAAGAGACATAATCGCCTAAAGTATGTATCACGTATGGCACTTTAATAACTGATAGCATCTACGCCATTTGAAACAAAGTTAAAATAAAGCCCGAAGTATTTATTTACATAAAATTACAAATGTAGCATATTTCAGCATCATATTTTCTTAGGTATCACAATTATAAGATGCTAAAATCGATAAAACTATGATTTAGGCACGATATGTTATTCTAGGATGTGCGTTTTGGTGCATTGGATATCGACTCGGAACGAGAAAGCGGGGAGCCGAGTTCGAATTCCAGCTGAATTCCTTGCATTCACTTACGCACAAATACCCTTGGGAAAGGTATTAATCCGTCTCTTCCATCCAGTTATGGGTTGAATAATAGGAGAAACTGGGTTCTGTAGCCTTGGCTGGCAACCAGTCTACCGCAGAAAGCAATGGCAACCTACTGCGGGATAATCTTCTGCCCAGTCAGTCATGTCTCTTATGAGACATGATCGTCCAAAGCGTGTATCACGTCTGGCACTTAACTAACTGACACTCTTGACATTTTCAGGTATATATTTTTAACAGGGATTATTTTGTATCATTTGCTATTTTTGTCCCTGAAGTGTCATTTCTTGTTTGTTCCAGGTTTCACGACTTGATAAAGTAACTGTAACACTTATCCAAGATTTATACCTGAAGGACACCAGCAAGTGTATTTTTGGAGCCTTTGATTCAATGTCAGATCATTTAGTTACTAGGTTTCTACTACTTTGATAAAATATATTTGATTTTTTTAGGCGTGTAATTATCAAAAAAAATTTATTTACTTTTTAGGTGCTATTGTTAAATATTCGCTGGTACGATATTTTTGGGAAGTATGAATTTTTTGCAATGAAGTGTATTTGCGCTTAGTAACGTAGATGTTTAAAATTTGAAGGCAGGGATTTTGTTGAAATCTCAGCTAGGTGCGCAAAAGAAAACATGTTCGGATTCAGAAATTTTATTTTGTCTTCAGAGATTAAATGCCAACTCATGCTCTAGATAAGTTTGTACTGGAAGACGGTTGTCGGTGGGGCGGAAGCGACGTAAAGCCGACAGTTAGACATTTTTAGTAGTAATTTTAATTTTGATTTTGAAAGGGCCTGACTTCACCCGTCGAGGTGGATAGATTTCTAAATTGGGTTATTCACGATGTGTAGGGGATGGGGTGCTGACAGCTGTAAGCGAAGAACCTCCACTTTACGGCAACATCTCTACTTTGTTTGAGAAGATGTCTTCGTATGGAAAATAAAAATAAAAGATATTTTATATATTATTTACATTTGGGTCCTGTCCATATATGAATTTACTGTCTTTAATCCAATCAATGCTTTTCGCACTGACTTGTGAATTTTTCTTAGTTGGGTTTTTCCAAAGTCGTTTGAATCCCCTTTTGCGGGTGTGTAATTTTACTTTGGGTTTTTCCCAAATACTTTTATTGTTAATTTTTTTTTTTAAAGTGTCACCCCGAGCAAAGGCGGTAACGCCACTGATGTGCAGGGGGCTACGTAATAGTGAAAAGATTGGAAAAGAGAAAGCCGGAAACCACATCCTAAACAGGGAACAAGGAATGAGCCTCTTCACCTGTTCAATAGACGTGGGTGGAGTGTGAACCGGGCGATAGATAGATCTATCTACTCCAATTGAAAAAAAAAGTGAGAAGAATGGAAAAGAGAAAGCCGGAAACCACATCCTAAACAGCGAACAAGGGATGAGCCTCTTCACCTGTTCAATAGACGTGGGTGGAGTGTGAACCGAGCGATAGATAGATCTATCTACTCAAATTGAAAAAAAAAAAAAACAGTGAGAAGATTGGAAAAGAGAAGAGAAAGCCGGAAACCACATTCTAAACAGGGAACAAGGGATGAGCCTCTTAACCTGTTCAATAGACTTGGATGGAGTATGAACCGGGCGATAGATAGATCTATCTACTCCAATTGAAAAAAAAAACAAAGTGAGAAGATTGGATTTTGAATCCGATTTTGCGTGTGTGCAATTTATTTTGTGTTTTTGATGGATGATATAGGCGGACGTGCGTTGTGGTGCATTGGATATCGGCTCGGAACGAGAAATCGAGTTCGAATTCCAGCTGAATTCATTGCATTCACTTACGCGCAAATACCCTTGGGAAAGGCATTAATCCGCCTATTCCTTCCAGTTATGGGTTAAATAACAGGACAGATTGGGTTCTAGAGCCTTGGACGGCAACCAGTCTACCGCAGAAAGCAATGGCAACCTACTGCGGGATAATCTTCTGCCCAGTCAGTCATATCTCTATCGAGACATGATCGCCCAAGCATGTATCACGTACGGCACTCAACTGACTGATCCTATATGTGCACTTTAGCCATCTTTAGATCAGAACAAAAGTATAAAGAAAGTTTTATGTGCCATGAGAGTAGATTAGGATTTTTATCTGAAATTTTACCCTGTAAAAGAGTTTGGACAACTGCAATGTGTGCATAATTTAATAATTTTAATTTAACTGAGGCAATTACGATGAGGATGTGGGTTCTAGTGCAGTGGATATCGGCCTGGAACGAAAAATCAGAGAGCAGAGTTCGAATTCATTTACACACAAATAACCTTAGAAAAGTTATTAATCCGTCTCTTCCCACCAGCTCTCTTGGTTAGCAACCAGTCTAACACAGAATATAATGGCAACCTACTGCGAGATAATCTTCTGCCCAGCCAGTCATGTTTCTTTCGAGACATGATCACCAAATCGTCTATCACGTATGGCATTTAACAGACTGACTAAATTACTATGAGAGCACTAATCAATTAGTCAAAAGAAGAATTTGATTCTATTATATGAGACGATTATTGGGGTGAACAGGACAACTTAGATAAACATGAGCAAAGCGAAATAAATATTTAATTCGGAAAATAAATGCCATAAAATTCAATCGTTGTGTGGATCTAATTATAATTAATCGGAAGAGCTCTCATAAGTGTCAATTTATAAACTTATTGTGTAATTTTATATAGACTTTTAGTCGATGAATTTTCGTGTCATAAATGTTTGTTTGACAAGTATGTTTTTTTTATTTGAAACATAATAAAACAGTGACAGCTATGAATGTTTCTCTTTTGCTTAGACTCATTTTTGTAGGCTTCTTCTATTGTCTATGCGTTGTGGTGCAGTGGATATCGGCTCGGAAAGAGAAATCGGTGAGCCGAGTTCGAATTCCAGTTGAATACCCTGCATTCACTTAAACACTTGTACCCTTGGGAAAGGTATTAATCCGTCCCATCTCTCCAGTTATGAGTTAAATAGCAAGGATAGGACTTGGGGACCCTGCCCTTAAAAAAACAAATCCCAATGAATCTTGATACATGAAAAGAAAAAAGTATTACTAGACACAAAACTTTTTTTTTTTTTAATCATATCACCCCAAGCAAGGCGGTAACGCCACTGATGTTCAGAGGGCTATGTAAGAGTGAAAAGATTGGAAAAGAGAAAGCCGGAAACCACATCCTGAACAGGGAACAAGGGATGAGCCTCTTACCCTGTTCAATAGACGTGGGTGGAGTGTGAACCGGGTTGTTGAAAAAACAATTTGCTGGTATTACCAGCAATAAAAAAATTTAGTTGGCAATAAATGACCCGCCGAGGTTGATATGCCATAAAACCAAACAACCAACCAACTAATGTCTAAATTTAGAATTTGTTAAAATGCTTAGCCAAATCAGTTAAGGGCCATACATGATACAAGCTTGGGCGATCAAGTTTTTTTTTTTATTTATGACTGGCTAGGTAGAGATTTTCCACGCAATACGTCGCCCTTTCTTTCTGAGCTGAGGTAAAGGATCAAGTTTGTCCTACTATTCAACCAATAGCTGGGAGGAGAGGAGTTGGATTCATACCTTTCAATACGGTACTTGCATGTAAATAAATGTAACGAACCTGCCTGGAATTCGAACTTAAATCTCTGATTTCTCATCCTGAGTTGATATTTGTTGCACTACAAAGCACATTTTGATCTGATACCTGGGTAGAAACTTTCTTTAATTTGCTTGAATAACCTGCGTCATAAGTCAAGTTTTGTAAATATACATAGTGTTATTTACATTATTTGAGTTTTTATTCCCAAGAACACATGGCCCAGTGATTAAGAGTGTTGGCTGAGTCATCCAAAAAGTGATTTGACCCAAAGAGTTATCAATTCAATACCCGGCCACAGCAGAGGGAACAAAAGCTTGGAGAGTTGAAATACTGAAGGAAAATAACTGAAACTGAAATATCCAGAAAAGGCATGGCACGTGGAACTAGAACAATCTACCCCCGTGGACTAAATAAATGGTTCTGTTCGAAATTCCAGTGCTTGTCATTTGCGTACAATGGCTGAAACATTGTGAATACTACTATAGTGGGTTGCTTATCTGTTCTTTTTCTAGTTGTAGGGGGAGTCCGTTCTAGTGAAGGGTAGTTGTATACCGTTGCAGGTTAACGGAATTTGGCCTTGTGTTAGATAGCCCACTATGTCATAAAATGATTATAAAATCAAGAAAAGCAATTTGAGTAGAAAAATAACATTTTTATATATACACATATCAATTAATGGTTTTGCAATTAAAGGAATACTTGAATATGAGTCCAACGTAGGTTAAAATGTTCATGGCAAATAATATGCTGAAAGAGAATCAATGCTTAGGAATGGGGGAGCGTCGTGAGTAAGGAATGTCTCTGATGTAGTCGCTCCTTAGGCCAGTAAGTAGATTTGAAACAGGGAGAAGGAAAGAGAGGTGAAGGAAGGTGAACCTAGCAGCCGCTTGACTTAAGTCAAGAGGATACCGATTACACTCTTCTCCTGAGGTCTGCGTGCTGGGTGCTTTATGTCTTGGCTTTTTATATCTGCTTTTTGGATCAAAAGCAGCTTGTTTGGGGTTTCACACTTGAATTTGATTCCCATTGGCTGGTAAATAAAATTTGCGTAGGCTCGCGAAATGGAAATTTAATATTTGATTAATTTTTATTTTTCAACTGGAACATCTGCGCGGATCTACCTGCGCAGAGACAACTTTGGTCATTTTCCTTTTTGTCGTGAGAGAGCAAACATCCGGTCCATCACTTTTGCTCGGTATCACCACACTACAATAAAGATGAGGACAATAGTTCAAACGATGTAAGTAGTTACAATACCTCATCTCAGAAATATAAACACATATAATGTTTCCCTGTTATTATCGTGTGTCGAAATTATCATTAGGTGAAATGCTGGAACTTATCAATGAAACTATTGACTACTATCATTAAAACATAAATATTTATGCATCTAAATTTACTTGTTTGAACATTATTTTAATGAATACTTGTATTTTAGTGGATACTCTATTTCATTTAATAGGTTCTCCAAAAAGCCATTTTATAGATTTGTGTTGATACCAAGCAAGCGAGGGACTGGATGTTTTGCCCTCAAAGGTCCAAATAGCAAATGACCAAAACTGGTCTTTGTGCATCTGGGCTCCACGCAGATGTTTCGGTGGAAAACCAAAAATAAATAAATATCAAATTCCTTTTACGGACATTTTTCGCGAGCCGACGTGAATTTTGTTTATCGTCCAATGGGAAGAATTAAATCTGGGTGTGAATTTCCAAATGACTTGTTCGGAGCCCCCTCCCCACCGAAAACGAAATAAAAGGTCGACACAGGAAACGTCGCCAGTTGAGAAAATACGAGCATAATTAACACGTCCCTTGCCATACTCTCCTTTCTCTCTCATCTTCTTCTTCACTGTTCGCTGAGCCACTTACCCGATGGACTGAGCGGAGACTTCAAAGACACACCTAATAAACAAATACTCACACATACATACACACTAACTCTTTTCGGCAATTATTGCTATGAACATTTTAACGACCTTTATACCAACCAAAAGACATTACTTTTATTTGTAATATATATATATAAATGTTGTTTCTATACACAATTTGATTTTCTTGTTTAATACCCCTCTTATAGTGCGCTATCTACTAACAAGGCCAAATCAAACTAATCTGTTTCAACACACAAATACACTTCACTATAACGGATAACCCACTATAGATTCTCCAAAAGACACTTTAAAAATTTTCCCCAAAATTCATTTTATACATTCTCGAAAAAGCTATTTTTAGATTCCTCAAAAGACCATTTTATAGATTTTCAAAAAAAAAAAAAAAACAAAAACAATAAAAAACAAAACATTTTATAGATTCTCTAAAAGCAATTTTAGCGAATTCGGCACGGAACGAGAAATCGGGGAGCCGAGTTCGAATTTCAGTTGAATTCCTTGCATTCACTTACGAGCAAATACACTTGGGAAAGTTATTAATCCATCTCTTCTCTCTAGTTATAGATTAAATAACAGGACAGATTGGGTTCTATAGCCTTGGCTGGCAATCAGTCTATCGCAGACAGTAATGGCAACCTACTGCGGGATAATCTTCTGCCCAGTCAGCCATGTCTCGAAAGAGACATGATCGCCTAAAGTATGTATCACGTATGGCACTTTAATAACTGATAGCATCTACGCCATTTGAAACAAAGTTAAAATAAAGCCCGAAGTATTTATTTACATAAAATTACAAATGTAGCATATTTCAGCATCATATTTTCTTAAGTATCACAATTATAAGATGCTAAAATCGATAAAACTATGATTTTGGCACGATATATTATTCTAGGATGTGCGTTGTGGTGCATTGGATATCGACTCGCAACGAGAAATCGGGGAGCCGAGTTCGAATTCCAACTGAATTCATTGCTTTCACTTATGCACAAATACCCTTGGGAAAGGTATTAATCTGTCTCTTCCTTCCAGTTATGAGTTAAATAACAGGACAGATTGGGTTCTATAGCCTTGGTCGGCAACCAGTCTACCGCAGAAAGCAATGGCAACCTACTGCGGGATAATCTTCTGCCCAGTCAGTCATGTCTCTTTCGACCAAGCGTGTATCACGTATGGCACTTTAACTGACTGATCTGATGTTGGTTGTTTTGTTTTTATGGCATATCAACCTCGGCGGGTCATTTATTGCCAACTAAATTTTTTTTATTGCTGGTAATACCTTTTTCCTTCAACAATTTTTTGTTGTTTTTATATAAGTTTTGTGTCTGGTAATACATTTTTCCCTTTTCGAGTAACAAGATTCGTTCGGATTTGTTTTTAAGAGCAGGGTCTCCAAATCCTATCCTTGTTATTTAACCCATAACTGGAAGGGGCGGATTAATACCTTTCCCAAGAGTACCAGCGTCATCATTACTAGTGATTACTACAAACATCATTGCAATCTCCGTTATTGTACTCACTGGACGCATAAGTGATCTAACGGACTGAACGGTAGATCCTACAATGTGGTTAATTTCAAATGCAAAACTTGCCAAGAACCCCCACCAGTTACAAATAATGAAGACAAAAAGGTTGAGCTTGATAATGTTAAGCATGAAATTGTTGATCAGTTTTGATATTTCAGTGCCTCTTCTACAAGTACTTTCATGGCTTCTCTTATATCCGGGTTTGGTTTATTTTATATACATTACTACAGGCTCTAATTTGAGACCAGCAAAAATCTCTCTTATATACGAGTTTATCTTATGTCCGGGTTATACTCTACATAGCTTTCCTTTCATCCTATGTGAAAATACTTGAGATATAAGTTTCCTAAATTTTTTCAGCCTTATCTTACATGAGATACTGAATTTTGCTTCTGTGTCTCTGCCTGCACTTAACATGTCACTGAGATATCAAAACTAATCACATTGCCCCAAGCAATGCATTTTACTGCCAGTTTTGCAGGGGGTTACATAGGAGGAAAGTTATGAGAAAGAGTGACAGGTTATGGGGGGTGTCAGGAATTGGATAAAAGAAGGATGAGAATACTGATGGGAGTGGAGTGGACGGAGTAAGGAGCATGAGAGAGAGAGAGTGAGAAAGGTTAGTGAGAAAGGAGATGACTATTGACTTTACATTTAAATTCTTAGAGATTGTAGCTGTCGGGAAAACAAGTAAATGGAAGGGAATCCCACAGGCAGAAAAGAAGCTGATGGAGTAAAATTTGCTCACTTTTGTTATTAACTCTCCAATGTTGTCATAACAATTCTGCCATGAAAGATGAAATGATGTTGGTTACAATCCGAAGGAAATAACTGAAAAACAATTACCCCTCCCCAATTTATAGGTAGAAGCACACAAAAGCATGCTGGCATATTTTCTTAGCTAATAAAATAGATGGTTTCTTGGTTTCATCTGACTAAGTCTCGTTCTGTCTTGTCTTGAAGCCAGAATGTTTTCTTGTTTGAAATTGCTTGTCAACCCAAATTTGTTTGTGAACTTTTTGCCATATTACTGTTGCTTTGACTTATAACTGTTAATTTGCATTGTTTGTTTTGACAGTTCTGTTACTTATTTTGCATTTGGCCATGGCTAAATATATAGCCTGATGTTCTGTTACTTATTCTGCATTTGGCCATGGCTAAATATAGCCTGATGTTCTGTTACTTATTCTGCATTTGGCCATGGCTAAATTATATAGCCTGATGTTCTGTTACTTATTCTGCATTTGGCCATGGCTAAATATATAGCCTGATGTTCTGTTACTTATTCTGCATTTGGCCATGGCTAAATTTATATAGCCTGATGTTCTGTTACTTATTCTGCATTTGGCCATGGCTAAATATATAGCCTGATGTTCTGTTACTTATTCTGCATTTGGCCATGGCTAAATATATAGCCTGATGTTCTGTTACTTATTCTGCATTTGGCCATGGCTAAATATATAGCCTGATGTTCTGTTACTTATTCTGCATTTGGCCATGGCTAAATATATAGCCTGATGTTCTGTTACTTATTCTGCATTTGGCCATGGCTAAATATAGCCTGATGTTCTGTTACTTATTCTGCATTTGGCCATGGCTAAATATATAGCCTGATGTTCTGTTACTTATTCTGCATTTGGCCATGGCTAAATATATAGCCTGATGTTCTGTTACTTATTCTGCATTTGGCCATGGCTAAATATATAGCCTGATGTTCTGTTACTTATTCTGCATTTGGCCATGGCTAAATATATAGCCTGATGTTCTGTTACTTATTCTGCATTTGGCCATGGCTAAATATATAGCCTGATGTTCTGTTACTTATTCTGCATTTGGCCATGGCTCCTCATTGCACATAAGAACATGAACATAAATTTTCTAGAAATCTTTTCCAATTTTGTCAATGACTTGCTAAAATTGCTCGATGTGTAAAAACTTATCAGTCAGATTTTAATGGCTTCCTCAGATTAGAATAAAAGAAAAACAAAACTGCATGTGAGAAACATTACTTAAAATCTCTGAGGATGAGTGGTGACAATAAATCAAATTAGATTACCTTATCAACTCTAATGTCAAGAATCAAGAAAATGTCTCTTTGCCTGTTGGTTTATCAATATTAAAGCCATTTAGTCGTTAGATTTTATATCAGTCCACTGTAATTTGAGTTTTCTAGTTATATTTGTACATACATACACACCCAAACACGCTTTTTTGTATACTTGTACATAAATGTGCAGATATACATTCTTATAATATATATATATATATATAATATATATATATAGATATATATATATATCGTTCTTCAGCAATGAATAGAATTAATGAAGTGTTTACATTGTGTATATAACACACTAAAATCTACCTTCCTCCACTATGCGTCGATAACTTAGAGGTAGAATCTCAGACAAATCGGTCAGGTTTCAATACTAGCTGGGAGCAATCAGATGTCTAAATGTACTGATGAGTTGTGATACAGCGAAACAACAGTCTGCAGATTACTATATATATGTGTATGTATGTATGTATATTCATATACACATTATGCACTTTTATTTCTCAATGCAAACTTGTACACATACAGGCAACTTATGTTTTTATTTTGTTATGTGTGATGTTTCCCTGACTTTATGGGTCGCATTGGGGTACCTGGCTTGTCATTTAACTGAGCAAAGTTATGCAGATTTCAAAGTTTCATGAAAGCATTATTGTGATGTTCTCACTCATCAGTAATTTTGTGTCTCTGCTGCTGCTTTCCAATTTTTTTCTTATTTATAGAGCTTGGTGTAATTTAATAAAGTTTTAGTTAAGTGGTTCTAATGATGGTTAATTGCATTTTATTGTTGGTGTTGACCTCTTTTTAGTGTGCTGTAGTGTCTGCAGGTGGTTAATTAATCCTGTTGACTTTTTTTAGTGCACTGAAATGGATGTCTGCTGAATTACATTTTAGTGAGTTGACCTCTTATCATTTTGGGTTGACCTTTTTTTACCATGTTTATATATGTGACTACTTAAAAAAAAGTTTTAGGACATAGTTAAGTACACACAAGAAAAAAAACCCACTTATGTTTGTGGATATGGTGTGTGATTTTTTCGTTTTGGTGGTTGTTATATTATCTGTTTTTTTATATTTTTCATTAGGATGTTTACATATTTATATGAGATACTTTTGGGTCTGCATTTTGTATTCCTTTATTTTTGTTGGTACTTAAGTAGCAAAGCAAATATTTGTTTGAATGCCTACATTTCACCCATTATCTTATTTTGGTAGTTGTTTGATTTTGTTGTCAAATTTTAGTTTAGCAGCTGTTTTTTTTTTTTTGGTTCCTCTGTTTATGTTGTTTTCTATATCAATGTTAGCAGTTTTATAGAACTTGGTGATACCTTTTTTAAACTTTTCATAGTCTTTGATGTCTATTTTGTATGTGTTTCTATGTTTGACAGGTTGTATGTATAGCTTTTGTTGTATAAGCTTTGGTTGATGTGGAATAATGATAGGGGTCATTTACAATTGCCAGTGAAAAAAAATCACAGAATTTCACCAAAAAGTGTTATTTTGCACTGGGCGACACAGATGCAGGCTGAGTTCTGGTTTTGACTAGCAAGGTCAGAAGGGTCAACACTCAAGATGGTACACGGCTACAGGTGTCAATGGGGGATAATTTTTAAATGATGCCAACTGTTTTAGATTTTCCAGAAAAAGTTGACTTTAGCAGTTGCACACAACAATTCGAATGTGCTGACTTGATGCATGCATAATCGCACCAGACCAGACTAAACCCACTCTACAGTCAAGACACCACTTTGTTAAAAAGATCAGAATAAAACTATGGAATACTTTTATTTTATATATTGATGTCTTGATTTTATCAGTTGAGAGAAAAACATTCATTTTAAAGTCATTTTAATTGCAGTATATTCTGTCATTTATTCTGGGAAGAAGATAAAAGGTTACGTATTGACATTTATGAGAGAAGTAACACAGGCCAATTGTGAGGGTCATTCAATAAACTTTTGTCATTTTATTGAGTTTCAGATTATTTGCGTCAAAGAAATATATACCTGTTGAATAGGTTGAAGATTTAATAACTGAAGGCAGTATACAACATTTTTTGCGTTGCTATAACATCTCCAGGTGAAGAGAACCAACAGGTTTAGAATCCTAAGTTCTCCAGCCTTTCTTTTTTTAAAAAGGGCTCAATACAACATATATTGTGGAGTATAATATAATAATGATTTAATTTGTTTGTTTTTATTTCAAATTAATTTAACTTACACTGCAACAAGGAAATTTCCCTGTTTCAAGATTTTTACTTCGTCATCAAGCAATGTTGAACCATTATAGTGAAAATGATTTACATTTGAATGCAGAAAACAATATGTTTGTTATTTAAAGAGTTCATATGAGGGGCAGTTAGAAAAAAGTCTGATTTTATGTGTGCGTTTAATTTAACTAATCAGAATGAAGTTCAACTTTTAAATTTAAAAATATAGGTTATATAACTAGGGAAAACAGGTTTTTTTTTTGGTTTTTTTTCAGGCTTAATGGGAAAGTTTTAGTTCATTCAGCTTAAGTCTAGAATTCTTTTCGGTGTGATGTATACATTATTGCAACAAGTTTATTGTTTTAAATTTTTATGTATTCCAGCCATTTACAAAACAAAAATTAAAGAAAACGTTTGTTTTGCTTTTGATCTGACTTAAAGGGTATTTTGTTATGATTAAACTATTTTTATTTCAATTCAGAGTGCATTTTTTTTTCATCAATTTTTCATATACTCTTAACTTGCATAAATTTTAATATCTATTAAAATAATGTTTTATCATAAAAAAAATTAAAAAAATTACCAGACATTGTCGGAAATTTACAGATGTAACGGGTCTCCTGATTGGCTGATTTAACCCGAACCTCGTTTTGAACTTTAGGCGGGCTTTACCAGAGGTTTTATGTTTTTTTTACACGATGGTTTTGTTCTCTCCTTTTCTTCAGCTAGCACGAACAGTATCGGACGTATTGTGCCGCTCCGGATTTTTGTTGCAGCAGGGCCTAAATTGGCGCCCACTTGTCTCGCTATATCGAGACCATCTTACCAATTCTTTGTAATCTTTTAGGCTAATGCCACAACTTTGTAACAGAGAAAATCTCTTGTTACCCTTCTTACCTTAAAAAGGATACCCTATGGGCAAAGCCTTGCCTTCCTAGAGAAAAATTCTCTAAGCACTATCATCTTATACCAAGATAAGAAACTGTGAAAGAAGCTGACCCAGAAGAAAGTTCCTGTACGTCGCGGATCGCAGTTCCTTGTGTCTTTTTCATCCCACTCCTAGACGGTGGATACTATACCAAGCTAAGCAGAGAAAAGAGACTATACCAAGCTACACTGTAGCAGCAAAATTCAGCATATTTTTGCAAGACAAATAAATTGTTTTTTCTATACCAGGTATGTCTTGTTATGTTTGATAATTTCCTTTCACTGCTTAAGCGCTAAGCTATGTGAATATATTTCTCACATAGTCTTTTATTGCAAAAATATGAGCGTTACATATTTTATTGTAAATTTTTCCCTTCCAGAATTGTTGTGTGATTTTTTTTGGTGCTTCTTGTCTGCTACATAAAAAAAAAAAATTTTTTTTTCAAAATTTGTCGGAGAGGGGGTTGGTTTGACTGGATAAGCCTTGACATTTCCTTATTTCTCTCTCTCTTCGCATGTTATCCTGGTTGAATGTCTAAATGGGACTGCATGGAGAATTTCTGACGAAATCATTCCCTTCGGCAATAGGTACAATTTTTTGAAGCCGGTTATTATTAGGGAGGATAAGCAAGTGTGCCCCCCCTTTAATCAAATTATTGAATCCTTGCCTGAATGTTCGTCGTTCTTAATTGACAGTGCCTTAAATCCGGTATATTCATATTCAGATACACTTGGCCCATTTTTTGAGGATTCCTCTGTTGAACGCGGAATTGAATTTTTCCTCTCTCTCGAGTCTATTGGAATCGACGAGAGTGAAACCTTATCTTCCTATGATGAAGAAAAAATTGGTGACATTTAGTGCTTGTTAGTGTAACATTTAGTGCTTGTTAAAATAACATTTAGTGCTTGTTATGGTGACATTTAGTACTTGTTAGTGTAACATTTAGTACTTGTTAATATGACATTTAGTGCTTGTTAAAATAACATTTAGTGCTTGTTATGGTAACATCTAGTGCTTGTTAATATAACATTTAGTGCTTGTTATGGTGACATTTAGTGCTTGTTAATATAACATTTAGTACTTGTTAATATGACATTTAGTGCTTGTTAGTGTAACATTTAGTACTTGTTAATATGACATTTAGTGCTTGTTAAAATAACATTTAGTGCTTGTTATGGTGACATTTAGTGCTTGTTAGTGTAACATTTAGTACTTGTTAATATGACATTTAGTGCTTGTTAAAATAACATTTAGTGCTTGTTAATATAACATTTAGTGCTTGTTAATATGACATTTAGTGCTTGTTAATATAACATTTAGTGCTTGTTATGGTGACATTTAGTGCTTGTTAGTGTAACATTTAGTACTTGTTAATATAACATTTGGTGCTTGTTATGGTGACATTTAGTGCTTGTTAGTGTAACATTTAGTACTTGTTAATATGACATTTAGTGCTTGTTAAAATAACATTTAGTGCTTGTTATGGTGACATTTAGTACTTGTTAATATGATATTTAGTACTTGTTAATATGACATTTAGTACTTGTTAATATGACATTTAGTGCTTGTTATGGTGACATTTAGTGCTTGTTAATATAACATTTAGTGCTTGTTAATATAACATTTAGTGCTTGTTATGGTGACATTTAGTGCTTGTTAGTGTAACATTTAGTACTTGTTAATATGGCATTTAGTGCTTGTTATGGTGACATTTGGTGCTTGTTATGGTGACATTTAGTGCTTGTTAATATAACATTTAGTGCTTGTTAATATAACATTTAGTGCTTGTTATGGTAACATTTAGTGCTTGTTGATATAACATTTAGTGCTTGTTAATATAACATTTAGCGCTCGTTATGGTGACATTTAGTACTTGTTAGTGTAACATTTAGTACTTGTTAATATGACATTTAGTGCTTGTTAAAATAACATTTAGTGCTTGTTATGGTAACATTTAGTGCTTGTTATGGTAACATTTAGTGCTTGTTAATATGACATTTAGTGCTTGTTATGGTGACATTTAGTGCTTGTTATGGTGACATTTAGTGCTTGTTAGTGTAACATTTAGTACTTGTTAATATGACATTTAGTGCTTGTTAAAATAACATTTAGTGCTTGTTATGGTAACATTTAGTGCTTGTTATGGTAACATTTAGTGCTTGTTATGGTGACATTTAGTGCTTGTTATGGTGACATTTAGTGCTTGTTAGTGTAACATTTAGTACTTGTTAATATGACATTTAGTGCTTGTTATGGTGACATTTAGTGCTTGTTAATATAACATTTAGTACTTGTTAATATGACATTTAGTGCTTGTTAGTGTAACATTTAGTACTTGTTAATATGACATTTAGTGCTTGTTAATATAACATTTAGTGCTTGTTATGGTGACATTTGGTACTTGTTAGTGTAACATTTAGTACTTGTTAGTGTAACATTTAGTACTTGTTAATATGACATTTAGTGCTTGTTAATATGACATTTAGTGCTTGTTAAAATAACATTTAGTGCTTGTTAATATAACATTTAGTGCTTGTTATGGTGACATTTAGTGCTTGTTATGGTGACATTTAGTGCTTGTTAATATAACATTTAGTGCTTGTTATGGTGACATTTAGTGCTTGTTAGTGTAACATTTAGTACTTGTTAATATGACATTTAGTGCTTGTTATGGTGACATTTAGTGCTTGTTAATATAACATTTAGTGCTTGTTAATATAACATTTTAGTGCTTGTTATGGTGACATTTAGTGCTTGTTAGTGTAACATTTAGTACTTGTTAATATGGCATTTAGTGCTTGTTATGGTGACATTTGGTGCTTGTTATGGTGACATTTAGTGCTTGTTATGGTGACATTTAGTGCTTGTTAATATAACATTTAGTGCTTGTTATGGTGACATTTAGTGCTTGTTAATATAACATTTAGTGCTTGTTATGGTGACATTTAGTGCTTGTTAAATACCTCTAGCATAACATTTAGTGTAGCTATGGTGACATTTAGTGCTTGTTAGTGTAACATTTAGTACTTGTTAATATGACATTTAGTGCTTGTTAATATGACATTTAGTGCTTGTTAATATAACATTTAGTGGTTGTTAATATGACATTTAGTGCTTGTTAATATAACATTTAGTGCTTGTTATGGTGACATTTAGTGCTTGTTAGTGTATTTTAGTACTTGTTAATATGACATTTAGTGCTTGTTGGTGTAACATTTAGTACTTGTTAGTATAACATTTAGTACTTGTTAGGTCTCTCCTTTCTGTGTATAGTACTGTACGTAACAGGTTGAAGGACGCAGGATTCGATCTTCAGTCCTGTAACTCCAACTGTGCGGATTTGCAAAAGAAAATGTCAGAGGATGGATCAATTACCTCCCCCTTCCCTCCTTATCTTGGGTTTTAAATGGAAAGGGGTCTAAAAGAAATATTTTTGTGGAAAATCGTGTCCTGAACATAAAAAAAAATGTTGGAGGACGTTAACATCAGATTTGGCGTCACCCCCTTGTTCAAGTATGTCCCTTCGTCGGAAAATCCTGCGGATTTGTTGACTAGAGGCCTTTCAGCCTCCAAGTTTAAACAATTGTTCGATTTTTGGGTATACGGACCCGATTGGCTAAATCAACATAACTTCGACTGGCCAGTATCTCCATTACCTTGCCTTAATGACACCAACCAGAAGATTGTATCCTGTATGTTAACCGAGGATTCTCGCGCAGACGAATCCAGTCTTCCTTTAAATATTTCTAAATTTTCAACATTGTCTAGAGCGATCAACGTTCTTGAAAAGGTTTTAAGGTTCGGTGATAAGTTGATGCATCGACACACTGATACCTACCATAAAGCCAAATTGTTGCTTTTTTCTGATATGCAAAGGGAGGCATTTCCCTTTGAGTTGGAATATTTGACTCAACCTTCTAATAAGGTGGTACCTCCTAGAATAACTGCCCTTGGGTTGTTTATTGATAGGGATGGTCTGTTGCGGACTAAAGGACGCATCCAGAATTCCAGTATACTCCACTTCGGAGTCAAATTCCCTATACTTTTGGGTAAACATCACCCCTTAACTGAATTGGTTATCAAAGAGGCGCATTTGAATTGTTGCCACATGGGAACCAATTCAACTCTTTCCAAGTTGAGATTATCCGGATTTTTGGATTTTTGGAAGAGTGCTTGATAGAATGGGAGCAGGTTAGTGTGTTAGGAGGTGTCTATTGACCTTACATTTAAACTCCTGGAGATTGTAGCCATCGGGGAAGCAATCATTTGGAAGAGAATTCCACAGTCGGGAAGTGCGAGGGAAGAATTGTATTTGGCATTTTATATGGTTGTTATATATTTTCTAAATATATATTAGAACCATTGGTGTCCATATGATTGTAAATCATCTAACTCCAAATAGATCTTTGTTTTTTGTTTTTTTCTCTACTAGCTTGTATACCACACTGTGCTATTATCATCTTTGCGATGATCATTGATATAATGTATGGTCCTGGTGTCACATGGCCCTTAATGTCAAATATTCAATCAGATGTATGATCAATTTATTAAGTGACACTTTATTTTCTGTCTAGTCACTGGATCTAACCAACGCCTTTATACACTGGGACATGTCTCCTTGATAAAGAACAAATCAACATAGAAAAAAAAAATGTGGTAGAAAAATAGGATTGTTAAATAAAATAAAGACAAGAGGAAAACTGTATTTTTAAATCGCCTACGCATTTTGTCCTGTGATGGACTTTACCAAGGCAAAAAAGACGAAATGAGCTTTATTCTAAATTACGTATCTATAAACAAAGTGTTGGCAACCACAAAGATGCTCACAAATCATTTCAAAAGATTAACAGAATATTTTAGTTTTTAGAATTTCTTCATGTGTAGTGCAAAGTTATGAGATGTTAAAATGAAGGGAATTCAACCGTTTTCTTTGAAATTTTTATTATGTATGTTAGTCTGTTTTAGTATAATTTCCATAAGTAAAGGTAAGATTGGGAAAAATCCGGGGCGCAACACTGTTTGTTTATAGATACGTAATTTAGAATAAAGCTCATTTCGTCTTTTTGCCTTGATAAAGTCCATCACAGGACGAAATGCGTAGTTGATTTAAAAATAGTTTTCCGCTTGTCTTTATTTTATTTAACCATCCTGTCATTAATCTCAGATCATAACTGAGTATATTTTTATAAAAACAGGATTCTTATTAAAATAGGATTATTAATTTCATTGTTCTAAAAGGCATATGGCCTAGTGGATAAAAGTGTTGGTTAGATTTAGTCACCTGACCCAAGGTCACTAAATCTAGGTTCAATACCTAGCTACAGCAGTGATGAATAAAACCTTAGAGTTAAAAGGGAGATAACTAATACATCTGAAAGTGGCATGATTGATGAAATGAGAACAATCTACCTCAGTGATTGTAATAAAGGGTTCTTTTTGAAATTTCAATCATCCAAAGAAGGTCAAGGCATACAACAGCTGAAACATTGTGAATATGGCAATAAAGAAGATGAGAACAACAGTGTAAACAATGTAAATAATTATAATACTTCATCTCAAAAATATTGACAAATATTTCTTTAAATAGGTAATTCAAATGTTGCCCAGTCAGGTGGAACTGAAGAGGCATACTTATGATCTAAGGGAAAAAAAAAGAAAGATGTTGATCAAAATTTCCATTAGAGGTAGAATTTTATTTTATTTTGTTTTGTTTTTATTAGAGTTTCTCAATTTAGGCTGGTTGCTATTAATTATATTAAGCAAAAAATAAATAAATAAATAAAATAAAATAAAAATTTTAAAAAATAAAAAAAAACAAACAGAGGTACGAAATGTAACTAACATAGGATAAAAAAAAATACTTTAAAAAATAACTTCAATTCAAATCAACACCAGAAATAAATGCAAAAAAAAACAAAAAAAAACAGTCTCTTATAAAAATACTTATTCAAGAAGAAAACATACAAAAAAAGTAAATTCAAAAAGAACAAATCAAAAAGAAGAAATGTGATAGAAAAATAAGATTCTGAACAAAACGTTTTAGTAAAAAGTATTTTCCTGTTATCTTAGGCTTTAATGTTTGGATACTGCGGACTTTGATTTTTTGTTTCATTTGGCATAATTCTTGGTTTTGAATAAAATAGTTTAAAAATCAGGCATTTTGTTTTCACCTTCATTTCTCTCAAGGTTACAATCTCATTAACAGACCTTGAACAAATTTGTTCCATAAACAAAATTTTTTTAGTTACTATAAAAATAATTTTGGTTAGTGGACATCATATTTGGTATATAAATCAAGAAGATTACATTCATAATTAATATTTCATGGGAAACCATAGATTAAGTAGAGAAATATATATATATATATATATATATATATATATATATATAAGTGTAGGGTACATATGAAAGGAATAAAATTCCTTATCCACAGAAGCACTATTAATTAAAAAAGATGCTCAATACAAAGTAGAACAAATAATATTTATTTAAAATTTATAAAATAAATGTTATAATGTCACTACAAAAGCACCCATTTTGTTTTGACACTGTGTCTTATCAAGTGATGAGGTAAATCCAAAAGGAACCCATCTCTTTTTTCTTTCTCCCTTCCTTTTCTTCTTTCTCACCATTTCTATTTTTTATGCTTTTCTTTTTTTGTTGGCAACCCTACTTCTGGTTTCTTCACACACACATACACAAAAGTTTTAACTTTTCCATAATATTAACAATCGCCAATGAAGCGAATTCAATTTGCAAATATGATAATACAATCATAAATTTTGAATTTTTTATATGTAGAAATATATACATACATACATACATACATACATACATACATATATATATATATATATATATATATATATAAAAATAAAGAAAAATTAAGACATGCGTTATTTCATGGTAATTCAGAATTACCATGAAATAACGCATCTGTCTTAATTTTTCTTATATTTGCTCTATATGTATTTATATGCATATATGTTTAGAGCTCTCTTAGAGAGTTGTCCTACCATTATATGTAAAGGATACTCCTTTGGATTCTTCTATGCCCACAAGGCATGCTGATATATATGTGTGTATGTGTGTGTGTGTGTGTGTGTGTAAATGTGTATACATACAGGTACACACTGATATGAAACTCAGAGTCATGCTTTAGACAAGATTATATATGATAAATGATAGAATAAAACAAAAGAAAAATAGGAAATGTATCTCAAACTTGCACATTTCAGTTATATTAATGCTTCTTCAGAGATTAAAAAAAAAAATGAAAAAATAACAAATGATCTGAATAGGAAATATATCTCAATCTAATAGGTTGCACTTTTTGACCAAACTTTTAATAAAAGTGAAACATTATATCGTCTTGTCAGATTCCATCCATATATTCAACTCATTTGGTTTTTTCTCATTTTTCTCTTGATTTCTGAAGAAGAATTAATAAAAGCGAAACATGTTAGATTGAGATACGTTTCCTATTTTGTTCTTTTACCTTATTCTATCATCTTGTCAAGATTCTGATCTATATATTCAACTTTACATACATAAATGTGTACACACAGAAACACATTTATATTTCAAGAAAAATATTAAATGACTGTCTAAGAAAAATAAAAACAGTATGAGGTATAAAAATATATTAGTCATGTATGATAATCATGCAGACATATATATTGGACATACCACCACATGCATATCAAGAAGACTAACGTTATAACTCTCTGACTATAGCTCAATTAGGACTCATTTAAACACATGGAAATCTACCAAACTCCATATGTAACATATCTGTAGAAAATACAAGTATAATAATCTCATTCACATGTTTAAAAAAAAAAAAAACGACTAAAAATAATAGTATAAGTACTAATAGTAAAAAAGAAGAAGCATTCGAAGAACCAGAAAGAAATGCATGGAGGGGAATATGTGGGTGAAAAGAGGCAGGAGGAGAGAAGGGGAATAGGGGAAGGAAAAGAGAGAAGGGGAGAAGGTTAGGGCAGAGGATAAGGTAGAGTTCAGGGAGGAGGAGAAAGGTTATAATGAATAACAAAATTGTTTGACCTTTGATTATTAGTGAATAACAAAAACTAGTTCAACACTTCCAAAAAAATTCTCGGAGCAATTAGATGACCATTTGTTTTGCAATGGTAGACACAAGGTTCAGCATGACAGATGCCTGCTTTTTACTTGTCGCCAAGACTTCCTCATGATTGGCTTGCAGGTCAGAATCATATTCCAAAATGCACTTATTGGTGATTAATGATAATCCAAGGACCTTCATAGAAGCGTGACATGCAACAATCACTTCAGGACAGGTACTCATACCTGAAATAAAAAAAAAAACAATTAGCATTGTTCCAAGTGTGAATATAATTATTGTCATGACAAAATCATATTTTCACAAGTTTTCTCAATAATCAAACGAGGAACTGGGAGTTGTTCATATTTTTCATTTTCATCTTAGACATGGAGTCTGCTGTCATCATCGCATCTACAATCAAACAGAATCTGAGAGTTTTCACTGAGGAATAAGTTAGAATGTTTAATAAATAAATAAAAAAAAAAATAAAACTTCAGCACCCTCCTCAGTATACTCATAGACCCAAGAACCACTGTTGCCTTAATTCTTCCTGAAATTTCCCAAAGCCTGTATCTAGTGTTTTTGACAAATTCTAAAGTGCTGATTTGTATGATTTTTTGATAGTGGGCAAGGCCCTGGTATATTTCTAATTTTTCACTTCCTTTTATGTCCAACCTGTTACCATGCTAATACTGTCACATCTAAAGCCAAGACAATTTTATTTACAACTATCAGATCCAGTATTTTCATAGTCAGGCAAAAAATCATATTTAATATTAAATAAGATTTTTAATATTAATAACATACCATTCAAATAGTGAAACAGGCCATTTACATGCACCTTTTTATATATTTTAAATCCAAAAGGATGATCAGATAGGTAAATACCAAAAACAATTCATTATATTCAGAAATTGTTCATCCCACCCCATTTTATTTTCCTGTGTATGTATGTTTTTTTCTTTTTGACTTCTACCGGTATAAAATCTTTCAACACATTTGAATAAATAAAATTTTTGTTTCGCCATTGCTGAAGAAGCAATGATATCCGTATAGAAATGGCTATCCAACAGATTTAAATATCAAAATTTGTTATATATATATATATATATATATAGTCATCCGCAGACAGATCTGCTGTTTTGCTGTGTCACAACTCATCAGTACGGTTAGACAGCCAATTGCTTTTTACCCAGGATTGAGACCTGACTGAACTGACATCAGTTGTTGATTCTACCTCCAAGCCATGGGTGCTCGGTAGAAGGCGGCAGACTTTTTAGCATATATATTATCATTATACATGCCCAGTAGCTGAGAGTGTTCTAATTCATTGCTGAATGAACAATGCGTATATGCTAGAGTAGCTACTGTTTTTCAAAGTCTACCATTCTTCCAGAGCGCTCAATCAGGGTGTGAGAGTGTAAATAGTCACAAAGGTTCCACAATTGAAATAGTACATTACAATGGTGAATTTTCAATTTGTGCCTAACAATATATATTATATGAGTAAATGGGCTGCTCCACTATCTGAACAGTAGATTAAAAATATTAATATTAAAATTTTACAGCATTCAATTTTCAATTTGTGCTTGAGAATTACTATAAGCCTGAAACACAAAGTTGTACAAAAGAAGTGCAGAACAAATGTATATTTTTAATTTCTACAAATGTTAGGCGTTGTTTACACCAGGCACTATGTTATTACCTCCAAATATATATAAGAGGTAACTTAAAATTATACAATTATATAATTGTACAAATTTAAGTTATCTGCCTTAGATAAAAATATATAGCTTTAACAGATAATATTTAAAATTAATTCACAACAAAGCGTGTTCATATGTATTTAAAATAATTATAATAGTATATGTTTCATGTGTATTTACAAAAAAAAAAAAAATACAATCAACAACATTCATTTTTAACTTGTAAGGATGATCTCTGATGAGATTGAAAGTACTTGGAAAAAGAAAAGGAAAAAAGAAACTACAGAGCCTTCCTTAATGAATTTAATATCAATATTAAGAAGTCAATCAGAGAATTCAAATAAAAATAGACATGTTTAAATATATGCTACCTATATATATATATATATATATATATATATATATAAAATTAAATTTGTTTTTTATTTAAAATCAATTGACATTGTGACACAGAAATTTCTATGTTTCGAGATTTTACCTCGTCATCAGGCAATTTTGTCTTAGAGAATACAGGTTTTATTCTTTCAATCTTAACAGAAATGTGTCAGTCAATTGAGCCACCATCTCTTTTGGTGCAATGTATCCATTTTTGTTACGAGATTATTGTTATAGCTTTCTATATATCCCAGCATTTTTTAAAAACTCACTTTTTTAAGTGGGTATCGTTGAGACCCATTCTGTCAATGGTTAGATCAGCCCAACACATGATGGTCAAATGGCTGTCGTTATTTTTGGAACTGGTGTTGCAGCACTTGGAATGCCTAATAATATTAAGTTACACACTTTTATTTTGAGATATATATATATATATATATATATTCTTCAACTTTTACATTAGAACATTTAAATAACTACTACAAAAATTGTACATTTTGATTCGACATTGAAAACATGTACAACTTTGTAGTAGTTTCTTACATGTTCTAATGTAAAAGGTGAATAATAAATATTTATTGTTCTATTTTTATATTGAGCTCTGTTTTAGTGTTTTGAACATTGCAATTTTAGTCCTTGTACTTTTACATTTATATATATATATATAAATAGGGAGCAGTAGATAAATTGTCTTCTAAATTATGCAACTACAGTATCTAGACTTCAAAATCTACTGCAACTTTTCTGGATGAGCTCCCTGTTGAATTTGGTGATTGCTGACATAATCCTTGCCTTCAATTAATTTTGATGTTACAAAGAGTTATTTGGTCTCTTGCACAAGTGCGTCCCACACATAATAATCGAGGGGGTTGCAATCTGGGGAGTTAGGGGTGATGTGGTCACAGAAATTGTTTGACAGCCATGACTGGGTTCTCCTGCTGGAGTGGCATGGTGCTGTCTGCAAGACATAGGGTCTTATAGCAGCAACACTCTTGAGCAGCACTCCTATGTCAAGGTAATTGATGTAGGTCTCCGTCTTGAGTCTTAGGGCTTCAACAACAATTTCGGGAGTTCTTTTCTCATCAGAATGATCAGAGTGAGTTTCCCAAGCTGCCATACCTTAATAATTACCATTAGACTCATCAAACTCTTTATGAATCTTCTGTAGTGTCCTCAGATTGACACCCAAACACTCTAAAATGTTCATACTAGAACTTCCAGTGTGAATAATACCAAGAAGTAAGGCATACCATTTCCAAATTTGTGTAAAAGTGAACTGCTTCATGGTGCTGTTTATCTCACAGACATTACTATACTGTGCAGTTGACAAAATTAAAAAATAAACAACATGCATGTGTGAAATTAATGTTGTTGGTTGTTTTGTTTTGTTTTGTCTTGTTTTTATGGCATATCAACCTCGGAGGGTCATTTATTGCCAAATAAATTTTTATTGCTGGTAATACCTTTTTCTTTTATTATTGTTTTTATGTAAGTTTTGTGTCTAGTAATACTTTTTTTTTTCGAGTATCAAGATTCATTGGGATTTGTTTTTAAGGGCAGGGTCCCCAAGTCCTACCCTTGTTATTTAACCCATAACTGGAAGGGACGGATTCATAGCTTTTCCAAGGGTACCAGTGCTTAAGTGAATGCAGGGTATTCAACTGGAATTCGAACTCGGCTCACAGATTTCTCTTTTCGAGCCAATATCCACTGCACCACAACACACATCTATCACTAAACGCTTACAGCACCTGGTATTCCCAAGTGGTTACCCATCTAAGTACTGACCCGTCTCAACGTTGCTTAACTTCAGTGATCAAGCAAGAACCATGAAATTAATGATATAAAATTTATCCATTGCACACTGTGTGTGTGTGTGTGTGTATATTATATACACACACACACACACACTTCAATGTCCACTTTTATATTTATATACTACTGAGCACTTTAATCCATGAATATAGCCTACCTTACATACAAACACACACACACAAAAATTTATCGAATGTAAACAAAAATAACAATGTTAAACAAGTAAAAATTAAAATATTATATATTTATATATAATTACTAGCAGTATAGCCCAGCGTTGCTCGGGTGTAATGAAAGCTTTAAAACTAATCCATGGTCTTGGAGCTCAGACTCTGCCTAAAGAATGTTTGTGTGAAGTTTGGTGATAATCGGATAAAAATTGTGGATTTTCTGCACTATTGTAAGAACTGCAAATATGAAACTTCTGAATATCGTTTCTTCTGTCTTTGTCTATGAGTGTATCAAATTTGATTAAAATTGGACCACTCGTTCTATAACCCGATTTTTTCGATTATCGATATTTATCGGGGGTACCTCAACACAAAACCTAGCTAAGAACACCCACAGACACTTATAGTACAACTGTGTAAATTATCAAGAAAATTGGTTCAGCCGTTTCGGAGTCTATAGATAATGGATACACACACACACAGACAAAGTTTCATCTATAAATAAGTTTAGATTACGTTAGAACATGTACAATTTTGTAGTAGTTTGCACATTTTGTTTTGACATTGAAAGAACAAGATCTCATCAGGTAGTTATTAATGATGGTATCTCAGTAGTTTTTAGTTGTCACATGTTCTCATGCAATAATCAATAATAAATATTCATTGCTCTAAATTAACTTTTTTGAATGTTGCAATTATTTTCTTTGTTCTTATCCATTTGTGTGGGTGTGTGTGTGTGTATATATATATATATATATATATATATATATACATATATATGTTGTAACAAAGATGTGGAACTCATAGGTTTTTTAACCTGCTGTTCATGCATTTACTTTTATAAAGAGTGCTCGATACAAATGTAGTGATGTTCCTACTATTGAGTAACTTACATTAAGACATGAGAAAAAAAAATGAAATAATCCAAACCCCCTGTTTGACAGGAGAGAAAAAATTAAGATGATAAGGCACTGTTAAAGAGCAAACATGCTGCAAGAGCTTTCATAACAGGTAGTAAAGAGAATGAACTGAGCTGACATTGCCTTGCTAATGTGTGTGTGTGTGTGTGTCTCTCTCTCCATGAGTTTGACAAGAGAGAAATATCTATGAGAGAGAGAACTCAACATATAATTAAATGGTTATAAATCAAGAGTTTATTTCAGCAGTTGTAAAAATACAAGCTGCTTTGTCAGATCTGAAAGATCAAATAGTTTAATTTAACTCAGAATATTCAAAAACTTTTTAGATTAGCACAGAGAAGCAATATTGAGGTTAGGTGAAGGGTAGAAGTGTATACAGTTAAAAATTGAAGTGGAAATGTCATAAAAATTAAAGAACACATACACCAACCCACACATATACAAAAACTCTTAATGGTAAAACAATATACAAGAACAAACAAGTTAATAGATATAAATGCATACAAACACACAAATCTAAGAGGCCATATATGCACACAATAATATACACAAAAATAAAAAATAAAATAAAACCATAAAAAAAAGAAAAGAAAATTAATTACAATCACAAATAATTTAGAAATTAAATAATAAACTAGAAAAGTAAAAATGAAAACAAGGAAAAAGATTCACAAAAATTATGAAAAGGAAATTTACAAAGACAGAAAAATATTAATCAAGACAAAAAGGAGAAACACTAAATAAATACAAACACACACAACGGTCTTTATTATAATAAAGAGAATACTTTATGTTTAAGAATGAAGTCAATAAACAAAAATAGAAACTATTAAAGACTCAACCTAAAATATATACACATTTTCATATGACATTCTTTGTATATTTACCCAATAACAATTACATATGGTGTGATTTACAAAATGAGCATTTATTTCCTTTTGACATTCCAAGGCCTATAGTTCTTTTTTTTATGTTTTTCAAATAAAAAAATGCCTTAAACAGACATATCCTCTTCCCTAGCATAGACATATATATATATATATATATATATATATATATATATATATATATATATATATATGTCTATATGTGTGTGTGTGTGTAAAAAATCTAAACGTGAGCAAAATCCTACCGCCGTTTCACACTACGGTTCTTCAGGGCATGTGGATAACAACCTAAATTAAAAAGCAAATATACAGTCACTCAGACATGTAACAAACCAACCCATGGGTTGGTTTGTTATCCACATGCCCTGAAGAACCGTAGTGTGAAACGGCGGTAGGTTTTGGCTCACATTTAGCTTTCTTACATTTGTAGCTCTACGTTTGTACTTTCGTACAATGTATCGAGCACTTTATTGTTAAGGTTTCGTGGATTTCTTTTCTTTCTAACGGGTACTCGTCGTTTTGTGCTTGTACGCAGTTGGTTTCTTTTTTTGCACCCCTTTGTCCTTGGAAGAGGTTCTCTTCCGGGTGTTCAGGGCAATTAAATTACAGTTGAGTTAATGCCAGTTCTAGCGGTTTAGTTTCTTATAATTGGTGTTGATTTCACTGTGATTAGTAATATATATATATATATATATATATATATATATACACACACACACACACATACACATTTTTACTGAAAGTGTGTTTCTCAGACATGGACAAATAAACATGTCCAAAACATAACGTTCAAAAACCAGCTCTCTCATATATATATATATATATATATATATATATATATATATATATACATAATATATAATATATATATATATATACATACAGGATGAGATGGATAACAAGTTAGGCAAAAATGACAATAATACTGACATTTCATTTTAACAGACAAATTTACCAAAATTACACAAATATATCTTGAAATACTAAACAGTAAATTTTTTTAATAAACTAACCATTGGCTTCAACCATGGCCTCCAGATGCCTTCAGCATCCATTGCAAGTCTTCTGGGCAGTCTCCTTGATTAAATTAGTGAATGCACCCATAATCCTTGCCTTCACTTCATCTTTGGTATTACAAGGAGTTTTGTTCATCTCTCACACAACAGCACCTCACACATAACAATCAAGGGGGTTGCAGTCTGGTGAGTTAAGTGGCTACATGTAAGGGGTGATGTTGTCACAGAAATTGTCTGACAGTCATTCTCCTGCTTGTGCAGAGTCCTGTTGCCAGACATAGGGTCTTCCATTAGCTACTATCTTGACCCAGGGCAGAACTATCTCTTCAAGGCACATGATGTAGACCCTCATGCTAAGTCTGGGGCCTTGTGGGAATCATTCTACTTTTTCCAAATCCTCTGCACTGTCCTCAGATTGACACCCAAACACTCTGAAATGCTTGTATTGAAGCCTCTGGCATGAATGCCAAAAAGTACAGCATGTTGTTTCCAAATTTCTGGTGGATTGAATTGCATCGTCTTGATCTTTTTCTTCGTGACAGTGCCAAACTGACACTACTATACTGTGCAGTCAACAAAATCAAAAATAAACGTGCACAAAATTAATGTATAAAATGGCAACAATTTATGCCTAGCAGCCTGTATATATAAAGATACAGTTTTAAGCTAATGCTATATTTATGGGTTAAAGTGCTCAATATGTAAATATAAATGTGAACATTGAGGTCAACGCCCAGTCTCTTTCAGGTAAAATATATATATATTCACACACACACACACAAATACATATACACGCACACACACACAAGTATTGTTGGAATAATATTCCTTGTCCAAAGAAACACTATTTTTAATAAACTGCTCAATACAAAAGTAGAGCTAATAATTATTATTAAGCCTTATAATGATTATATATATATATATATATATATATATATATATATATATATAGATAGGTGTGAGTTTGTAACCCTGGGTTTCACGGTCTTGTCTGATGATCGCAAGAGTGGGAAACCCAGGGTTACAAACTCACACTTATCTATTTGAATATGCCAGCTCTATCACTGACATTGAGGGCTTTCAAATAAGTACCACGCTTATATTATATATAAATAATATAATATATATATATATATATATATATATATATTAATATTTATAATTATATACATACACTTCTCACATATATATATATATTGATTGCTTAATACTTAGTTTTTGGTCATAATAGTGTTAGACCAGTGCATATTTGTATTAAGTGTTCAATACAATTATATTGTAGAACTTTTGAATATTTTCTATTTTTAAACGAGTTATTATCTGGCCTAGGTTTTTACCATGAGTGGTGTCTTCAGGCAATTTTTAATAACTGATTTTACTGTTTAGCGTTTTTCTTTTTAAGAAGACTCATGTAGCTCACAATCTTTAAATTAAAACGAATTATGGTGTTTTTATCTATGGTTGTATGAACCTAAGAGGTATTTATTATTATTTCTTCATAATTCGTTTTAACTGCACGTTCAAAAATTCCCTGCTATGTGAGCATTCAAATAAAACACTGTTACACGAGCGTTCTTAAAAAGAAAAACGCTAAACAGTAAAATCAGTTATTAAAAATCGCATGAAGACACCACTCATGGTAGTAACCTAGGTCGTGTAATAACTCATTTAAAAATGGAAAATATATCAGTCATGGATTAGAGCACTCTGGCTATTGGGCAGGTATAATGACAATATATACACGCTAAATAGTCTGCCTTCTTCTACCGAACATCCATAGACCAGAGGTAAAATCGCCGACTGACGCCAATTCGGTCGGGTTTCAATCCTGGGTTAAAAGCAATCGGAGTCTAACCGTACTGATGAGCTGTGATACAGTGAAACATATCTGTCTGTGGATGACTATATATATATATATATATATATATATACACACACACACATACACAATGAAACAAGGAAGATACATGATAGAGATTTTATGAACTTACCAACAGCATCAGCACCAGCGTTTCTGAGGAAACGGCACTCGGTAACAGTTTCATAACAAGGTCCTCCAAGAGAACAATAAACACCTTCTCTCAAATATTGATTGTAGCCAAGTTCTTCAGCAATTTTTTTAGCCAATTTCCGGTATTCCCTAGTATATGCCATCGACATGGGAGGAAACCTTGGTCCAAACCTGCAATGAAAAATTGTCCACAATGATTGGTCAAATAATCGAACAAATAATATATAATAAACAGATACGTACCTATGTACCATATGAAATAGCATCTCTAATTCCATCCACTATTTATAATTAATGAGAAATATCTGGGAAAATTTCATGGTTTTCCTATTTGTATTTGCTGATGAATATTAATTTTTTAGGTAAACAATTGAATAAGTTCATAGCAAGTTCTATGACAATAAAATATCTGTAGAAATTCCTCTATTGCAACATTGTTAAATATAGCAATCTTCTTTATGTGCTATGTCCTTTCAAGATGTGGGTGATCATGGACGTCCACTTACCCCTGTCCCTTACCGCACTTAACACTTTTCCTCTTGGTATCTATCTCAAATCCTGCTTTCCCATCAAGTTGCTCGATCTCATGAAGTATGTCTCAGTTTTCCCCTGTCTCACATTCCCTCTGCCCAGCAATTATTAGATTCTCCAGGCCCTCCTTTCTCATTACGTGTCCCAGAAACCTCAGCTGTCTCTTCTAAGTTTACTTTTCATTTGTATCCTTTCTAAAACCATCAAATTGACAACTATTTCCATTGCACTGAAACAGACGTTAAGCACTAACTTCCTGCTTTCCTTTATTTTAACACTGAAACCAAGTAGCATCTTTGATATGTTTTGGGTCTGTTAGTCATAAAGTATTGGCAAGGTGTAATATATGCATGTGCTCACCAAGGGACTAACGGAAGGACAAGCAGACTCATTATATGATCTTGTGGTCCAGTGGATATCAGCTCAGAATGAGAAATCGGGGAGCTGAGTTCGAATTCGAGCCGAATTCATTGCATTCACTTACGCGCAAATACCCTTGGGAAAGGTATTAATCCGTCTCTTCCTTCCAGTTATGGGTTAAATAACAGGACAGATTGGGTTCTATAGCCTTGGCTGGCAACCAGTTTACCGCAGAAAGCAATGGCAACCTACTGCGGGATAATCTTCTGCCCAGTCAGTTATGTCTCTTTCGAGACATGATCGCCCAAGCATGTTTCACGTATGGCACTTAACTGACTGACTGGTAGTCTATGGCATACTATTATTTATATGCATTAACTTTGTAAATCTGACTCAGGGGATATTTTTTAAGCCATTTTATTTGAAAAATGGAGTCAGGTGGGGGGCATCATATGTACCATAAATATACTAATTACTTGTTGGCGTAAAGTTCCCGGTCTTTTGTCAAATACAGGGTGTAAACGATAAATTGGCAGTAATTTCAATCTGCAATTTAGGTTTTTTAAAGCGGCATTATCAGTCTGAAATGTTAGTTTCTGTACTCTTTAGAGTCTGAAGTCCAGATTAGCCACCTAAAAATACTAACAAAATGAGTGCCAGTGTAGAATTTAACCATAGAATGGTTATTGCTGAATTGTTCCACGCCGAGCATAAGACATCTGACATTATCAGAGACACTGGCTATGCTCCTAGGACTGTTGATCGTATTGTAGCAAACTTAAGGGAAGGTAAAGACATGCAAAGGAAGGTTCACAGCCCGAGAAGTGATAAAATCCCCACCAAAAGGTTTGAAATGATCCATTGCAGCAAATCCATCACAGTCAATGGTTAACCAGGTGAAAAAGCGGAATGTAGCCAAAATGACCATTTCTAATGCAGTACGGAAAGATCTTGGGATGAAGTCATATTGCAGATGATGTCGTAACATTCTTACCACAAAATCTAAGACCATTCGTAAAGAGAGAAGCCACTTGCTACTCAATCACCTGAAACACCATGGTGGTACCGTTCGCATTTTTGTGGAGAGAAAAAGTTCGTGGTAGACGAAGTCGCCAACTGCAGAAACTCAAGAGTTATCGCCATTGACCCTTCTTGTGTTCCTCCAGTCATGCAGAGTAAACACCCTGTCTCTGTCATGGTGTTTGGAGCTATTGCCAGCGATGGGAAAGTCATGCCCCGTCACTTCATTGAAGTTGGCCTGAAGATCAATATGGCGGAATATCTGAAGATTCTGGAGGAAGTTCTCTTACCCTGGATTAAGAAGAACGATGATCCCAACAAAATGATATTCATCCTGGACTCTGCACCTGCTCATGGGTCAAAAACAGTGCAGACCTTTTGAAGAGAGAGTTGCCATTTTTTGTGCCCTCAAATATCTGGCCCTCTAGTTCGCCAGATTTGAACGCCTGCGACTATTGGTTATGGGGCGATGTTGAGAAAGTCTCTAATGCTCGCCCCCATAACAGTGTGGCCTCACTGAAGACCTCCGTAAGGCGAGCATTCCGCGACATCAAGAAAGAGTTAGCTGTCAAGGCCTGTCGTGCTTTTAGGGCTCGCATTCAGCAAGTTGTGGACGCAGAAGGTGGACGCATAGAATAAAATGTTTGTATTTAATAAAACAGTTAAATAAACATACGCAAATCTTAAATGTCTTTAAATGTCCCTTCTTTATCAAGGTTTAGTCTGAGATCTCAAACTGCCAATTTATCGTTTACACCCTGTACATAAGGCATCTTGGAATAGTAAAGTCAGACTATTAATAAATCAAGGATTTCTCTTTATCTATATAATTATAGTATGAGTCATGATTACAGAAATGTGACTGTACAGAATATTAAAACTGATCTAACCAAAAGAAATTTTTTTTCTATTGTAACAAGGCATCATATTAGATCCATTAATATGTCTGAGGAAAATTTATTCCCCAGTGCATTCATCAGATATTTCCTAATGCATTTCTACAGAGAAAATCAGTTTTCGAGGCCATCCTGCAGTAAAACCAGAGTAGTACCACCTTTCCAATACGTTCACAGGGTAGTACCACCTTTCCAATACGTTCACAGGGTAGTACCACCTTTCCAATACGTTCACAGGGTAGTACCACCTTTCCAATACGTTCACAGGGTAGTACCACCTTTCCAATACGTTCACAGGGTAGTACCACCTTTCCAATACGTTCACAGGGTAGTACCACCTTTCCAATACGTTCACAGGGTAGTACCACCTTTCCAATACGTTCACAGGGTAGTACCACCTTTCCAATACGTTCACAGGGTAGTACCACCTTTCCAATACGTTCACAGGGTAGTACCACCTTTCCAATACATTCACAGGGTAGTACCACCTTTCCAATACGTTCACAGAGTAGTACCACCTTTCCAATACGTTCACAGAGTAGCACCACCTTTCCAATACGTTCCCAGAGTAGTACCACCTTTCCAATACGTTCCCAGGGTAGTACCACCTTTCCAATATGTTCCTAGAGCAATACCACTTTTCCAGTATGTGCTTCTAATAAAAAATATTGTATGTCTTTATGTATCTATTTCTGCAAGAAATATGCGTTACGACTCAAATATTGGTTTTATTGTCTTTTAAGAAAATAAATTGTTTAAGACATAAAATTATCAAAACGACTATTTACCCCACCCTACACACATTCTTATCTAGAGCAGAAAAACAAAATTCAATACCTGTTTTTTCCCCTTACCGTTCATCATTTGGTCCTTTTAATGGGTTTATTCCTACAAAACCTGGAAAATTCAGTTGGTCCTTAATAATCATGAAATCTCCTACATTGAAATCTTGGTTGAGTCCTCCAGCTGCATTAGTGACAATTAAAACTTTTACTCCCAGTAATTTCATCACACGAACTGGCAAGGTAACCTGCAATACAAACTTCATCCAATTAATTTTTACTGAAAGATACAGCGAGTCTCATTAAATTCCAAACTTTATTCACTATTCTTTCTGCCAAGCTCTAAGCAGGTGTAAATAAGTTTTGTTTCTTCTTTACCACACATAACATCATGTTTCCACTGGTTATTTCAATCTATTTACAAGTCTGGCACAAGAACACAAGTGTGGCAAATTACCTACACCTTCACACTCATAAGTTAATACCTTATATAGATATTTACAGAGCTCAGTGGAGCCTGGCATAAGAGCACAAAATTCACACATTCCATGAATAGAGAACCCCCTAATACTTTCAATGTTTTATGAATCTAACTTGTTAACCATAGCTCTCCAGCAGCCAGCAGACCCCACCATAATATTATACATGACCCACTGCAAAGATTTAAAATTGTAGAAGCCATTATAATGCAAAAGATTATAGAAAGATGTTTGTTAATAAATCTTCATTATAGAAGACTAGCAGTATAGCCCGGCGTTGCTCAAATGTAATAAAAGCTTTAAAACTAATCCATGGTCCTGGAGCTCAGACTCTTTGGACGTTGGCACAAAAGACTAAGAAGCAATAGTTGTTTCTAGTTAAAGCGAAACCGTGGACTGAAAGAAAAAGGAATGGATGTAAGTCAAATTTTGATTTCCTGGTATCGATATCAAATTTTCTGCACTATTGTAAGTACTGCAACCTTGAAACTTCTGAATATCAAATTTGATTAAAATCAGACCACTCCTTCTATAACCCAATTTTTTTGATTATCAATTTTTGATATGTATCGGGGATACCTCGACACAAAACCTAGCTAAGAACATTCACAGACACTTATAGTACAACTGTGTAAATTTTCAAGAAAATCAGTTCAGCTGTTTCGGAGTCTATACATAATGCACACATACAGTCCAAATGAGGTTTTAATCAAGCCTATATAAAACCTTCTTTGGACTGAAGGCTGTTTGTGGTTGAGCGGTCTAAGACGTTGCCAGATCAAATGGTAGCTTCCCCTATGTAAATAGGGATAGCAGGTTCGAATCCTGCCAAATGGCACACATTTTCGTAATAACAATTTATCATAAATAATCAGGCCGGTAGATATAAATATATAATACTGTTTAATTAAAAAACAGAATATCTACTTAAATATGAGTATCGATAAAAAATAATGTTCAAACATTTCATATATATATATAATTTGGTTTTGTGATTCAAAAGACCTCATCAGACCCATAATGGAAACATAAATTATAAACAAATCATATGCAACATAAGTGTAAACAAAAATGGTAAACGGCTTTCATATACATTTTAGAGAAATGTTTGAGACTTCAAAGTACATAAAAAGCTTTTGCTTATCTGGTATGAGATACATGGTCTGTCAAAGTGCTATCCCCAGACATCTGCTTTGTTTGGCCGTCAAAGAAGAAGAGAGAAAATTTGATTTCTGTTTCAGTTAACAGCAAAACACCTATTCTGATACATGATAGGAGTTTCAATGTTCATTTAATTATTTTTTTATAATCTTTTTCTTTATTTATTTTTAATTATCATTCTTAGCTATATTTTAGAAGAAATTTCATTGTTAATTTGTCTTTTATTATTAATTATTTTGGCTTCATGCTACTACACAGTAATCTCTAACACTTAGTACTAGACTTAATGATTTATTTGTTGCTATCACGACAATATTCACATTTTAATAGATAACACTTAAATATTATAAAGGACTCAATTTAAAAAAAATTTTATCCTCTATTTTTTAATATTCAGCACTATAATTACAAGGACTGCTTGCCTTAAAACGATTATATTTCAAAATAAATTAGTAGATATTATCCAGTGTTAACGTATTATTGACATGTGTGCATTTTCTTTACACTATTTTAATTTCTTTGACTGAATTTAGATACTTATGCAGATGACACTGGTATTTACGCATGTCTCAGTAGCAAATCTGACATTATAATAGGATAATTATAAATTGAATAAATTAAATCACTTACCTTATGCCTGTCCCTACTCTGAGCTTCATGGATTTAAATCTGAATATTAGATATAATTTAGTAAAATTCAGAATAGTGACAGGCATAAGATAAATGTAAATAATAATTTGTTTTTTATTTTATCTTTAAAATTTCTGATTGCGGTGTTGCACCTATTTACATTTTCAGGTTGTTGTCCTTATATTCATGACATTTCAAATATTATACACTCCTGACTTCTTCAGGTTATTGAAATTTCAAACCAAACACTTATTTTTTTGCTGAGATGAGGGGTTAAACACCCAGCGACAATCGGCCCCACAACATAGCATGGGCATAAATACAGGGCGGCCCTGAGGGATCAAAATCAGTTCTGGAGCGCAGTCCAGTTGAGTTTGAGTTCCCGTTGAAGTTCAGTTTCAGTTCCAGTTACTGGCTTAAAGATGTAACGACGAAGATAGGTGCCATGTTGTTGGGTGCCAACCACAGAGGCCTGATACCAGCTAACCAGAGTTAAAGACAGAAGTAATTTTACAGACAAAGTTTTAAGTTGGAGTTGCAGAGATCAACAGAGAAGTTTTGAGTCCGAGTTGAGTACCAGTTGAAGAGAAGAGTCCAGAGACAAGACCAATGGGATTCAGCGGCAGTTCAAGGTAGTTCAGTTCCAGTTACCGGCCAAAAGATGTAACAATGAAGATAGGCGCCATGTTGTTGGGGGGCACCAACCACAGAGGCCTGATGCCAGCTAACCAGAGTTAAAGACAGAAGAGATTTTACAGACAAAGTTTTGAGTTGAAGTTGCAGAGATCAACAGAGAGTTGCCGCTCGAGTGGCAGAGAGTTTGAGTTCCCGGTCCAGAGATGTAATGACCAAAGACAGTTCCCAGCCAAAGAAATAGAGACAGAGAGATGATTGCCATGCCGCTGGGTGCTGACCGTAGAGAAGCCTGTCGCCAGTCAACCACCCAGAGTTAAAAGACAGACAAGAAGAGAATTTGCAAAGTTTGAAATTGCTAAATGAAGAGAGTAACCCAGCACTTCGGCAATTTCCGTAACATTCTGGAAAACAAGCAACAGGTTGACTAGACTTATAATGAACTTAGAACTTTGTTCGGAGCAGCAAGCTGCATCCAGCCAAATTTCTCGTTATTGCTTAGAATATTTTGATTTACTTAAGAGACTTCCATTCCGCTACCAGTTTGATAGAAGCAGGGATTGGGAATTATTCAAGAGATTATTGTGTATATTCTGTATATAAAGACATCATTTTACAACACTTCAGACGTCAGTCCACTTATTTTCTAGGTGCTATATTTTTTCCTTTCATTACTCAATTGTGTGCACGCTTTCCGGTTTGGTTTAGTTCGGCAGAGAGACAGCTAGTGGAGAACTCACGTGACTACCTTGTGATTAATCAACACAACGTGGGACAAGGAAGATCACCGTGACAGAGTCAATCTACGACCAGCTATCTGGATCGAAACCAACAGTGACCGGCCGGGCAGTGGCATAATCCTTAAATTTACAAAGGATTTTGAAATCTTAAATACTAGATTTTATAGAGAATTTTAATTTTGTGTCTATAATGGCAGTTAGAGAGTGACAAGAAAGCATGCCAAGGTTTTAAAAATACCTAAAATCTTAAATACATAAAAGAAATCTTTTTTCATACAGATTAGCTTTTGGTGATTATCTTTCAAATAAAACCAGAATTTAACTTCCAATTACATAGTTCACGATAGGATATTTTTTTAAAACTTCGTACACCAATAATACAAAGTCATTGTGTACTTAGATTGGCATGTTATCCCATTGTATGGTAGATCTTTATCCTCACTTCAGTCTGTAAAATGCTCCAACGAATGATCCACACAAATGAGAAAGAGCTGGCAAGTGTGTCGGAACGGGGTGTATGTGTAGACAGTTCAAATTTATTTTTATGGAGGCATTTGAAAATATGCTGGCTTTTGACCAGAGCTGCATAAGTGATAAATTGTTGTTTAAATATATCCATATATAATTCTTCTGATTTCTTTCATTTCTCCTGTCTACTGAAATTGCAACTTTTACCTTTTTACTCTATTCAAATTGTATTCATTTCACAGCTTATAAAAATGACATCATCTATAAAGTTTGGGTTGGGCTGGTGGCTGTTACAACATATTAATCCTTTTTGGTTTTTCAATCATTTCACCACAAGCAAAGTAATAAAAGCTACTAAAACACAAGGGATTACTGTGTGTCAGAGAATATAAGGAAAAGAAAACTATTATTAAGAAGCAAGAACAATAAAACCAGAAAAATTGAGAAAACTGTAGATAATGATGGAGTTTAAGCTTGCTTCAAAAGAGATTTCACAAGCAAAAATGCTAGCAAAGAACTTACGGTTATATCGCCCCATTATTTCACTTGGAGTGACCAAAAAGTTAAAAATGATTTTTATCTTCCTGGTAGTAACCTAGTGTGAGATGTGAATCTCTTTTTGTTTGAAATATTCTTAAAGTAAGTCATTTTTTTTTTTTTTGCTTAGTTTTAAACTTTACATGTTTAATTGGTTTTCTTTAATTTTTAGCAGAAATCTCTTGAGTGACGTATTGCTAGTTTTTTCTTTCTTTTTCTCTGGCCCTATGTTTGTTTGCCTCTCCTCTTCTCAGCGGGCTGTAATTTGGTAGCCTTGCCACCCTCTTGGGTCATTTCACTGGCTATCAAACCTCGCCCCAATATTTCACTTGGAGTGACCAAAAAGTTAAAAATGATTTTTATCTTCCTGGTAGTAACCTAGTGTGAGATGTGAATCTCTTTTTGTTTGAAATATTCTTAAAGTAAGTCATTTTTTTTTTGCTTAGTTTTAAACTTTACATGTTTAATTGGCTTTCTTTAATTTTTTTAAATTTTAGCAGAAATCTCTTGAGTGGACTTTAACTAAGTTAAAACTTAGCAATCCACCAACATGTTTTTTTTTTTTTGTTTCAACTGGAGTAGATAGACTAAACTATCGCCCGGTTCACACTCCACCCACGTCTATTGAACAGGTGAAGAGGCTCATCCCTTGTTCCCTGTTTAGGATGTGGTTTCCGGCTTTCTCTCTTTCTTACGTAGCCCCCTGCACATCAGTGGTGATACTGCCTTGCTCGGGGTGATATGTTTTAAAAAAAAAAAAAATATCAAACCATTTCAACTTAAAATAATGAGACATGCTGCTAATCTAGTACTGGACTTAAATTCATAAATATACATATTATCCTATGTTTATAGCACCACTTAGAGTTTCATGCGTTATGCAATCATCAGGTGCATATTTCAAACTGACAGTTTAATAGATTTGAATTTAAGTTTGTGAGAATTAAATCTTATAAAGTTACTGCTTTTTTAATAACAAGAGTAAAAATTTAATTATTCTACGGTTAAAAATCTAAATTTAAAATAAAAAAAAAATAATAAAATGCTGGGAGAAGAAATCAAAGGGGCATAAATCATAAGTTTTAAAACTTTAAAGATTCAAATATTACATGGACATAAAAAATGTAAGGATAATTAAAATTTTAGAATATAAAATCTCATGAACATTAGATGAACTTAAATTCAAATCTGTTAAACTGTCAGTTTCAAATATACACCTGATGATTGCATAACACATGAAACACTGAGTTGTGCCATAAATGCAGAATAATATGCATATTTATATAATACAGCTCTTTTCATCATACATAGAACACAGTTGTATTAACACCTGAATAATAATACTATACATATGTACACTCTCCTCATATGTATATTTATTAATTTATGTCTCTCTCTCTCTCTATATATATATATATATATATATATATATATATATACAACCTTTGAGATTTCACTTGCCCGATTGACTCGGTTGATTAAACACTTAATTGGACGATTAAAGTTTATTGCGTTACTCACCTGCGGTTGATTCCTTTCACAACCTAAAAGTATGCCATTGAAGATTCACAAGTTACTTAGAATGACCTACAATGACATTATTAAATCAGTCTCGGTTTTAGGTTAACATTGGTTGGGTTCATAATTGAATCTATAAGTCAACATGGGCTGTCCTCCAGCCTCCAACAAGTAGATGTGTAATATAACGGTCTGGCCCACCCAAGAAAGGCTGATACAAGCCATGTTGTTTCCGGTCGGTGAAAAGTAACGGATGTCACTTTGACCCTATTTCCGGCAGATGCGGAAATAACTCAGAGGCAAACAGACAGGTGACTCTGAGAATTACGTAGGCGTCGCGTGGGCGTCGCGTGATCAAGGCAAAGCCGGAAGAAACAAGTCCCGGTTTTGGAAGATATATAAAGACCGCGAAAACACGGATTAGTCAGAGTCAGAAGAAGTGAGAGCAGAAGTAGCAGCAGAACCACAGAACATGAAGGAAGGCAGTTCACAGCTGCCCCCAATAGCATGCTGCTATTGCGAGGTACGCATTCGTCAACCCCTGGAAGCGCGCTCTCACTCTCTGTTCCCTAGGCTACACGGTTCATCGTCGTTAATAAAAATATAATATATATTTTTATATATATGCGTGTTTGTTATTTGTCGCTATATAACAGATGGCCTTTTTTGTTTTTTTTTTCTTTTTTTAGAATGGGATCTTACAAATCTGCAGGTGATGCAGTTAACATATTGTAAGCTCTACCAGCAAGGCAAGCCATGAAAACATTTCATGAAAACAAATTTGAGTCTTAATCACAAAAAGTTTTATTGCCATTGAAAGAATGAAGGTGGGGAGAAGCAGTCACATACCTTTGCCAAGGAATATCCTTCGTAGGAGTGGATGCGGCCCTGCATGATAATAACATATTTATCTCCTAACGTACCAACTACAAACTGACCGACATGTCCAGGAACTATAAAAAAAAAAAAATTAAATTAAAGAAAAATAAAAAAGATTGCAAACATATATATATATATATATATATATATATATATATAGATGACTAATATATTATGCTCTCATTACGATTGAGCACTCTGGAGAAGAAAATTTTAAAAACAGTTTCCACTTCGGCTATAATGCGTGACTCTTCAGAAATGAATTGAGTTTCTCTCGGTGACTGGCGTCTGTATACACTGCTTACATACAAGACGTTAAAATTTCTCTTCTCTGACCCCATGCGCCAATGGCTTAGGGAGTAGAGACTCCGACTGACACCAAATCGGTTGAGTTTCAATCCCGGCCAGAAGCAAGTGGATATGTCTAGCCACACTGATGAGCTATTGATACAGCGAAACGGGCTTGTATGTGGATGACTAATATATATATATATATATATATATATATATATATATATATATACTGATTGTTTAATTACTTAGTTTTTGGTCATAATAAAATTAGATCAGTGCATGATGCTAATTTTTAAGGGAAGTTAAAGCACAAAACAAAATTATGCCATTAGATATTCATTCAACTAAATATTAACTATTTTGTTGCAAAACCTTTCTCCATTTCTCCATTAACTTAATGTTTCTGTTTTTCCAAAATTTTGGTGCTTTTTTTTGGCAAAGAACTTAGTAAGGTGTTTTTTTATATTATCCAAAGAATTAAAATTTTTAATATTGAGATTATTTTGTAAGGATCTGAATAAATTAAAATCTAAAGGAGCAATGTCTGGTGAATATGGCAGGTAGGGTAACACATCCCAACCAAGCTGCAACAATTTTTGCCAGGTTGGCATTATCCTGATGGAAACATTCTAAGTATTTTTCTTGAATTGCTGCCTTTAATTCATCCAGTTGCAAGCAGTACTTTTCAGAATCAATTGACTGATTACTTGGCAGAAGCACATAGTACATGGTTCATTTTAAATCCTGCCAGATGCACAGCATGAATTTCTTAGCATGAAGACCTGCTTTTGGGGTGACTAAATTTGGCTCATGTCACTAACCCAAGGATCTTTTTCACTGCATATTGTTGTAAACCATTCATTTCTCATCACCTGCTGCAATTTGCATAAAAAGAGGTGCATTTTCATTGCATTTATACAGTAAATCACAGACAGAAATGTGATTCAAAAAATTCTTTTCATTCAGATCATGTGGTATCCAAACAGTGTAGTAATTTGAGTAGCCAAGCTTCATCCAGTGGTCATGGATGGTGGATTTTGATAAATTCCTGCACTGTGTAATGTGGGTTATTCTCAATCAATGTCTTGTTTTGGTTGTCCTATGTAGTGAGTGGGGGTGGTCTGCCTTAGCGTTTTTCATCAATAAGGCTACAATAATCACCAACACTACTCTTAGCGAACAACTTTCGTACAGTTCTGTCAGCTAAAGCACTTTCACTGTACACAGTGCATACCTTTTTTTATTGCTTGTGAGACTTTACGATAATAAAAAGAAGTTTTTAAAATGCACCTTATAATCATCCATTTTCATAGGGATGAAAATTGACACAAATTAAGTCATTTTAAACTTTCTTTCCCATGAGATAGTTTGAAATGTGCCCTAATTAGAAATGTAAGCATATTATATCTGTTGATAAATTTGGCATTTTCTAATGTGTTGGTACGTGAACAAGTAAAAATCAGCATGAACTTTTTGGACAACCCAATATGCATATGTGTTTGTGATTAAAACTTTATGAAAGAAAAGAAAAGGAAGAAATTAAGATATAAAATTAAAATAATAAAACTTAAAAACACTTGAAAAGACAAACTTCAAAAAATTAAACAAGTCATAAAAAATAATACAAGTCAAGAGTAACAAATCATTTTTTGAAAAATCAAAATATAACACATTGTTTCTTTCATAAACATTTTCCAAACCGACTAAACCTTATACAAAAAGATTGTTGGTTAGTGACAATGGAAAGCAGCTTTTAAAATCCAATAAGTTTGCTATTTTAGTTTAGTCTGTTCAAATTTCCCATATTAAGAAATTGATCCTCAATCTACTTGAAGACTTTAACTGCATGCTTGTAGTGAAATTTGAAAAAAAATTTACCTGCAGTAGACCACAAATTTGACCTTTCCCACCTGACCATATATGAAGTTAAAAATCAATTTTGCATGGTGCCAATATGTGGGGCTCCCATCTTTATTCCATTCTTCCACATGTTGTAATTTAAATCAGATGACAAAGGCTCAGATGAAATGTCAGTGAATTATGGACCCCTAGGATATATAGAAACTGAAAAAAACTTTTGTCAAACTACATAACACACAAAACAACTGTGGGCAGAAATTATTAAGGACTAAAGTATTTAGTCTATATTTTGGTTCCTATTCAGTTGATCCATGTCTTTGTATTATTTTGAACTATTTGGTTGATATTGATATTTTATAGATACGTTTCAACCAAGTACTCTCTGGTCATCATCAACAATGATTGACCGATATGGAGTATTTGTTGTTTATTGTGAGATATCCTGTGAAATCCTGCAAAAATTAGTGTGTCACTACCAGAACCAAGGATTGAACACCTGCATAATCAACTCTTATATATACTATACCACTGTCCTGAAGGACATTAGTGATGTGTTTTATAAAACCTTTTATATTCAGTGTCAGATGGTTTTTGATATCTAGTTATGATGGTGGGTTCATACCACCTTTATAGTTGATCCATCTACGCCAGTGATGGGAAATGGAGGAAGATAACAAGTTCCATGGTTAACTTTAGGAATGACATTGATGCTAAGTTCATGAGCAAAATGTTTGTCTGGACAAGCAAGGATCAACTCTCTTTTTTTTTTTTTTTTTTAAATAAAAATGCAAGAGAGGAAATGAAAAATTTACATGTTGCTTTTATCTCTCAACAAGAAATGAATAAATTGATCAAGGATAGTAAATTCAAATTTAACAACGCAATATCTTTTTCTTAAATCAATTTACACCAATCAAGGCAACAATGCCAATAAAATGCAAAGGGCCTCAGAGAGTGAAAAAGGAAAGATTTTAAAACTAGGGTGAATGGAGCTTGCTTCTTGCTTCTAATAAAATGTTTAGTTTTTTTTTTAATATCCATCTAAGGTTGGTTGGTTGTTTTGTTTTTAGGGTATATCAACCTTGGCAGGTCATATATTTACCAACTAAATTTTATTTATTTATTGCTAGTAATACCTTTTTCTTTCAACAATTTATTGTTGTTTTTATATAAGTTTTGAGTCTAGTAATACTTTTTTCTTTTCGAGTATCAAGATTCATTGTGATTTGTTTTTAAGGGCGGGGTCCCAAGTCCTACCCTTGTTATTTAACCCATAACTGGAGGGAAGGGACGGATTAATACCTTTCCCAAGAGTACCAGTGCTTAAGTGAATGCAGGGTATTCAACTGGAATTTGAACTCGGCTCACCGATTTCTCTTTCCGAGCCGATATCCACTGCACCACAACGCACATCCATCACTAGATGCTTACAGCACCTGGTATTCCCAAGTGGTCACCCCTCTAAGTACTGACCAGGCTCAACGTTGCTTAACTTCGGTGATTGAGTGAGAACTGGTGTATTCAATGTGATATGGCCGTATGCTCCCTCTAAGGAGGAAGCCAAAAATTGATTTCCCTTCTGGGTCCTTATTCTGCTGATTGGATGAAATCTGTTTCAGTTTGTCTTGGTTGGTACTTGGTTCTGCTTTGAAATTTGAAAACCTTCTTCTGCAGCCAGCAGGCTCAATTCCTTTGTATGATATATCACTCTCTTCTGCCATCAAACCACCTTGCAGAATTTATCTGTTGGCCCGTCTCTTTTTATAAGGACCAAAGGAGCTCCAGACAGACTGTAACATCAAATTTACTAATAAATAGAAATCGTACAAATTTTTTTTAATTTAAGAAATAAAATTGAAACAATTCAGCCTGACTGAAATAACTGTTAGTTCTTTAACAGTCAATCCTAAAAAAGTAAAAATTTTACACACAAATGTAACAATTTTTATAAACCATCTGGCTTGCTTTTTGGATGGTTGGGATCATCATCTCTCAGTTAGGTCTCTGTCCTTAGACAGAGTGCCGCTCTGTTGTATCTCTGCCTGAGGATGGATATGCATCTGAGAAAAATTATACTGAGAGGTGCCCAGTCCTGGGAACAGTACTTTGAATCTGCACTATCCTATTGCACCAAAGGGGTGGATCAGTGGTCATTACCAAGGCCAGCACAAGCGACTGTTGTCAGGATTGTGCAATTTTTGGCCAGTTCGCAACCTTGTGTCATATCCATGTCTTAGTGAGGGGTATGTAGTAAATATTAATCAGTCAGTCAGTTAATTGACATACATGATACATGCTTAGGCGATCATGTCCCTTTCAATCCAGGACAGGTAGATTTTCCTGCAATAGTTTGCCAACCAAAGCTATAGAACCCAATCTATCCTGATAATCCATAGCTGGCGGGAGAAGCTGTATTAATAACTTTCCCAAAGATATATGTGGAGAAGTGAATTAAATGAATTTGACTGGAATTTGAACTCGGCTCTCCAATTTCTCATTCTGAGCCAATATTCATAACACTACAACCCACATCTTTAAAATACGCTTCCCTAAAAATGACATGTATAAGACAAATTGAGATGATTATAGTATTTATTCGTTTTTTTTGGTTTTTTTACACTTTTTAATTAATTATTATCATTAACCAATAAAATTTTTATAAGTTGGTTCACTGATTCGTGCCAGACAGTTATGGACATTTGAATCCATCTTGTATTTATAAATCTACCATTTATCCATTAATTGATTTTTATACATTTGGTCTAGTGCTCCTGCTATATATATTGAGATTCTCGGCAAAATCCAAAAAAGAATCTGCAATATTATCAGTTATGACTCGGCATCTCAATTTCAGCCACTTTCTTACTGCTAAATTACAGCTTCCCTGTGTCTTTACTATAAATCGCTTCATTGCAATTATTCTAATAGGTTCTCCACCTTGGTACCCTTACCACATGAATTTAAGCATAGTAATAGATTGTCAATTAGGTCTCATCTGCTTAATGTTGAAATAGGTAAATATAATCATGAGTTTTATTCTAATAGGTACTTCTCTTGTACTTCTTGCATGTGGAACTTTCTTTCGGTTTCATGCAGCATCTGTCTTTTTAGACCCCGTTCTTTTATTGTCCTTTCTCTTCACTAACATTTTCTCATTTTCTTTTACTATCAATAACTCGCTGTAGTGGCGTATTAACCTTGCTTCGGTTGGTTGATTTTATCTGGTTGCATATCAACCTCTATGACTTATTTAATGCCAAAATGTACATACTTTGGTACGTAATTTTATGTTTTTAGGGTAAATGTATATTTTTTTTAGATATATCCTTTGTAGATCATAAAAAGTATTGTAGATAATGTAATCTAATCTAAACTTATTTATAAATGGAATTTTGTGTGTGTATGTGTGTGTGTCCGTTACCTATAGACTCTGAAATGGCTGAACCGATTTTCTTGAAAATTTACAGTTGTACTCTAAACGTCTGCAAGTGTTCTTAGCTAGGTTTTGTGTCGAGGTACCCCTAATAAATATCGAAAATCGAAAAAATTGGGTTATAGAAGGAGTGGTCCGATTTTAATCAAATTTGATACACTAATAGACAAAGACATAAGAAACGATATTCAGAAGTTTCAAGGTTGCAGTTCTTACAATAGTGCAGAAAATCGATTATATATATATATATATATATATATATATATATAAAAGGCAAGATGTTTCTGCGTGTGTCTGTTTATCTGCCTGCATGTCTGTATTTTTTTCAGCCCTTTTATTTTAGTTTTTGCTTCAGGTTTTGCTCTAAGTAGGTATAATTGTAGTTCTTAGTCTCAGCCATGATACCATTTGCTCAGAGGACTTATTTAGCCTTCAAAATTCAGTTTACAACGAAAAAAAACTTATTTGATATTGATACCAGGAAATAAAAATTTAACTTACATCCATTCATTTTTCTTTCAGTCTACGATTTCGCTTTAACTGGAAACAATTATTACTTTTTAGTCTTTCATGGAGTCTGAGCTCCAGGACCATGGATTAGTTTTAAAGCTTTCATAACGCCGGGCTATACCGCTAGTTTTATCATAAAAATGTATTTTTATATTTTTTAGTGTTGCATTATTTTGCTATAAAAAATGTATTGTTGCTCATTTTATTACGAAAATGTACCATTGCTTTTTGTTTGGGGGTGAGATCACTATTTGGTCATAGCTGGGATTCTAACTGCTCCTACCACCTCAGCCTTGCTTCAGGTGAAATGAATAAAAACTAATGTGTACATAACATGAGCAAAAGGCATGGAATAATGTATAATATGGTTGAATGATTAACAAGCTTATCTGTTTGACAATTAAGAGTGAATACTGATTTTGATCCTCATTGGGAACCACATATTAGTGGCATTATACACAAGATAACAAGAAAATCCCAATTTGTTTCTTGAGTTTTATTACATGTAAAATGCTCAAAATAATTCACTGATCCATTTTGCAACTGCTTCAACAGAGAAATGATATCCTGTTCCAGTAGAATAATGCCTGCCATATGATGCCTATACTGCACAATACACACTGCAAATTTCCTAGCTAATACAATGAACAGTCATGATGAGATGACACCTCACTTGTTTATTTAGCTCACTTATTGAATCAACAGGAGACTCAATGATGTAATGGATAGCAATACAAATTATGGAATTGGAGAGCCATGTATGAATTCCATTTGGGTTCATTGCATTCACTTATGTGATAATATCCTTGAGAAAAGTATGAATTCATTTTTTTCCTCCCAACTATGGTTAAATTGCAGAACAGACAGGGCCCTTGGTTGACAGCCAATCTAGGAGAAGGAAAACTTGTAGGTCCTGCCTTATTAAGGCTAAAAGAAGGTAACTTCAAATCAAATCCTCCTCACATGTCTCGAAGAAAGGAACTGCCACACCTCCTACTTTGAGCTGCAACAGAATATAACAGACTCCTCAAGCTTAGTAGGATGGTTTGAACAAACACAAGCCTGGAACACATCGCCAGGGACACATCACCAGGGACCTCTCTGATTTCAGAACATTCATCCATGTATGTATCACTTTAGATGATGATGATGATTGCATCAACAGAAATAGATGGTTGAGTATAATATATGGTATATTGGAATGATTAACAGACTTATTTAGTTGGACTATGACTGCTGAACAAGGACTTCAATCCTCACTGGGTACAACATCTGAAAATAATCCAGTGTCGGTGAAAAAAAACAAAAAACAACAATTCTTTCATTTTATAGTATTTATCTCTAATTTTTATCCACCTATTTATAAAATAAAATTGACACTTATAAAATGTTTGGTGGGTGACCCACCCTCCAAACATTTGAGATTTCACACGACACTTACCAGTACTGACAGGAAATTCTGGGAGCTCAGAATAAGGAAAGCAAATTTTATCTGTGACCATATCAACTAGTCCTCCAAGACCAGAACCGCAGATGATTCCTAAGGTTGGTTCAGCCTTCAATTTCTGTTTCATCAAATCAGCAATTGCTGCGACTTGTGAATATGAAAAGCTGAAATGAAGAAGAATAACAGATATAGTGCACTATGCAAATGTTGGAAAATAGAATTTCTCAAAAGTGGAAATCAAGGATCTCAAAAAAGCATCATGTTCACTTCACTCACAGTCACCCAAAGAGGATCACTAAACCCAAAGCAAAAAAAAAAAAAAAAAAAAAAAAGAAAAGAAAAAAGAAAAAAAAAACACGATTTTTAAAGCAGTCTACTTAAATTCCAGTCAATTTCGTTGCATTCACTTACGTGCAATTACCCTTGGGAAAGATATAAATTCATTGCTTCTCCCTCCAGGTATGAGTTAAATAGCAAGACTGATTGGGTTCTATAGCCTTGGTTGGCAACCGGTCTACCACAGAAAGTAATGGAAACCTACTGTGGAAAAATCTGCTCAGTCAGTCATGCCTCTTCCAAGACATGATTGCCCAAGTATGTATCATGTATGTTACTTAACTGACTGACTGAACATGTGATTTACATTTGCTATGAGTGAAATGGATTTGCATGTTCTTTAGTCTGGTCAATTCCATGATGCTTTTTTTCTTAAATCAATTCACTCCAAGCAAGGAATAATGCCACTATAATGCAAGGGGCTACTAGGAGGTTTTGTTATTTTTGTTTCAGCTTTCACAGTTATTATCAAGAACGGATGTGGTGTCTCAGTGGTAGTTAAGCTTCCTTTGTCTTCATCCTGGTATTCTTTCTTTGGAAAGCTGGTTGTTTGAAATGCTCTAACGTGATGTCATGTGTAACAGCTACTGAGAATGAGACCACACTAAAAAGAATAGGATTTATTTATTAATTAATTTTTATGATATTAATATATGCACACATTAATTATATCATAGGTAATTCAAGGTACCATCTCCTGTGGTGAACATTATTTTATTTAATGTAGACTGTTTATTTTGTATGCTAATAGCTTCTAGAATTTTGAGTTTTTCTTTGCATTAGGTGCTGTCGAACATTTTGGTGACATCTATTAGTATCCGTCTTATGTTGATAGTTACATTTTGGTCATTCATGATGTGCTGGCCGATGTTTGTATGAATTGCTCAAAGTTTCAACTGCCGACAGATCAATCTGTGAGAGAGTGTGGTGCATATATGCCTGAAGTAATTATCTAATGTTGCTCTTGATTATATTAGAAATATAATCCCCCAGAGATTATGATAATTCATAGACAACATTGTTTTCTTTACATGGGGAGAGGGTGGTAATTCCTGGTGTAGTTGGTAACAATTAAGTTAGCTGTTTTAAACTATTTTATAGTAGATGATAAATCTTAGATCTTTGTTATGGTCATTGGGTGATACATACCAGTAAATTATGTTTTTAATTGATTTTTCATCTTGTTTAAAATTAGGGTGCATTTGGTTATTAAAGAATAAGTTAATGGTGTGTTTATTTTTGCTTGCATCAAGAAGGGGTCTTGCATCATTTTTTCTAGATTTTATTAAGGTTAATTTTATTTGTCTGTACTGTCTCTTTTTATGTGTGTCTATGTGTATCTTCTATCTCCTTGATTCCAATCCATTTTTTTGTCTTTCTTCGACATCCCCTGTATCTTGTTTTATTTTTCTCTCACTGTAACCCCCTGCACACCAGTTCGGTTCTGCCTTGCTTAGGGTGAAATGATTATGAAAACAATTTTTTTAAGGTATACAGGGTGTCGATAAAGTTCGTGTGCATTTAAAAAATTTATAACTTTATTTGTATTTATGATATAAATAATCTGTAAACTTAAAAGATAATAGAGTGTTTCAACAAGATGGAGCACCTTGTCACTTTGCTCTGCATGTTAGTTTTTAAATCAGGAATTTCCCAACAGATGGATTGGAATGATTGGACCATTTTATTGGCCTCCACGTTTGCCAGATTTGACTCCATTAGAATTTCTTTTTATGGTGACATGTGAAAACAATTGTGTATTTAACCAAACTTAGTTCATTAGAAAATTTGAAAGCTAATGTGATTTCGGGTATTACTGTAAATCAGTTGGCAAATGTTTTCCGTGAACTGCAAAATCGTTTTACCCTTTGTTTTGCTAATGATGGAGGACAAGTGGAAACTTAAATAAAATTTCAGTAAAACCTTAAAAAAGATAGATTGACTTCTTTCTGATCCTTTTTACAAAGTATTTCTATCGCAAATACAAATAAAGTTATAAATTTTTTAAGTGCACATGAACTTCATGGACACCCTGTACAATATTTATGAATAAAAGTGTACAATATCCGGGATAGAGCATGTGTAGATATGAAAAGTGACACAGAGTCAAAACAGAGTGATGGCCGTCTGTTCCATGCTTGGACAAGATCTTCAGGCCGGATGACTCTCAACTCTTGACTGTTGATCTCCGAGTTCACTCTTACATATGATTTTCATTAAATTCAGTAAGTGAAAATTAGGAATGCACTCACTACAAATAACTGAGCATTTTGGTTAAACCATTAGCTCTTTTCATGAATTATATTTATATCCTAGTACTGTAATAAATAGTAAGCACTACTGTAGACCGCATAAAAGTGGCTGAAAGTAGACATATTCTTAATTTCCATTGTGGCTGTGAATAACAAAAAAGTAATCCTTGAAAATATCTGTTTTAACCAAAAAACAACTTTCAATCAAGAGGAAATTCAGTTTTAAACACTAGATTATTAGTATTTGTCTATATTTCTGAGATCACGTAGTATTTACAGTACTTACATTATTCAGTCTTTTGTCCTTATCTCTGTTGTCATTTATACAACACAAGGAATGAAAATGATATACCTCAGTGATTGTAATAAAGGGTTCGATTTGAAATTCCTAGCACCTGAAGAAGGCCAGAGTGTACAATGGTGGAAACTTTGTACAATTAAATACCTCTGGGTGGGCAGAAAAACATCTGCATAACTGACTGAGGCACACATAAAATCGGGCAGATTTTGTCTTAGGGGAGTAACTTGACAAACGGTGCTTGAGGTATGTGGCAGAATGAGGATTACAAGACAGCTATGAGGTTCAAGAACAAAGACGTGGCGGAGAGGAACATGTAACAGACTGCAACAGACATATTGCTACAACATCATAAACCACAATATATTGACTGGTGGGAAGCAAAAGAAACAAAATATTTTTTGTTACTAAATATTCATTGTGGCAGTATATTCAAATCATATTAAAATTTTAACTTTGAACCTTGTAGAGCAATTTTTTCTTGCTTCTCTCTCAGCAGCTACTGATCCTAATTATTAATTACATAGGGTGTAACAGGGTATCTATTTTTATACTAGCAGTGTAGCCCAGCGTTGCTCAGGTGTAATGAAAGCTTTAAAACTAATCCATGGTCCTGGAGCTCAGACTCTTTGGATGTTGGCAAGAAAGACTAAAAAGCAATAGTTATTTCTAGTTAAAGTGAAACCGTAGACTGGAAAAAAAAAAAAAAAAATGAATGGATGTAAGTCAAATTTTGAAGGCTAAATAAGTCCTCTGAGTAAATGGCTGAGACTAAGAACTATAATTATACCTACTTAGAGCCAAACTCAAAGCAAAAACTAAAATAAAAGAGCTGAAAAAAATACAGACATACAGGCAGATAAACAGACACACACACACACACACAAACATCTTGCCTTATATATATATATATATATATAATCGATTTTCTGCACTATTGTAAGAACTGCCACCTTGAAACTTCTGAATATTGTTTCTTATGTCTTTGTCTATGAGTGTATCAAATTTGATTAAAATTGGACCACTCCTATAACCCAATTTTTTTGATTATTCATTTTTGATATTTATCGGGGGTACCTCGACACAAAACCTAGCTAAGAACACTCGCAGACGCTTATAGTACAACTGTGTAAATTTTCAAGAAAATCGGTTCAGCCATTTCAGAGTCTATAGGTAATGGACACACACACACACACACACACACACACACACACACAGACAAAGTTCCATTTATAAATAAGTTTAGATTAGATTTCTTTAGTGACAGTAGACAAGTGAATTAGACCATATATATATATATCTGGTATTACTCCACTTCATTTGACTTCTTCTAAGACACACTAAATGGCATTGCATACAGCTGTATAGAAGGAAAGAGCATAAAGCTCTCCCTTCTTTCTTCCTTTAAACACAAGATGTGATGGCAACAAGATAGGTCTTATTTTCTATCCTGGGAGACGACTTATTACCTGAACAACATATTACTACGCTGTCTCCTGTGAGAAAAAGAAATTCATATGACCAAAATATCTCCCTTAAAACCTACTGCACAAATATAGGGAGATACATATTATCCTAGCACTTATAGAATACATGATTCACCTGAATCATGTATTCTATATAACACACTATATTATCTCCTGCAACCACAATAACATCTGCCCTGAAATCTTTTGTATATATCTCCACAGGGTCCTGTTAGCACTCAGTTGAACCACATATGGCATGTAACATAACACATTATGTCCTACTAGAAAAAAAAAATACTACGCAACCACAATAATATCTACCCTAAAATCTGTCACATAAATATGTATCTCTAGAATTTCCTCTTAGCCCTCAAGTGAACCACATGTTGCATATAACACATCCAATTAGAAATAAAAGAAACCATGTGATCACAAATAATATCTACCTTAAAACTTATCACATAAATATTGGCAGCAAGATCTCATCAGTTTACAGTTGAAATAGCTTGATGTAATTGTAAGTTCGATGCTAATAGTTTCTTCTATTTCACTTTTAATTTGTGGAACTAATCTTCTTGCCTCCCAACTTTTATCTTCAAAAATTTAAATGAAATGTCAATTGTTATCTACTGTTTTTTTTCTCCCCAATGGTATATCTTTTTCTTTTTCATATTCTCTAAGTTTCAGTCACCTGTCTTAAGAGCTTTATTGCATTGCTTGAGGTGAAATGATTTATATATAAAACAAAAAAGAATCAAACTGCAAAATAAAAAGACAAAAAACAACCAGTCACAAGCAGGGACAAAAAACAAACAGTCGCAAGCAGGGACAAAAAACAAACAGTCGCAAGCAGGGACAAAAAACAAACAGTCGCAAGCAGGGACAAAAAACAAACAGTCGCAAGCAGAGACAAAAAACAAACAGTCACAAAGACAAAAATCAATCAGCCACAAAGACAAAAATCAATCAGCCACAAAGACAAAAATCAATCAGCCACAAAGACAAAAATCAATCAGCCACAAAGACAAAAATCAATCAGTCACAAAGACAAAAATCAATCAGTCACAAAGACAAAAATCAATCAGTCACAAACAAGACCACTCCCACAAAAATGATACCATATTCTACATATACAAGAAAAAAAAAGGGGACCTAATGACAAACATCCCTGACAAATGAGAACATAATAATTGTATCCACACGAAATTTCGAAGTCAATATATAATCTGCTCATTTAAAAAGACAAATGCTTTGTGCTCATCAACACTATCTCTACCCTGTTAACGAGCACTTTATGATAAAAAAACCTGCTAACCAAAATACATTTGATCAGTAAAATCACTGAAAAAACAACTTTGGAGCAAAACATTATTACAATCAAACAAAATAGGAGAAATTTGTCACTTAACTAAACCTCGAATGCTAACCTTGAAGTTTCATTAAGGCACTATTATATATATATATATATGTGTGTGTGTGTGTGTGTGTGTGAGAGAGAGAGAGACACTAAACCAGTCGAGTTTCGATCCTGGCCACAAACAAGTAAATGTGTCTAGCCACACTGATGAGCTGTGATACAGCGAAACGGGCTTGTATATGGATGACTACTATATTATGCTCTCATTACGATTGAGCTCTCCAGAGAAGAGAATTTTAAAAACAGTTTCCACTTCTGTAATATATGCATTACTCTTCAGTAATGAATTAAGTTCTTTCAGTAAGTGGCATGTGTATACACTGCTAAAATACAACACGTTAAAATTTCCCTTCTCTGATTCTATGCACCTATGGCTTAATGGGGTAGTGACTCTGACAAGCTGTGGTACAGCAAAACCGGGTTTGTATGCGGATGACTAATATATATATATATATATATATATATATATATATAGCGTACTGAGGCAGCACATAATTTTCTAAACATATACTGTTAAATATAACAGACAATGAATGTCTATTATGTTTAATCATGAGCTGTTCTAAACATCGTATTTTGGCTTTAATTTCAGGTGAAAATAAAGACAAAAATTTTCCAAAATTTGGATAATTTTTTATTATGCTGGTTTTAAGCTTTTGGCTCACATGAGCCATCTTCAGAGAGATTACAGGGATGTTAACATAAAAACATCTATCATCAAAGATGGTTTTATCTTGTATTGACATAAAACATTGCTAAGCAACAATAACATTCACCAAGTCGCAGATGCAGTTCTTAAATTTGTAATGCGGTTCTATGACATCACAACACGTGAGACACAAAAATGTTAACAGAACCATATGTCTAAATGCAATGTAATGTGTTATGACCAGAAATGTAATTTTATTAAGTGTGCGTTGTTTTGATTTATTTTAGTAATGTTTCCTAATGCTTTCAAACATTTTGAAACTGTTGTGTGATCAACTCTGAATGATTCTACAAGTTCAGCTTGTGCCCGACATGAGTCTTCATGAAGTAAAGTGTTCTTTTTCTTCAAACATCAAAATCATTAGTTGAAGCACACAAAATTCTTGTTGAGACTTATGATGACCATGTTCTGTCGAAAAAACAACATGCAGAGATTTGTTCAATTTGAAGCGTCTAAACCTATACATATATATATATATAGAGAGAGAGAAAGAGAGATGCTGATAGGTACATGTCTTGTGTCCCGGACAAATAAAAATATAAAAAGATGCAAGAAAACCATATCTATTCATCCCAAGAACACACAGTAATATTGCAAGAAATGTACCATTGTTTTATGCCATCAATGATGCCGATAGCATATGACCCTTAAAGGCTTGATAAAGGTGAAGGTATAGAAACCACTCTGGTTCGAAATGGAGTTAAATATCATCAGTGTTGTCAATTGCTGTTCAACAACAGCAAGCTAGAAAGAGCACAGCAAAGAAGAGCATCCCAAGCACCTCCAAAGCAACAGATGAACCTCGAAGTAAGAGACGAATATCTGCGGACATTCCAAAAATGTAATGTTTCTTCTGTGAAGAAGATGTTATTTCAAATCTGCAAGAGGGGATGACAGAGGGACTAGATGAACACCTCAATCAATGTGCCAGAACCCTGAACGATGGAAAGCTCCTTGCAAAGTTAAGTGGCAGAGACGTTGTTGCCCTGAAGCTTAAGTACCACCTTCGATGCCTCCAAAAGTTGTACAATGCTGAAAGAGCGCACTTCAAATCCCTAGAGAAAGCAGAGAGTAGTGATCCAGGGAAGGATTTATACCCAGTGGCCTTTTCAGAACTAGTTATCTACATCATGGATAGCCAAGTCACCAACACAAAAGCAGCACCGGTTGTATTTTGGCTTGCTGATCTAGCCTCACTCTACAAGCTTCGCTTGGAACTGCTTGGGGTTGATTCCCTGAACGTCCACTCTACCAGGTTGAAGGAACAGCTACTTGCTCGGATTCCAGAACTTGAAGGGATGTGATGTACTCCTTGCCTTCAAAGCGGACATAGGACCAGTGCTCCATGAAGCTAGCCAGTATATCAATGCTCTCCATCTATCTAAGGCAGCAGATATACTGAGAAAAGAAATGCTCCAGCACAAGAGAAAATTCAGTAGCAAGCTCAAAGATGGCTTTGGTGAGGAGGCTATACCACCTGTACTTCTTCAGTTTGTGTGCAGCAATGACATGGTGTTGATATAAAATCATAACTGACGTACGTAATAGCAAAGTCAGACTTAGCTATTACAGTTCAACTGCAACTCAAAATGTAGAGAAGGATTGACAACCCAAATACATTCTAAAGACTGTGAGACCCCCCCTTTTACTGTCTATGTTGGATTGAAAGGCACAAAAAAGAGTTGATTGACAAATTCCATGAGCATGGACTAAGCATATCGTATGACAGGGTATTAGAGATATCCGGCAAGTTTTGTGAAACTGTGATAAAACAGTATGTCGAAGAAGATGTGCCCACCAGTGCTGTGAAAAGGGCTCTTTACTATGGCCGTTGTCGACAACATTGATCACAATCCCACGGCCACCACAGCTAACACATCTCCATGGTACAAGTATTTCTATGTTCCAGCACCCAAGAAAAACAGAGGAGAACAGTGGGTTTCACTGGAAATAACAGACAGGAGAATAAAGGTTCCTGAGCTTCCAGAGTATTAAACAAACATCATGCCAGCCTACTTCAAGAAGCCAACCCCAGCCTCAGAAGATGAAGTATCACTGCTTGACCCCAGTCTCTTCCAAAGGAACATAAGAGTCGAATACAAATGGTTGGAAAAAGTTCAAGGTACCACCGATGTAGATGATGAATCCAATATAACATAGTGAGCTCATCATGCGAGCCAGAAATGGACTAGCGAATGTGAAACCAGCATCATTTCCTTGTTACCTCTTCTCCAAGATCAAGCTCTCAGTGTTGCATGCCATGAAGAAAGTAAGGGAAGCTGTAGCAATTCTTAACCCAGGGCAAACTGCCGTCCTGGTAGCTGATCAACCACTTTATGCCATGGCAAAAGAAATATAGTGGTACTGGCCAGAGGAATTTGGAGAAGACAAGTTTGTGATCATGTTTGGTGGACTGCACATTGAGATGACAGCACTGAAGTCTATTGGATCGATGCTAGCAGACAGTGGATGGACAAGTGCACTTGTTAAAGCTAATATAGCCTCTTCCGGAAATGCAGATTTATTTCTGTCAGCAACCAATGTCACTAAAACACGTCAAGCACATCAGGTCACAGCATGCAGTTTGTTTCAGTTCGTGAAGAAAGTCTACAGTTCGTACCTTGCCAAACATTCTGATGGTGATGAGGAGGCCTCCAGCTTTGTGGAATGGTGTGATAGTCAAAAGAAGGAGAGTCCTATTCATCTGTGAGATATATCATTAGAGAAGCAGCACCCCGAGGTCGCCAGAGAATTCCACAATGGGAATTTTGTGGTTCATAAAACTGACAGGAAGTTCTCTGTAATGGCAATCAACCAAGCCCATAAACAAAACAATGCTGTCATCAAAGGGGATGGGGGAGCTGTTGGTCTGACAGAGGATCCATCAGCTCTTTGGAGGTGGATGGTGGCTGTTCCAGAAATTAGCAAGTTCGTTGCTGACTATAAAGCCGTATCAGGAAGCAAAGAGGCGAAGAAAGGAAGTCATCGCCATGAGCAGTCACCAACTGCTCAGAAGGAATTCTTTTGAAAAGGTTCAGCGGCTTACAAGTATGATAGAAGAAATGGGCAATCCATTTTCGGAGGAGTCCGCTGATCTACTGTCACTTGACACTAAGGACATTGCTGATCCTACAGCAGTGCTGCAGGTTGCATCTCATCTGGAGAAAGGGAAAGAGCAATTCCAAACATTCATGGATAAACTCAAGACCAACAGTCAGCATTTCTATCAGCCAATCAAATGGAACATTAAAGACTTCTTCAAAACAAGCACAGATCCAACAGAGAAATCAGAAACACAGCTACTAAAGGAGGATTGTCAACTGTTCTCCCACCTTTTCATCTCCTGCCAAAACAGAGGTTGTGATTTACCAGAGATTTTCAAACATGAGAACCAATCTTTCCATACTTTCACTCAGCAAGCGAAGCAAACTACCAAGTTTGATCTCATGGATGTCCTGCAAACCAAGGTGGAGCTTCCAGACATGAAGCCAGAAACTGACGTACTCATAGTAGATGGTGCATTTCTACTCAATACAGTAACGTCTAGGACACCGAAGACATTTGAAGAATATGCCAGACAGGATGTTCTTCCTAAGATGCAATACTACAATAACAATTACAAGAAGACAGATATCATTTTTTATGTCTATCACGAATCTAGTCTGAAGTCTGAAGTACAATCAAAACGCAGGAAAGCTATCAGGAGAGTAACGGCAAAGAGCAAAACACTGACTAATTGGAAGAGCTTTCTAAAGAACAATGCCAACAAAACAGAGCTGTTGAATTTCCTTGCTGACGAAGTGTGTAAAATGACTACAATGAATGAAGTAATTGTAACACGACAGGAAAATGCTCTACCAAGTTCCAGCCATCCTGATACTAAGATAGGCAAATTGGCTCCTTGCACACATGAAGAGGCAGATACTCAGATATTTCTGCATGCCTGGAATGAGGCTAAGGATGGCCACAAGTCTCTCATGATTGAAGCTAATGACACGAACATTGTAGTCATAGGCTTAAGCCTGATGTCTTCTTTCACTGCAATGGGCATGGAGAAAATGTGGATCACCAATGGCAAGAGGAAGCATACTCGATGGATCCCAATGCACAACCTTGCATCTTCTTTGGAACCAGAAAAAACCAAAGGGATACTATTCTTCTATGCATTTTCCGGATGTGATGTGGTATCTGGATTCAATGGCAAAGAGAAAAAAACGCATAGTAGACATGGAATGTTTGCAACGGTGCCTTGGCTACATTTGCAAAACTCTCCTCTGGAAATTAATGAGTGATCTACAAGTTCTAGAGAGATTTGTTTTTCTGATGTACGACCAGTCAAGAGCTGCTACTGCAGTAGATGAAACAAGGTTAGATCTCTCTGCCAGGAAGCAGAGGTCATACGAATTAATCCTGCCAACACAAGGAGCACTAAAGGAACATGCCAAATGTGCTGCCTTCCACGCAGGTCATATCTGGGTGCAGTCCATCGTTCGTGATCCAGAGCTTCCATGTCGTTCCAAGTGGGGATATTTGAAAGACGGTAACAAATGGAAAGTTGCCTGAACTTCCTTGGAACCAATTTCTAAAAGCAGTCGTGAATTGACAAAGTGCAGATGTAAGATAAAATGTGGTGGAGGATGATGCAAGTGCTCAAAGGTTGGAACAAGCTGTACTCTGCTTTGCAGTTGCCCTTGTGAGATTTAGTAAACAACAACGAATGAACTTCGGGCTGGACTTTTGTCGCCAGTTCTTGGAAAGTTAGCCTATTGAAATTCAAATGCAGAGAGTTGTAAGGATATATATGACCTGTAGATGTTTTCCCAGATATGAAAAATTTCCATGCTGGCTATTAGCACAGAAAGTAATTTTGACGTTGAATTGGACATTTCATCAGGATTGTAAATGTCGACTTTAAATCATTTCATGTAATTATCCACCATAGGGCATGGGTGCTATATCATGCCAAGTCAATTGAAACAGTGCAATCATTGAGTTCTCTCACTCAGATTTAAAATTGATACGGCAATAAATCAAAAATATCTCATCAAATTCAACTAATTTAATGACTTCAGATCAAAATCATAAAACAGAGGCCCATTTGGCAGCCATCTTGAAAAAGTGGACAACATATTGTTTTTTTTCATGGCTAGCACTTTCACTTGAATGAGTGGCCTACAAGGAACACTCATGCCAAATTTCATGTTTATATCACAATTTGCACTATAGTTTTTGAGCAAAACCATAAAACAGAGGCTCGTTTGGCAGTCATCTTGAAAAATTGCCGCCATGTTGAATTTTTATTGTGGCTAGCACTTTTTTCTTAATAAGTGACCTATCAGGAACACTCATGCCAAATTTCATGCTTATTTCAGAATTTGCATGATTCTACCGACAATTTACATTTTCCTGCTCTACTAATTTCACACTAAATTTGCTAATCGCTCAAAAATGTCTGAAAAATTAAAAATAAGAAAAAAAAAAACAACAACACATATTTAAATCTCTAAATTTTAGATTTTAATCAATAAAATTTATGTTTGAAATACACCAGAGTAGTTTCTTTATTAGAAATCATAAATTTAATCATTTAGCTTTCAATTAAAACTAAGATAAAAGTTTTAAGAAAATTTTTTCATTTGTAAAAATTTAAATTTCATAGTTATCAAATGAGTGGAGGTACCTAATTTAAATGTATATTTCAAAGTTGATCACATCAATAGAAATGTTTGACTTTTTTGGGAAGGGGGAATGAAAGTGTATTCTTTTTCTGTTTCCTCTTTCTGTGATTTTACCCTCAATATGTAAATTAAGTAAAGCACTTATCACTTATCTTATCGAGGGTGGACCAAAAACTGATCATCTCTGGTCAGGTTGACACGGTGAGGAGGGTATGATGTTGAAAGACCCGAAACCCCCTAGTGATCCTCATGATGACATCACTGACGACACCCTCTTCTAGCGCCCCCACTATGCTGCGGTGCTGTGTATGTTTGAAATTTTGGTGTACAGATATAAATTCTGAGCATACTTTATACAAGATCCTGTATTCTCGAGTGAACAGTAAGAAGGAAAAATTAAAAAAAAAAAAAAAAAAGAAAAAAAGTTAAACCCATAGCAGACTATTGCAGCAGCATTTTCTGCGTTTTCCGCCACTAAACTCCTCAGAGTAACTTAGCACAGATGTCTGTCTCCTTTTTTACTGAGCCTTATGGATCAACTTAATCTTCCTAAAAAAAGCAAACATTTCTCAAGCAGTGGCTCACAAGATACAAATGGTTTTGCTTTTTAGAAGAAAAATTCATGTACTGTGGAACATGTACTATACATAAGCAAACCAGGACATCTCTGCACAAATCAAATAAATGCACCAACTTTCAAGATTCCACCCTCACTCACCATATTTTATGCAAAGAGCATCAGTCCTGCCTTAATATTCCTCTTCTACAAAAAAGACTTAGAACTAAGTAAGGTGAAGTTTGACAGTCAACAGGATAAAGCAGCATTGGTGCTGTTAAAAACCACTCACTGAATGTCCCAGGAGGTAGTACCCCTTTCAGTTTGAGTTTGTACACAACTGACAGAGTTTGGAGTCCCAGATCTTCTACCTCTCTAGCAAAAAGCAGTAGCATACAAATCATGATATACAGGAGCGGAATTGCTATCTAGTATGACAAGACACCATACAGGCAGCTCTAAAAACAAAGGTGACTAAATCCCCATTTGTAACTGAGCTCGTAGGTTAATTTACAGACATAACCAACCACAAACACTGTGTCCAAATAAATGACACTGTGGTCTTTCAACCAAGCAAATTTGTTGAAAATAAAGAGTGTGTTGATACAACAGCAGAAGGAATTGCAAAATCCATCCAGGAAGTCATATTAAAACTATAAATCCTATTAATAAAAGTGATGAGCATGGGATCGGATGGAGCTGGTGTAATGACTGGGAGAAGGCTGAACAGACATACTGCTTAGGTCCAACCTCCACATGGTAAATGTGCACTGTGTTGCCCACACCCCAGCCTTGTGCACATCTCAAGCAGTAGAGCCAATAGCAGATCTCAAAGGGTATCAGCACATACTGAATCAAGAAAATGACATCTCCCAGTCTGACAGTATTAACCAAAGACAACCAAGGCAATATGTACAAGGGTAAGCATCAGATCACATTCAATCTGGAACAACTGTGCATCACATTTATTAATAACTTAATAAATAACATGAACTCTAGGTTTCCAAACACCTCTCTGTTGTGTGCATTTGGTGTGTTAAGTCTCCACCTCATCTACTTCATGAGGGAAGAAGAGCTGAAGGTCTATGGAAAGGAGAAGTTGGAAATTCTAATTTCCCACTAAGGACATCAGCAAACCCACAGATAGGTTGAAGATGGAGAGGATTGCCAGATTACTATGCAGCCCCTCATCGACGATGTTCAGTCTTGACTGGAGTGGGACCTGCAACAGAAAGTTGTCAATGCACAGCACTACCCCCAGAGACAGCATGTGGAAACTTTGGGTATTGGTAACAAAATCTAATCTAATCTAAATCTATCTAAACTTATTTATAAATGGAACTTTGTGTGTGTGTGTGTGTGTGTGTCTGTTACCTATAGACTCCGAAACGGCTGAACCAATTTTCTTGAAAATTTACACAGTTGTACTATAAGCGTCTGCGAGTGTTCTTAGCTAGGTTTTGTGTCAAGGTACCCTCGATAAATATTAAAAATCAATAAATGAAAAAATCAGGTTATAGAAGGAGTGGTCAAATTTTAATCAAATTTGATACACTCATAGACAAAGACATAAGAAATGATATTCAGAAGCTTCAAGGTTGCAGTTCTTACAATAGTGCAGAAAATCAATAATATATATATATATATAGATATATATATATATATATATATATATATATATAAAAGGCAAGATGTTTGTGTGTATGTCTGTTTACCTGTCTGTGTGTCCTTTATACAAATCCACAATTTTTATTTGATTCTCACCAAACTTCACACAAATATTCTTTAGGCTGAGTCTGAGCTCCAGCACTATGGATTACACCCGAGCAACACCGGGCTATACTGCTAGTATAACCTAAAAAGAACTTTCTTAACCTTAACATTCTTGCTCAACTGGGCACCACCTTGGCTATACATACAGCTGGCTGTGAACGAGAGTTCTCTGCTCAGAACCTAATCCTCACCCATCACTGAAACAGGTTGTCATTAAAACATCAAGAGCAGCTTCTTAGGATCATCTTGAGACCCAAAAGGTCAGTTACCTTTTGAAGAGGCACTAGCCAAACGGAAATGGGTAGAGTAGAGAAAGCTGTACACTATGGGTTACAAGTAATCATTGACAAATGCTCTTCACATTAATCTGCTCATAATACACCACACACATACCTGCATCCTTTTGTATTTCTCAACATACTTTCCATTATTTTTGTTAAGTTTCATTGTTGTGCTAAATGCTTCAGAGTGATTGTTTTAGTTAATTTTCTTGTCACTTAAAATCAAATTTGATTTAATTGATTATTTTCAGACTGAAAGATCTTGGTGACAGTTTGTAGACTGTCAAGGTGGTGAGAATGTTTTGTTCCTGTACTAAATCAGCACTCTTATGATTTATTTATTTTGGTGCGACAGTCTCCATTTTGTTTTTCTTTGAATTTGTGAAATACTTTGCTCACATGACATTAACTCACCTATTTTATTTGATAATATTTTTGTTTAATAACATAAACACTGAAATGAATATTCTTTGAATTTTGTATCCTGCAGAAGGTTAGAAGCATCACTGATTAATTTTAACCCCATATTTCTAAGCTGATTCAAGGGAGATTACATACATTTTCTTGAGGAAAGTTCACCTAATCTAATTTGATTTTTATAAAAGTCAACACAGCTAATTTATTAATGGAATTTACAAAAACAAAACAACTTGTTCTGTTATAATTCTCAAAAAATATAGTTTCTTAATTGATCTGTGATTAAGTGTAAATACTGTTTTTATTTTAAATGTCTATTTAAGGGATTCAGAATTTTTCTGGACAATGGTAAAAAAAAAAAAAAAAAAAAAAAAAAACTTAGTCTGAAGTCCTGCAGTTTGGACTGATAGAGACCCATTCAAATCAACTCCATGAGTCCCAGAACTCACTGTTAAAAAGCTATCAACATCACTGTGTGTTTGTGTGTGTGTGTGTATATATATATATATATATAGTGAGAGAAAATTAAGTTTGTCACTTAACTGAGCAGAATCAAAGTTACAGCTCATTTTTTACATATTTCAATTAAAATACGCAAAAGATTATCCGTGAGCACGAACAGATTTTATTAAAAATAAGCAGACAATGTTTGCAAATTATTTAATCTGACACACACACACACACATATATATATTTATATATACACACACAAACATAGTAATCATCCAAATTGTTTCAATCTATAGTATTAAAGATTGAAGTTTGTAAAATAATATTAAAAAATTAACTATCATCAAATGGAAAATTGTGGAAAAAAAAAAATTCTTTAAATCTATACTGATTTAATTTGTAAATTTCTTTTCACTTTCTCTTCCAGTAAAATATAAATGTAAAATAGCAATGTAATTGTCAGAGAAGTACAATGCATCTTTAACCTATTTAATGTGTCAAACACTTTATAGACTTAGAACAAAGTATAAACTTATTGAAAAGCTAATAATCAAAATAAATAAATATATATATATATATATATATATATATATATATATATATATACATACACACACACAGAATGTAAATATTAAAAAATAAACATTAAACATGTCCATGGTTTATGTCCCATTTTGTGATATAAGCTGTGAACTATTACCGCTATTACCGGCAGAGTTTTTGTTTGTATTTTTTACCAAATCCTTTTAACAAATTTATACCACATGCTTCAGAACAGTATTCTATTAAATATTTCTAAGGTTCAGTTTGTTATATTTACAATATGATTTGCTTCTTAAAGCTTTGAACTGATTTTTGTGGCTGGTAACATCTTATCCAATTATTTACGTCATACTATACATCAAACTATTAGCAAAGTTTGACATATGTATCCATAAAAAAATGTTTCGTCAAAAGGACAGTTTATCTCTTGACACAGCTGATACTGAATACTCTTCTGGCTATAGAAACTGTTTTTTTTTTTTTTATAATCATTTCACCCCAACCCAGGCAAGACTGCCATTAGTGCACAGGGGGTTACAAAGAGAGAAAAACAGGGTACAGGGGATACTGAAGAAAGGATGGGATTTAGGGAGGTAGGAGATGGCAATTGACATTGCATTTAAACTTTTAGAGATTGTAGCTATCAGGGAAGCGAGTATATGGAAAGGAGTTCCACAGATTGGATGTTCGAAAAAAGAAATTGATAGAGTAGAAGTGACAGTTACATTTGACTATTTTGACGCTAACATATATTGAAGAATTTTCTGTTTACTTCTGAATTAGTTCTGAGTTATTTCAAATTAAATATTTTTTTTTTCTGGAGTTCCAATTGAATTTAAGAAAGGGAATTTTCTTGTTTTTTATTAAAATAAATAATTTTTACTTTTGGAGAAGAAAAATAATAAGAATTAAGAATAAAATTATAGATAAGTAACAACCTGTAAACAGTCCAAATGACTATTTTCAGGGACCTGTCCAGTGAAAGTTGACCTTGTTCCCAAGACACAGCATGTTCAGTTTTCGGACTGAATACAGAAACACAACAAAATGTCCTTGGGTTAAGCTCTGTTTAATTCACCCTTGTGTCTTGTAATGGTGCTTGCGTTGAGTCACCACAACAGTGGAAACCAAGAGAAGCATTATAATTTAGTAATGTGTCTGAATGCAATGAATTCAGCTGGAATTCGAACTCGGCTCCTCAGAACGAGAAATTGGGGAGCCGAGTTCAAATTCCAGCTGAATTCATTGCATTCACTTACGCACAAATGCCCTTGGGAAAGGTATTAATCCATCTATTCCTTCCAGTTATGGGTTAAATAACAGGACAGATTGGGTTCTATAGCTTTGGACGGCAACCAGTCTACCGCAGAGAGCAATGTCAACCTACTGCGGGATAATCTTCTGCCCAGTCAGTCATGTCTCTTTCGAGACATGATCGCCCAAGCGTGTATCACGTATGGCACTTAACTGACTGAATGTGCCTGACATGGTGGTCAGGAGACGAGGGAGTGTGGTTACAATTCTAATTTGTTCATCATTGTTATGTGTACTGCAAAAAAAAAAAAAAAAAATTTTTTTCCTACTCTGCATAAGTTTCAATTCCCCGTTATCATTTTTATAACCATTACAGATCTACCAGTAGTCACGAAAGTCAAAATTGTTAAATGCAATATGCTGCCTCCTTCTCTCAGCAAAGACTGAGCTCCTTCAAAGACATCTTTACATTTATTATGTGCAGCAATTAAAAATGTAATTATTTATGAATTTTTTAAATGTTCATAATTACAGAACTTCAAGAACTGTGTTTTATGCATTCATTTCTCATACAAAAAATATTCGTACTTTCCAACACTTCGAAATCAAAAACATTTTCAAAGTCATTAAGAAAATACTTTTATTTAAAATCACCTGCCTTGCATTGTCACTGAATTCTCTGTACTCATCAATAATTTTCTAAGGATACAGAAGACATTTATCTCACTTTACTGGAGATAAGTCATAATGGCCACTTAATGGCATCATTACACACAGTGATTATAAAGCAGCAATCAAATTTCAGTTTTTTTTACAGCAGCTACCACTTGAGGTTGTTTCTTCACACATACATAGACACATACACCTCACTCTACTCATATCTATCTTTACTGCCAGTTACTAAACTTTATTACCAGTTATTAAAGCTCCTCTCACATATTTGCTCATGAACAGTGTCTTATTATTTTATATTTTGCAATGATTATGTTGAGTAGTGAAGAAATATATATATATATATATATATATATATATATATAAAACATCTTTATTATAATAAAGGCTTGTGTATTTGTGTGTGTGTGTGCATATATATAGTCATCTACAGACAGATCTGTTTCACTGCATCACAGCTCATGATTACAGTTAGACAGCCGATAGCTTTTTACCCAAAATTGAAACCCGACCGAATTGGCATCAGTCAGCGATTCTACCCCTGAGCTATGGGCGCTCGGTAGAAGGAGGCAGACTTTTTAGCATATATATATATATATATATATATATATATATATATTTAGTATATCGAGGCAGCAAGTAATTTTCTAGACATATGCTATTAAATATAACATACAATGAATGTCTATTATGTTTAATCATGAGCCGTTCTAAACGTCGTATTTTTGCTTTAATTTTAGTTGAAAATAAAGACAAAAATTCTCCAACATTTGGATAATTATTTATTGGTTTTCTTCTAAGCTTTCGGCTCACATGAGCCATCTTCAGAGAGGTAGTTTAAACTGAAATATTATAAAATCCACCATCACCGACGATTTTATTTTGTGTTGACATAAAACTCCGCTTGGCAACGGCAATAGTTACCAAAAATAATAAACGCAGTTCTTAAGTTTGCGATGCGGTTTTATGACGTCACACCGCGGGATAGCGCGAAATGACAACAAAACCATCTAGTCAAATGCAATGTAATATGTTATTTCCTGTTTTAAAGTTGATTTTATTGAGTGTTGGTTGTTTTGATTTGATGTACATGGCCTCCAATATCTGCAGGTTCCTCTTACTGTGTGTATGAGTAAGGATCACCGTATTGTTGACCAAAATCTGTCTGATATTACCTACATGTTTATGTTTTTCAGAGAAATAAACAACATTTCTCTGAAAAACATAAACATGTAGGTAATATCAGACAGATTTTGGTCAACAATACGGTGATCCTTACTCATACACACAGTAAGAGGAACCTGCAGATATTGGAGGCCATGTACATCAAATCAAAACAACCAACACTCAATAAAATCAACTTTAAAACAGGAAATAACATATTACATTGCATTTGACTAGATGGTTTTGTTGTCATTTCGCGCTATCCCGCGGTGTGACGTCATAAAACCGCATCGCAAACTTAAGAACTGCGTTTATTATTTTTGGTAACTATTGCCGTTGCCAAGCGGAGTTTTATGTCAACACAAAATAAAATCGTCGGTGATGGTGGATTTTATAATATTTCAGTTTAAACTACCTCTCTGAAGATGGCTCATGTGAGCCGAAAGCTTAGAAGAAAACCAATAAATAATTATCCAAATGTTGGAGAATTTTTGTCTTTATTTTCAACTGAAATTAAAGCAAAAATACGACGTTTAGAACGGCTCATGATTAAACATAATAGACATTCATTGTATGTTATATTTAATAGCATATATATATATATATATATATATATAAAACCAGGTGAAGAGGATCCAAAGGTTTTACAATTTTGAGTCCCCTGGCATTTAATTTTTATATAAAAAACATCTTTTACATATATATTCTCCCTATTATAATAAAGGCTGTCGTGTGTGTATATATCTATCTCAGTAATTTAAATGTCACATGTGATACACGCCTGGCCGATCGTGTATCGAAAGAGACATGACCATGACTAACTGGGCAAAAGATTTTTTCGCACGTAAACGATTGCAAGGAATGTCAACTGAAATTTGAATTTGGCTCTTCAATTTCTCATTTTGACCCAAGATCCACTGCCCCACAAAGCACATAATAACCCTCTCAAATATTTTGCCTTCATTTTTTATAGCAGGGGTACACTCATTCGAACATATTCTATTAATAAGTTTTGTTTAAATCTCTTTGAATAAATTTACTTGGAAATGATCTTAATTTTTTCATGCTTAGAATTGTACAGAATGTAAGAATTGTGCTCTGTGCAGTCATTTTCTATTTAAAGAATGTTAAAACATAAAAATTATTCAAAATAAAAATTATAAGCTAAATATATAAATATATAATATCTTTTTAATTGTTAGTAGTAAAATAATTTTTTATTTTTAATGCATGTCGTACATTGCTGATTGCCAGTATTTTATGCGGATTGAATTAAAATTGCTGCAGTTTTTCAGTATGCATTTTATGATAAATGGCTATTGGCATGCCACACATAGCAGAGGATCTTCCTTTTTTAGGATATACAAATGAGTTATTGTTGTATGTCTAATATGGAGCCTTCCAGTTTGGAATTTCTGATGCCATGCTTCAACAGTTCCTTTAATTTTGTAAAGTTTGTCGTTTTTGGCAGGAGCTCTATAGGTTCTGCCTCTCCTTTCTAATATATTTATTGCTTGTTGCTTTCAGGTCTGTATATGCAATCCTAAACTCTGGCCAGGGGTCAATTTCCTTTCGCTGTATTTGTAAGATATTTGAAAGAATGACTAATAGCAGATTAATATGGTACCTGGAAACTAATAAACTAATAATAAAATATTAGGTAAGCTTCAGAAAAAAAAATCTCTATTGATCATCTAATTCCAATGGAAACAACCCAACAAGAATCCTTCATTTAAAAAAAATAAAAATAAAAAATAAAAAAATAAATGGCAGTCTTCTTTGACTTGGAGAAAAGCCTTATGAAACAACCTTGAAGTATGACATAAAATGAGACCTACAAGACCTCAGACAAATCCAAAATGCTAGCCTTTACCTGTAGCTTTTTTGAAGACAAACATTTTAAGGTGTGGTTACATGGCACCAAATCAAAAAGACTAGAAACAAAGTACCCCACAGCACAATATTCTATCTGTTACTCTGTTCAGTATTAAAATCAATAATATTGTAAAAAACAAACAGGAACAACCTCTCACACTTTCAGTGAACCTCAAGTGGAATGACTATATCGAATCCATTGCTAAATCCGCTGCTATGAAAGTCGGTTCTCTGTGCAGGGCCTGGAAGTTTTTTCCGTCTGAAACTATCCTGCACATATATAAATCTACCATCGGCCTGTGCATTGAATACTGCTGCCACATCTGGTCGGGTGCCCCTGCTATTCTCCTCGGGCTTCTTGATAAAGTACAACGGAGAGTCTGTAATGTGATCGATACCGACTTGGCAGACCGGCTGCAGTCACTCTCTCACCGACGTGACATGGCTTTCCTGTGTCTATTCTATAAATACTTTCATGGCTTCTGCTCCAATGAACTTAGATCACTGGTGCCCCCTACAAATTTGCACACAATACTAGATTAGCAACTAGATCCCACCCTTTTACAGTGAAACCGATAAAATGCAACTGCAATTTCTACTCCAACAGTTTCTTTTTTCGCACTTCCCGATTGTGGAATTCCCTTCCACCTGATTGCTTCCCCGATGGCTACAATCTCCAGGAGTTTAAATGTAAGGTCATAGACACCTCCTAACACACTAACCATCTTTCAAACACTCTTCCCATCTACCCAACCTCCAGCCTTGGTATCCTTACCCATCTATGACCCTCCTTCTGACACTTCCTATATCTAACCACTCTTTCTCTTCCCCTTCCCCTATGCAACCCCATGCGCAATAGTAGCAGTGGAATGCCTTGCTTGGGGTGAAATAATCAAAAAAAAAAACAAAAAAGAAAAAGACTTTTTGTTCTACTTTAGATTAAAACATATGCACAGTATAGAGCAACAGCTATAACTTAAGAAAATTAACAAATGGGCTACGAAGAATGGTTTTAAATGCACTAATGCACTTCTGCCACCTCCGAGAAATGCAAAACAATCCAACATTAAAACTGAACAATAATATAATCTCAGTAGTAGAGCCATACAAGTACCTAGGCATCATATTCAACAAAAAAAAAAAAAAAATTTATACCCCATCTTAAGGTCCAAGCATCAGAAAACTTGATAACTACTAAGAATTATTGCTTGCTGAGCCTGGAGAGCAAGCAAAGACTCATCATTCAATATATACAGCTTATTAATTAGATCAAAACTATTATGGTTGCTTTATATATGGCAAGGAAAAGCAACATAAAAGAACTCAACACAATTCATCATCAAGAATTAAGAATAGCCCTAGGAGCTTCACCATCTCCCCAGTGGAAACTTTATACACAGAAGCACACGAACCTTCATTAACAATACAATAGAAAAAAAAGAAAAACTGGCACTGCAATATTATTTTAAACTCTCAACCTGCAGATCAAATCCAACATATAAATGCACATTTCATCCACAATAGATCAAGTTTTGCTTAACGATATATCAACATCTGTGGGTTATTTTTAATGTCAAAAATGTGGGGTTTTTAAGGTATTCTTTTTAATGCTCAGTTATAGTGAGAAGGTTGATTTAGTCAGATTTTAAAGAAAAATTTATTTTATTTTAAAAAAACTAAAGATGTCTTTTAGTTTTGTATTCAAAAATGTATTGCTGGTAATTGGAGTAGATAGATTAAACTATCGCCCTGTTCACACTCCACCCATGTCTATTGAACAGGTGAAGAGTTGTTCCCTGTTTAGGATGTGGTTTCCAGCTTTCTCTTTTCCAATTTTTTCACTCTTATGTAGCCCCCTGCGCATCAGTGGCATTACCGCCTTGCTTGGGGTGATATGATTAAAAAAATAAAAATTATTTTTTTGCTACAAAAATGTATTATGGCAATATTTTTCTTTCATAGTGTTTTGACCCCAGTTTGGGGGTTAACTATTTACCCATAGTTGGGACCCTAACAGGTGCTATCACTCTGGGTCAGGGTGGACCTGGGAACAACAGCAATTAAGAGGTGGTTTCATGCTCCTCACAACCTCCTAATCAGAGGCCTTTCTGCTGGATCCAGTTTACTGTCATACCCAGAACCCACAATAGATTGAGTTCTTTAACAGAAAAGACAACACCATCAAACTACATGGTTATTTACACTATTTTCCTTGTTCAAACTGTTATCCTCATTCTTGGTGCCATATTCATGATGTTTCAGCTATTCTATGCTGTAACCTTCTTCAGGTGATTAAAATTTTGAACTTTATATACAAATATGAGGAAGATAACGGTTGACTTGAACAGATTAACATTGTAGTGATCAGGAAAATATCCTCTTGGAAGTAGATTCTACAGAGTAGCAATTCAAGAAAAGCAGCTGCTTGAGTGGAACAGGTTAAGATGGTAGCAATCAGGGAAGCATCCTCTTGGGAGTCCGTTCTACAGAACAATGGTCAACAGGAAGAAGCTGCTCAAGTGGAACTGGTCAAGATTGTAGCTATCAGGGAAGCATCTTCTTGAGAGTTCGTTCTACAGAGTAGCTATTTGCAGAAAGAAGCTACTCAAGTGGTACAGGTCATGACTGTAGCAATCAGGGAAACATTTTCTTGAGAGTTTGCAGGAAGAAGCTGCTCTAGCAGAGCAGGTTAAAATTGGAGCAATCAGAGAAGCATTGGTATCTGTTGATGGCACAAGGATCAAATCCTAAATTGTTTCTTTATTGAAGATATGTTTATTAGAAAAAACATATGCAGTGGTTACAAGGAGTGAAAGTGAGAGAAAAGACTGAATATAGGGAAGATTGAGAAAAGGATAAAAAGAGTTCAAGAAAATAGAAGATGGTGATTGACATTACATTTAAATTTTTGAAGATTGTAATTATTGGAGAAGCAAGTAAAAGGAAAAAAGAAACTGTTGCAGTAGAAGTGGTAGATGCATTTAGCTATTTCAACAGTAAACAGGTGGGACCTATATGCCAATCTAGTACAACACTTCAATTCATGTAGCTGCAGCACCATGAAAAAAGCTTGTTGTCAGAGCAGTCATAAAGATGACTTCACAGGGCTGCACATTTTGGTTGTTAAAGAGCAATTAGCCATAATGACACATTTCCCATTTCAACTTCATTTGAAATGTGTGTGTGTGTGTGTATATGTGTGTTTGAGAGAGTTTTGTTTAAAGGCATATCAACACCTCTGTGGGTTATTTAATGCCAAAAAGATGAAGTTTTAAGGTATTTTTTTTTTTACTGTTCAGTTATAGTGAGAAGGTTGATTTAGTAAGATTTTGATTAAAATTTTTATTTCAGAAAACTGAAGGTATCTTAGTTTTGTATTCAAAAAAATGTATTGTTGGTTGTAATTTTTTTTCCTTCAAAACTGTGTTATGGCAATATTTTTTTTTCTTTCAAAAAATGTATTTTTGGTAATATTTCTCCTTCAAAAATGTATATTTTCCTATAAAAGTCTATTTTTATGTATATATTTCTATAAAAGTTGATTTTTATACTTACATAATGTTTTGACCCCAGTTTAGGGGATTAACTAATTGCTCATAGCTGAGACCCTAACAGGAGCTACCACTCTAGGTCAGGGTAAACCTGAGAACAACAGCAATTAAGAGGTGGTTCCATGCTCCTCACATCCTCCCAATCAGAGGCCTTGCTGTTGGATGCAGTTTACCGTCATACCCAGGACCAGTGTGTATACATGTGTGTCTATGTACATTTATATTTTAATACAATGACAAACCAAAAGTAAAATTTATACAAATTGAATTCTTTTTTTAATTCTATCATCAAACAATTTCAAAAAATTCAATAAAATATAATTTGATTCTTCTTTTTTTAGGGTTTAAAATTTTTTTTTCCCTTTTTGTCACCAATGTTATGATTTTATTGTACATCCTCGAGTAAAAGTTGGTCACACAGCGTGAGAGGAAAATATATTATTCTATTATGCCTCATTTTATACTGAATCAAATTATGTGTGTCCTGTGTACATTAAATGGCACAAGAAAGCAGTCATTGCACAACCCAGATATACACATATACATTACATGCATGCAAAGTCATACACAGTGTTTGATGGATTGAGAATCAGATTTTCTCTTATAATATATTTACCCCTCCTTTTAGATTCTGAAAATAATTCCTTCAGAGATTTAAAAATGCCTCATTTCCACAATTTAAGAAAGGAAAAAAAATACCAGACTTGTTTATGTCATGAACTTGTGCATGCAAAGTGGTACTAACTTAACTTGCATTTCTAAAGATAAAATAGTTACTAAACACAGATAAGTAGACGAGTAGTAATGACCTTCACTGCTATCTGTAGGAAACCAGTACTTAAAAAAAATGAATACAGCCTTTTCCCACTGGAGTTTTTTTTCTTTTGCAAACAAACCTCTTATTAAGTTGATATGTAAGGGACTCAACATTAAACGTATTTTCTGATAAGCACTTGAAATAAATTCACATATTTTAACAATCAAATGTTTTAGCCTACTTAGGCAAAGATAACAAGACAAAATAAGAGTTTTAAGAGACAGGAAGATATGAAGGCTCTGATCACCTACATCCTGAAGAGACATGGCACATAAAAGAAAAAAAAAAGATCTTGATCATTTAGTAAAACTAAAAATAAGGCTTGCTACTACTTTTTCTTATACGCTTATATATATATATATATATATATATATATAATGGATGTAAATAAATATACAATTTGAACCCAGATATATAGATTTATCTGGTATTAAT
>JBBBDQ010000906.1:2802500-3075000 GCA_037127315.1 Ascarosepion bandense | reverse complement strand
ATTTATAAATGGAACTTTGTGTGTAAATGTGTGTGTGTGTGTGTGTCCGTTACCTACAGACTCCGAAATGGCTGAATCAATTTTCTTGAAAATTTACAGTTGTACTATAAGCATCTGCGAGTGTTCTTAGCTAGGCTTTTGTGTCAAGGTACCCCTAATGAATATCGAAAAAAAAAAAATAGGGTTATAGAAAAAGTGGTTCAATTTTAATCAAATTTGATACACTCATAGACAAAGGCATAAGAAACGATATTCAGAAGTTTCAAGGTTGCAGTTCTTAACAATAGTGCAGAAAAATCGATTATATATATATATATATATATAAAAGACAAGATGTTTGTGTGTGTGTTTGTTTTTCTGCCTGTATGTCTGTATTATTTTCAGCCCTTTTATTTTAGTTTTTGCTTTGGGTTTGGCTCTAAGTAGGTATAATTGTAGTTCTTAGTCTCAGCCATGATAACATTTACTCAGAGGACTTATTTAACCTTCAAAATTCAGTTTACAACAAAAAAAAAACTTATTTGATATCGATACCAGGAAATCAAAATTTGACTTACATCCATTCATTTTTCTTTCAGTCTACGGTTTTGCTTTAACTGGAAACAACTATTGCTTTTTAGTCTTTTGTGCCAACGTCCAAAGAGTCTGAGTTCCAGGACCATGGATTAGTTTTAAAGCTTTCATTACACCCGAGCAATACCGGGCTATACTGCTATTGTCTGTGATACAGCAAAATAGATCTGTCTGCGGATGACAATAATTACGCTCTCACACCCTGATCGAGCACTCTAGAAGAAAAGTAAACTTTGAAAAACAGTAGCCACTCTAGCATGTACGCATTGCTCATTTCAGTAAAAATGAAATTTGAGCACTCTAGCTATTGGGCGCGTAATATGATATGCGCTAAAAAGACTGCCTTCTTCCACCGAACACCCCGTGGCCCAGGCTAGAGTCGCCGATTGATGCCAAATCGGTCGGGTTTCGAGCCTGGGTTGTGTAGCAATCGGAGTCTAACCGTACTGATGAGCTGTGATACAGCGAAACAGATCTGTCTGCGGATGACAATAATATATATAGACACACACACACACACATATATATATATTTGAGCAGAAACCTTTCTTTCAAAAATGTTTCACGGAATATGGCCGACAATGAAGATTTAAATAATTTTCTATGAAGTTTATCCAGCATCATAACTGCAAATTAATGTGAAAATGAAAATACAGCAGAAATTCTCCTGCTAATCAAATTAATTTTCAAAAAATGGGACAATGATTTTTGAAACTGAATAATTTATGTAGAAAACAATGGCAGTTTGCTGTTTTTTTTATCACATAAAAAAGGAGTCTACTTAAAAAAGTATTTCAACCATTCATCATGCTAAAAGGCATTTTGAGTTTTATTAAACAATTCAAACACAGGTGTAGGCAGGTGTAGGTTAAATTGTACTCAGGCACATTAACTACTTTGTCTACCTGACTAATTACTATTCTCCCTTTGCCAAAAACCCAGCTAATAAAAATATGTCTCTCAAACAATATGTCTGAGTCAGTCCTTTGTCTGGACCACTCCCTAGTGGGGAAGTGTCAGAGTTCTTACCTAGGAGAACAAACCAAAAGAATTAGAGAACCTGGAAAAAGACAAGCATGTCTGGCACAACTAAGTTTGCTAGTATGATTCTATCTTGAGAAAGGTGGCTGATTTTAGCAAAGGACAATATTATTGATAAATATGCATAATGTCAGTCAGTTAAGTGCCATATGTGATATACACTTGGGCGATCATGTCTCAAAAAAGGGTTTTTGCGTGTAAGTGAAAGCAGCAAATTCAACTAGAATTCGAACTCAGCTCTCTGATCTCTCGCTTCGAGCTAATATCCCTGCCAAAAAGGTGAATTTTGGAAAATAGTCAGAGTTTAAATATCAATATCTCAGCTGTTTTTTTTTTGTTTTTTTTATCTTTTGGGGGGATAAAACGTCAAATTAGATAATTTAAATCTTTAGTATTTGTTAAAAGCCTACCTTTATGGTTTTTTAAATTTGACAAATTTGTCTGCCTTTATGGCATATGTGCCAATAGAGATGTTAGAGAGGAACTAAACTTTTCATTTTTGCTTTTAGTTATCACTTGTTAACTTCATAACCTAAAAAGGGCCATAGTGATTCTGAAACTTTATACTTAAAAAAGTAAAATAAATATGAAAACAGTTCTTGTAAAAATTCATTATTCACCAAAACTAAAGTAATTTTCGCTTCAGCCTGATATCCTACAAATAAATAAAAAGCAATTAAAAGTTTATCTAAATAAAAAAAAATGTCATTTTTTTTTTTACTCGATTCGGAGTAGATTTTAAGGAGCTACTGTTGGAAAAAAAAGTAGGATTTACGTTCTCCAAGGAGATTTCAGAAAATTAAGGTGGGGGGGGGACATCTAAAAATGTATTTTTATCAAAATTTTAATGATTTCAAAAATAATTTCAGTCAGTTAAAGTCCTAAAAAAGTTTCATCAAAATCCGAATATTATTTAATTTTTGCAAGAATTTCCAAATTAAAGTGTAAATAAGGAGCCGCGTAATTACGTTTTAAAAATCTATGAAAAAAAATTTCTAAAATTAAAAGGTAAATTTTTGATTTGTTCCCCGAAGGCCTACCGCTTCAAATTTTTCCAAAACATCCTATATGCTGAACTCAAATCTATAATTGTTTATTGAAGAAACCTACATTTTTTTTTTATCTTTAATGACTAGAAAAAATTAAATCTCATGATCATCGCTCACTAACGGAAAAAAAACAATGATTTTTTTAAACCAAAACTTCGAACGTGTTTACTTAGAAATTATATAAAAAAAAATAAAAAATTTAATATTAAAATTATTAAAAATTGTTTGATCTTTCCTATTTCTATACATTTTTTTAAAATTTTTTTTTTTAGTTTTCGTCAGATTTTTTATCTCCAGCCTTGATTTCAATGTTTTTAAAATGTTTTTAAGACAGAAAGAAATGAAGAAACCTTGAATGGCTACCGAAATACGTGTGTAGCAACTAAATAATATCAAATGGCGACGGATGTTCTTAGAAATTATTCAGAATTACTTTATTTTTTTGTTTGCTTTCTTTTGACTGCTTATCTTTTCAGAATACGGTCTTTCATGTCACTGCACAATTTTACTGCCTTTGCCCATTTAACACCTTCTCCGTCTTGTCTTATTCCAACCAAAGTTATTCCTTAGTTACGACTTTGATTGCCTCGCATTCAGGGGCGTTGTACTTTTTGGGGGGTGGATTTTGCTTTTTCGTTTTTTTTTTTCTTGCTACTGAAAAAACTAAAAACTTCTTGTCAAAATTAGTCAAATACTGATTTTTTAAAATTAATATCAATTTCAAAAACTTTTTACAAAAAAAAAAAAATTAAATGAACAGGAACTGTTTTTTTTTCTTTTTTACATTTAAACAAGAAAATGGTAAAGATTCAGTTGTCAATGTACATTGAAAATCGAACAAAATAAATGACCTATTTCGTATTTTTAGAGCCTAAAATAGGTCAATAAAAGTACATCTATAATTAGGCATATATATTCTATCGATACCAGACTTCTCAGAAAAAAATTCTCTCACTTTCACTTTTAAATGCTGTATTTCTTTTGCAAATATTTTTCCCTTAAGAAACGGATGTTAATTTCAAAGTAGACTTAATTAAAAAACTACATAGAAAAAATTATAGCATCACATTAAAAATAAAATACGATAATTTTTAAACCGATTACTCAACAATTAGTAACTTTTAAGTTTAAAAACAAAAAATAAATAACCGATTTTTTTAACGCATCAATAATTTCATTTCTTTCTAAAACAAAAAAAAAAGTTTTAAATTAAATAAGATTTACGTTTTTCATTTGAACAAAAAATAATTTAACAAACGCGTGAACCAAGACTTCAAAAGTACATAAACAACCTTGATATTCGGGTAAATTTCACTTATCAGAAAGTTGAAAGATCTCAAGTATTATTTTGTAAAAATTAAAACAACATACGTCTCAACAGAAGAATCCATATCGTCACTTTCGTGAATAGCTGAGCAAGTATTTGGAAATGAAAAGATAAACAATTCCAAGGCCCGTAACTCGTATTGACAACTCGAGCAAGAATTATCCTTCTTTATCAGCTTTTCCTTTTTTTTTCATTGATAAATGCCAATTACATGTTGGAGAAACTAAAATAAAACAAATAAAGAAATTTAAATACCTGGGAAGTGTTCTGACAGAGGATAGAAAGTGCGACATTGATATCCAAAAACGCATTGGCATGGCAAAGGACACATTTTAAAAGAGTACTAAGACACAGGAAACTCTCATTGGAAAGAGTTCTAGATTGCTATGTGAATGTGATTATATGTCCTTCTGTATGGAAGTGAATGTTGTTATGTTGAATGATCTCACTAAGGATGAAGGTGAGGTTTGAGGTAGCAGAAATGTGGTTTTGCTGAAGGATGCTGAAGATACCATGTACTGAGCACGTGAACAACGATAAGGTGTTGGAGAGGATGCAAAGAACAAAACTCATACTTAACATCGGGAAGAGACAGATGAGGTTCCTGAAACATATAATAAGGAAAAAGAGCTTGGAGAATTTAATACTCATAGGATAGATAGAAGGAAAGAAAAACAGGGGAAAGCAGTGTGAGACATACTTGATACGCTTGAGTAAATGGATGGCGGAACGGGGTTTGGAAGAGATACCAAGAGGAAAAATATTGAGAGTGTAGGGGCTTCGGTGATGCTTGGTAAATTGGCCTTGTGCCAAACACACCTGAAGCCCCCACAATTTAAATTTCAGAAGGTTTAAGGTTGAAAGTTGAAATGTGAAAGGATACAATATCTCCTGTATACATTAAAGCAAAGATTTATTTACAGAATGACAAAAGTGTTAGAAGGAAAATATAAGTGAAATTTTGTTAACTGAACATTATAATATATTTGCGAAAAGATAAATGTTCATTGAGAAAATGCATGCAGTTTTGTAAATAAAATTGTTCGTAGAGGAATGTAGGTATTTGAAATGTCCGCAGAAGTTTAGAGTTCATGGTTGTGTAGTAGCGGAATGTAAAGTCATTGTTCCTTCCTCTTTTTAGTAGGTCGTGACAGGCTGAGAGAAGGAGAAAGCAAAGCAAATGAAGGAGTGGTACTTAACACGTACATTTGGTTGTTGTGTTGTTCTCTTTAGCGGCGTGGTGTGAAAATGAAGAAAAACACGTTGGAAGAAGAGGGCGAATGAAACTGTGGCGTAACCTACGTCCGGGTTGGTGTGGAGTGAAAAAGAAGAAAAGAAAATTGGAAGAAGAGGTTGAATGAAACTGTGACGTGCCCTGCGTCCGGGTCGGCTTCTTTAACTTTCTTTCGTTACATTGCCACAAGGTCCTCCGCTAATCGGACTGACTTTGACAGGTTAGCGTCGTGGATTTTATAGTCAAGTTTCTCATGATGCCGGCTCTAGCAAAGCTTTTTCACTTCAGTGTAAAAATACGTCATTTATAAATTTGCTGTTTTTAATCCAATCAGGATCCAGATTTAGCTTTTCTCACTAACTTGTGAATTTTTCTTAGTTGGGTTTTTCCAAAGTCGTTTGAATCCCTTTTTGCGGGTGTGCAATTTTACTTTGGGTTTTTCCCAAATGTTGTAGTCGTTTGAATCCGATTTTGCGTGTGTGCAATTTATTTATTTAATTAATTTTTTTTCAAATTTGTACAAATTTAACTGAAAATCTACTTTGAATTGAAAAATAATGAATCCAATAAAACTATGGCATTACTTAATTAAAAAAGCTTTTAATTGTTTTTGTAAATAAGTAATATTAAGGACTATTTTCTGAAGAAATAAATTTTTTCTGATGAATAATGAATTTTTACATGAATTTTTTCATTTTGTTTTTTTACATTTTAATTATAATAATTTATAATAGTTTAAAATCGTGTAAAATTCTGTACTGGGGTATTTATTGGATGTAATATAGTAATTAAGTGGAAACGAAATTTACAAGTCCAAAATTACAAAGATTAATAAACGTAGTTACGCCATCTATTTTTAAAATAATTTTTTTATTTTGTATTTTGTTATCTTACTTTCATGTATGGTAGACTGGAATTGCCATTATTATTTTTTTAAAAATCGTAATTTAAGTGTTTTGTCCTTTGCCTTTATGAAAATTGTATTTATGTTCATTCGTAGAAGCTATCATCGCTTAGTCAATCAACAGTCTGTCAAACGTTCGATCAGATGAACACGACCAATCGTTAATAATTTGTTGTATATTATATTTTATGCTATAAGTACGTAATATTTCTTTAAAATCAGATTAATTCAACTTTCTAATTTTACTAAGATAAAATGTCAGAAATCTTTTGAAACAATTTTAAAATCGATTAATTTTTGTTTTGTTGCGGAGTCCGGCGCTCCACAAACGAATTTAATTTATCAGTCGTTCTTGTGTAACTGAAGTTGGAAATAAGACAACAATGACGCTTGAATAAAACAAACAATGAATTAAATTAACGATAATTTTACATAGTTGAGGTTAAGTATGCAAATAGTAGAAGGAAAAGTTATTTCACCTGTAACGTTATGATACAGAAAGGAAAGTCAATAATTGAGTAATGTCCCTGAAAGTAGGAAAGAATGCAATGTACATACTATTAAATTGACGAAAGTTCCGATTGGAAGATGTGATTGATTTGTGCACATGTGTGTTTAAGAAATAAATGGAAGCTAATTGCGTCCTGCAATTAGTGCGGGTGTTTGAGAACGAGTTAGGTAAGATTGAGAAACATGCCCCCGCGATAACATGGCGCTATCGCGGGCAGCTGAGCAAGCTGCTTTGTCTTGCGGAAACTGGAACTGGAACTGCGTATTCTAACACGTGTGTCACCGGTTTTTATAAGCCCCGAGAAGACGCGGGAAAGCATAGAAAGCATCACGTGATGGTCACGTGTTTCATGAATGAAGGAACACGCGAGACAGAAGTAAAAAGAGTTTGTATGTATATGTGCGAGTGCGTAATATGGGTGAACTGTGTGAAAATACACGTGAATCCCATAGTTTGTTTACACATTTCTTAAAATTAAGAAAATTATTGCTTTTAAAAAGAATTTTGCAAAATCGAAATTCAATGTGACATTACAATCTATATAATTTCTATCTGAAAAACACTAGAATCTTTTACTTAATGGAAATAATAAGTTTAATCATTAAGCTTTTACTTAAATCTAAAATGAAAACTTCAAGAATGATTTTTCATTTTAAAAATTTCATTTTAAAGCTAGGTATCGAAAATTTATGCCGAAATATTGGAAGTACCTACTATACACTGAACACATACACACATATGCATATATACTACAACACACCTGAACACATGTACACCCCCCACACACAAATGTATCTATATACACACACGCACATGAACACATGATACCATAAAAGGTACGTTGGTATATACATATAAAATGATCACAGAGGAGGGAAAATAGATAAATAACTAACACGCATATACACACACACGTATATACATATTTACACATACACACTCCAGCATACAATACACTGAACACACATATACACACATACGTATATATATATATATATATATATATATATATTTACACACACACTCCAACATACTATACACTGAACACATACACACACATATACATATACATATATACAACACACTATACACTGAAACACATATACACACACGCACATATATCTATATACACACACGCATACGGACACATGATACCCGAAAAGGTATGTAGGTATATACATATAAAATGATCACAAAGGAGAAAAAATAGTTAAATAAAAAATAAAATAAATAAATAAATAAAACAATATAATTAAACAAATAAATAAATATCTAAACTTATTTATAAATGGAACTTTGTCTGTGTGTGTGTGTGTGTGTGTGTGTGTGTGTGTGTGTGTGTGTGTGTCCATTACCTATAGACTCCAAAATGGCTGAACCGATTTTCTTGAAAATTTACACAGTTGTACTATAAGCATCTGCGAGTGTTCTTAGCTAAGTTTTGTGTCCAGGTACCCCCAATAAATATCGAAAATCAATAATCGAAAAAATCGAGTTAAAGAAGGAGTGGTCCGATTTTAATCAAATTTGCTACACTCACAGACAAAGACATAAGAAACGATATTCAGAAGTTTCAAGGTTGCAGTTCTTACAATAGTGCAGAAAATCGATAATATATATATATATATATATATATATATATATATATATATATAAGGCAAGATGTGTGTGTGTGTGTGTGTGTGTGTGTGTGTGTGTGTGTGTGTGTGTGTGTGTGTCTGTATTATTTTCAGCCCTTTTATTTTAGTTTTAGCTTAGGGTTTGGCTCTAAGTAAGTATAATTGTAGTTCTTAGTCTCAGCCATGATACCATTTACTCAGAGAACTTATTTAGCCTTCAAAATTTAGTTTACGACGAAAAAACTTATTTGATATCGATACCAAGAAATCAAAATTTGACTTACATCCATTCATTTTTCTTTCAGTGTACGGTTTCGCTTTAGCTGGAAACAACTATTGCTTTTTAGTCTTTCATGCCAACGTCCAAAGAGTCTGAGCTCCAGGACCATGGATTAGTTTTAAAGCTTTCATTATACCCGAGCAACGCCGGGCTATACTGCTAGTATAAAATAAAGTAAAATGAAATACATGAAGTATACGAACATAAATACACACATATGACACACTCACGCACATGCACACACGAGAACGAATACAAGACAACAAAAAATAGCAATAAACACGACAATTAAAGCAGATAGATAAAGCAACAGTCATAAAGCAACAGTCATAAAGCAAAGTCCTCTTCCACTTTGGCAAAAGTCAAACTAACGCTCAGGTCAACACATACTTAGATAAATCACATATTAAAGCAGACTGATATCATCAGACAGTAAAAAGGCCCCAAATATCAATCACACATATATATGCTGTAAACACACACACACACACACACACACACACACACACACACACACACACACACACACACATACATGCTCTAACACACACACGCGCGGGCGCACACACATGCACTCACTACAGTTAATGACAGCAGCAGCAGCTAGGAATGACCATTCGTTGAAACTCACTAGAATACAAGCTCTCCTACCATTTTGAAGATGCGATTTTGATATCAAAACATTAATGTATAATAAATAGGTAATACCCAACAACATTTTTGCCTTCCTTTATTTTACTAAACGCATCCTATAAGAGCGACAAGAGAAAGAGCCAACTGGAAGTCCATGATCGCCTACGTCCTGAAGGGTCATGGCACATGAAGAAGAAGAAGAAGAAGAAGAAGAAGAAGAAGAAGAAGAACATTGATCAACAAATTATTTTTTGGCATAAAAAGTTAGAGCTAATTTAGACTAATTTTGGGATGCTGAATCCAAACCTGGTCTCAGATTTGCTTTATCACATCACATTTTTGTGATATCAGCATACCACATTGTCATGCATTTTACCAAAAATAATCATTTTCAGTACAGTTTGAAAACTTTTTAGCTGTACATTATCATGTAGGGCGACAAGTTTCTAATAGGTTGAATATATTTCTTGAAATAAATTACATTGTATGTTGTATGATGTCTCATTTATTTACTTCTTATTGGCTGGATATGTAAGATTATGATGAAAAGCTTCAGTGAATGAATACTAACAAGCAATCAATTCACAGAGAAAAATCAGCTGATCAAGTAAGATACTGTACAGATAGTATAGTATATACAGAATATTTAGATACATGTTATATATAGACTTCATTTTCACATTCATTTTTAGACTCTAAAATAACCAAGAACACTTATTAACAGAGTTTTTTGTATAGACATTACTTCCTAGTTCTAACCAGGAAGTGAATTAGGTATTATTTATAGATCTTAATCAGTAAGTAATTTAGACATTACTTCCTGATTCTAACCAGAAAATAATTTGAGATTACTTCCTAAATGGCAGTCAATCAAAATTTTGCACAACTTCCCTATAAAACATCCTGCCCTAATCCTAATACGGATTTGCTGTTGCGTGTTTAAAAATTACAGTATACAACCTTTGATGGATAGCAATTATGGCTACAACATCTCAAAGAAATAAAGTTCTGTAATGATCCAGATATTTTCTGCTATATGTGAGAACTTCCCTTTGCAGAATTAAAAGGCATAACATTAATGACTTTGTCAAGATGTATATTGCCTACTTTAAAGTACCTCTTGGAAATCAGAATAAATGCTGGGCCCATCACAAAATGTGCAAAACCTGTGTAGAAACTTTACAGTCATGGTCTTAAAGAAAGAATGCTAAGCTCAAGTTTGGTGTGCCAATGGTTTGAAGGGAACCAACAAGCCAATTTGATATCTGCTACTTTTGTATTGGCAATGTAAAATGTTTCAATAAGAAAACCAAACAACACTTGAAATACCCAAATACAGTATAACCCGGATATAAGAGATCCTGATATAAGAGAAACTCGGATATAAGAGAAAATTTCTTTGGTCCCAAATGAGAGCATGTGGTAATGTATAGAAAATAGTTCAAACCCTGATATAAGAGAAACCCGGTTACAAGATAACTCTTATCAGATCCCTATAACTCTCTTATATCCGGGTTACACTGTATTTCATCTGCCCATTCGACCAGTTGCACATTGTGAGGAAATACCTGTGCCTGTATTCACTGTACTACCAGAAATTGATGTTGGATTATTCAATTTGTTTTCTTGTACAGACAAAGATGACCAGACGGATATTTTAAGCCATCTCATGCAGATTGTGATAAACCATTTTTGTTTAGTCAGCCTGAATTGAATGAACTAGAGAAAAGACTGCTGAAACCTGGTATAGTTGCCGCTTTTTATTGTAAAAGAGATTCAGAACTGCAGAAAGACTTCCATTCAGATGGTTAATTTGCTTATTGTAATAATGTTAAAAGACTTCTCATTTTGGGACTGCCTGCATATGATTCAAAGGAGTGGATATTTCTTATTGACAGTTCTAAATGAAGTTTGAAATGTGTTTTATTTGATAACAGAAATAAATATGTCTCACTCTCAATAGGACTTACTGTAAAAAGGAAAGAAGTGTATGCTAACATCAAGATTCTTTTGAAGATTGTTTTTCAAGTCCCTCTAACATGTGCATGAATGGCTAATTTGTGTATAGTTGAAAATGGTTAATTTTCTTCTTGGTCAGCAGGGTGGTTACATAAGGTAGCCATGTTTCTTGTGCTACTGTGGTACTAGGGCTACATTGGATCAGTGGGTAAAGAAGGAATGGCCACCAAGAAACAACGCCTAGTGATAAAATATCATTGAGCCTCTGGTTGACTGGAAAAATATTATCTTTCCCCCACTGCATATAAAACTTGGTGTAATGAAGCAATTTGTCAAAGCTCTTGATCACAGTGGAGATTGCTTCAGCTATATATGTTCAACTTTCCAGCTCTTAGTGATGAAAAGAAAAAATGCAGAAATATTTCATAGGTCTCAAATAAAAACACTTCTCAGGGACACACTCTTTATTGCAACAATGAATGTAGAAGATGCTAGAGTTTGGAATGTATTTTCTGAAGTGGGGCAGAATTTTCTTAGGAACAGGAACACTGGCAACTCACAAGATATTATAAAGTAGTTACTATTTATATTGCAAGTACCTGGATGTAGAATGAACATCAAGATACATTATTTACTCACTTGGGAAAGTTTCAAGTTAACTTGGATGATGCGAGTGAAGAACAAGGTGAACGTTTTCATCAACACATTAAAATAATGGAAGAACGTTACCAAGGTAGATGAGACTCAAGCATGATGGCAGATTATTTCTGGACCTTGATGAGAGATGTTCCCAGAGCTGTACCTCAAAGAGCCTCAAAGAGGAGGAAATTTATGCCATAGAATAGCTGATGAAATAAATAAACTTTTTGTACATATTTTCTTATTATAATACTTAATACTTACATATTTATATGCATAAAAGGTTACTCTTGTATCTTGGGCGGATGTGCATTGTGGTGCAGTGAATAACGGCTCGGAACGAGAAATCGAGGAGCCGAGTTCAAATTCCAGTTGAATTCATTGCATTCATTTACGCGCAAATACCCTTGGGAAAGGTATTAATCCGTCTCTTCCCTCCAGTTATGGATTAAATAACAGGACAGATTGGGTTCTATAGCCTTGGCAGGCAACCAGTCTACCGCAGAAAGCAATGGCAACCTACTGTAGGATAATCTTCTGCCCAGTCAGTCATGTCTCGAAAGAGACATGATCGCCAAAGCGTGTTTCACGTATGGCACTTAACTAACTGACTGACTTGTATCTTGTTAACAACTTAATAATTATTTTCTGTTTTTAATTATGAGTACAATCTTCAAATCCCGCAAAAATTCAAGTTTTAACATGATAGGCAAATATGTCAGGTTTGGATTCAGCACCCCTATGGAATACCATGTGCCAGAAAAATTGTGTTGACCAGTGTAATTTATCTATTCTTCTACTCAACTAAAACTATGGTAGCCCAAAGCTAAACTTAGCATAAGAAAATTATGCTACACAAAATTTTCTGGTTAAATAAAGTCTTCAAACTTTTCAAAACAGCATTCAAAATCTTAGATTTTATCAGGACTTAAACACTGTTTCTAAACTGGTATAAAAGTGATTTTCTAGGCAAGGCATATGTGGCCCAAGGCCAAAAGTATGGAGCACTCATGAGGATCGAGCTCACTACTCAATTCTAATGATTCTACCAAGACATGTTTGCTAACCATTACACCACGTCAACGTGCCCAACACCAGTGTAAAGAGAATTATTCACCCAGTTTGTCTTTGCTTGATCGATTGTCTTTCAAGCCCTTCTGACAGTCTTCCTCTTAATATGCTTTGAGTTGCTGTTGTAGAGAAGCTAACATCCCTATAGCACTCCCAAGAATGGAATGGTCTGTGGACCAAAGAAACTATAAAAATGAAGACTAATAGCAGTCAGCATTAGAATTTGGAATGCTATTGATGATTAGTATCAAACTGTGCTCTTTGTTCCTCTAATGACTTAACCTGTCCACTCTTCTACAATTTATTGTTCTGTCTTATGGCATTTGTATTATTTGTATTAATATCTCTTGGCAAGGATATTGTGCTGTATATACTCAGCACACATCTGGGTATTGTCCTGGCACCTAGGCGATACAACAGTTGCCTACATGATCGTGCTGTTTGAAAAGTATGGACCAGTGGTTCTCAATCTTTTATTTTATTTATGGTCCCTTTTTTAGCTCATTTTCTTATGGACATTAATCATAACTATTCAATGAACAAAAGAGTTTATTTTATTTTTTACTAAGTTTAAGAATTGTATTATAATAGATACCTCTACTCATTTTCGATACCTAAGTTTTTCAGTCGTCGGGGGTCACCACTGAAGACGTAGGTGTGCAAGAAAACTTCCAAACATAGCCGACAATCCCCGCATTTAACGATATCATCAGGTTGTTGAAAAAAATAAGTAGAATTTTGTTTGCTGAACATTAACATAAATGTGTAAGAAGAAGAATAATGTTCGAAGAGAAAATGTATGTAATTGATTTGCAACGTGAAATGTAAGTATTTAAAATGTCCGTTTGCTATCAAGTATAAGATCAAGCATATATGAATGTTGATGATGGAGAAGAAGAAGTAAAAGAAATCAGCACACGAGAAAGAAGGGAGAGGACAACGTGCGACGCGACCTCCCGTTAGATTTTAGTAGTTTCGTCTCGCTGCTCCCATCTGACTCTGTTGACCGGTCATAGAATGTCCTTAAGTAATTAAATCTGGTTATGTGACCGGTTCCAGAGGCACTTTCTGCTTTAAGTGTAAAAAACGTCTTACTGTCGTCATCGTTCATTTTTGTATTTCATATCCAATCAGGATCCAGAATTTGCTTTTCACACTGACTTGTGAAATTTGCCATGGTTTGGGTTTTTTCCAAAATGTTTTTAGCCGTTTGAATCCACTTTTGCGGGTGTGCAATTTTACTTTGTATGTTTTAGTTGGGTTTTTGCAAAATGCTTTTAATCCTTAATTTCTTATCTGCCACAGATTACAGTAGAAATTCTAATTCTCAGTTGTAACAGCCGAAGTAAAATTGCTCTGTATACAACTAAAATATTACCGTGGACCGCCAATTTGCTATTTTTGTATGGAGCTGTTTTTGCTATTTTTAGTATTTAACCTTCTAGGGCCATTCGTATCATATTTGATACAGTATTTCCCTATAAGGAAACATTTGGTATTTCCCTATAAGGAAACATTTGGTATTCATTGACTGAGCAGTCAGTACTGCTTTCATTTGAAATTTATAAAATATTTCTCTTAAAAAAATTTTCAGGAAAATATTTCTTTCAAGGCTTGTTTTCATACTGTATCAAATATGATACGAATGGCCCTAGAGGGTTAATAATATAATATGATTAAGGCTTCTACTTGTCATAAAGTGGGGGATCAGTTCTATATTGTTATGAAGTAATAAACAGATCCCCACTAATTACTACTTAACCCTCTAGGGCCATTCGTATCATATTTGATACAGTATTTCCCTATAAGGAAACATTTGGTATTTCCCTATAAGGAAACATTTGGTTTTCATTGACTGAGCAGTCAGTACTGCTTTCATTTGAAATTTATAAAATATTTCTCTTAAAAAATTTTCAGGAAAATATTTCTTTCAAGGCTTGTTTTCATACTGTATCAAATATGATACGAATGGCCCTAGAGGGTTAATAATATAATATGATTAAGGCTTCTACTTGTCATAAAGTGGGGGATCAGTTCTATATTGTTATGAATTAATAAACAGATCCCCCACTAATTACTACTTAACCCTCTAGGGCCATTCGTATCATATTTGATACAGTATTTCCCTATAAGGAAACATTTGGTATTTCCCTATAAGGAAACATTTGGTATTCATTGACTGAGCTGTCAGTACTGCTTTCATTTGAAATTTATAAAATATTTCTCTTAAAAAATTTTTCAGGAAAATATTTCTTTCAAGGCTTGTTTTCATACTGTATCAAATATGATACGAATGGCCCTAGAGGGTTAATCTCATTCTGTTTATCTATCTATCTATCTATCTATCTATCTATCTATCTATCTATCTATCGATTAACCTTCTAGGGCCATTCGTATCATATTTGATACAGTATTTCCCTATAAGGAAACATTTGGTATTTCCCTATAAGGAAACATTTGGTATTCATTGACTGAGCTGTCAGTACTGCTTTCATTTGAAATTTATAAAATATTTCTCTTAAAAAAATTTTCAGGAAAATATTTCTTTCAAGGCTTGTTTTCATACTGTATCAAATATGATACGAATGGCCCTAGAGGGTTAATAATATAATATGATTAAGGCTTCTACTTGTCATAAAGTGGGGGATCAGTTCTATATTGTTATGAAGTAATAAACAGATCCCCCACTAATTACTACTTAACCCTCTAGGGCCATTCGTATCATATTTGATACAGTATTTCCCTATAAGGAAACATTTGGTATTCATTGACTGAGCAGTCAGTACTGCTTTCATTTGAAATTTATAAAATATTTCTCTTAAAAAATTTTTCAGGAAAATATTTCTTTCAAGGCTTGTTTTCATACTGTATCAAATATGATACGAATGGCCCTAGAGGGTTAATAATATAATATGATTAAGGCTTCTACTTGTCATAAAGTGGGGGATCAGTTCTATATTGTTATGAAGTAATAAACAGATCCCCCACTAATTACTACTTAACCCTCTAGGGCCATTCGTATCATATTTGATACAGTATTTCCCTATAAGGAAACATTTGGTATTTCCCTATAAGGAAACTTTTGGTATTCATTGACTGAGCTGTCAGTACTGCTTTCATTTGAAATTTATAAAATATTTCTCTTAAAAAAATTTTCAGGAAAATATTTCTTTCAAGGCTTGTTTTCATACTGTATCAAATATGATACGAATGGCCCTAGAGGGTTAATAATATAATATGATTAAGGCTTCTACTTGTCATAAAGTGGGGGATCAGTTCTATATTGTTATGAAGTAATAAACAGATCCCCACTAATTACTACTTAACCCTCTAGGGCCATTCGTATCATATTTGATACAGTATTTCCCTATAAGGAAACATTTGGTATTTCCCTATAAGGAAACATTTGGTATTCATTGACTGAGCAGTCAGTACTGCTTTCATTTGAAATTTATAAAATATTTCTCTTAAAAAAATTTTCAGGAAAATATTTCTTTCAAGGCTTGTTTTCATACTGTATCAAATATGATACGAATGGCCCTAGAGGGTTAATAATATAATATGATTAAGGCTTCTACTTGTCATAAAGTGGGGGATCAGTTCTATATTGTTATGAATTAATAAACAGATCCCCCACTAATTACTACTTAACCCTCTAGGGCCATTCGTATCATATTTGATACAGTATTTCCCTATAAGGAAACATTTGGTATTTCCCTATAAGGAAACATTTGGTATTCATTGACTGAGCTGTCAGTACTGCTTTCATTTGAAATTTATAAAATATTTCTCTTAAAAAATTTTTCAGGAAAATATTTCTTTCAAGGCTTGTTTTCATACTGTATCAAATATGATACGAATGGCCCTAGAGGGTTAATCTCATTCTGTTTATCTATCTATCTATCTATCTATCTATCTATCTATCTATCTATCTATCGATTAACCTTCTAGGGCCATTCGTATCATATTTGATACAGTATTTCCCTATAAGGAAACATTTGGTATTTCCCTATAAGGAAACATTTGGTATTCATTGACTGAGCTGTCAGTACTGCTTTCATTTGAAATTTATAAAATATTTCTCTTAAAAAATTTTTCAGGAAAATATTTCTTTCAAGGCTTGTTTTCATACTGTATCAAATATGATACAAATGGCCCTAGAGGGTTAATAATATAATATGATTAAGGCTTCTACTTGTCATAAAGTGGGGGATCAGTTCTATATTGTTATGAAGTAATAAACAGATCCCCCACTAATTACTACTTAACCCTCTAGGGCCATTCGTATCATATTTGATACAGTATTTCCCTATAAGGAAACATTTGGTATTCATTGACTGAGCAGTCAGTACTGCTTTCATTTGAAATTTATAAAATATTTCTCTTAAAAAATTTTTCAGGAAAATATTTCTTTCAAGGCTTGTTTTCATACTGTATCAAATATGATACGAATGGCCCTAGAGGGTTAATAATATAATATGATTAAGGCTTCTACTTGTCATAAAGTGGGGGATCAGTTCTATATTGTTATGAAGTAATAAACAGATCCCCCACTAATTACTACTTAACCCTCTAGGGCCATTCGTATCATATTTGATACAGTATTTCCCTATAAGGAAACATTTGGTATTCATTGACTGAGCTGTCAGTACTGCTTTCATTTGAAATTTATAAAATATTTCTCTTAAAAAATTTTTCAGGAAATATTTCTTTCAAGGCTTGTTTTCATACTGTATCAAATATGATACGAATGACCCTAGAGGGTTAATCTCAGTCTGTCTATCTATCTATCTATCTATCTAGGGCCATTCGTACCATATTTGATACAGTATTTCCCTATAAGGAAACATTTTGTATTTCCCTATAAGGAAACATTTGGTATTCATTGACTGAGCTGTCAGTACTGCTTTCATTTGAAATTTATAAAATATTTCTCTTTAAAAATTTTTTCAGGAAAATATATTTTCAAGGTTTATAAAGCCATACTGTATCAAATACGAATGGCCCTAGAGGGTTAATAATATAATATGATTAAGGCTTCTACTGTCATAAAGTGGGGATCAGTTCTATATTGTTATGAAGTAATAAACAGATCCCCCACTAATTACTACTTAACCCTCTAGGGCCATTCGTATCATATTTGATACAGTATTTCCCCTATAAGGAAACATTTGGTATTTTCCTATAAGGAAACATTTGGTATTCATTGACTGAGCTGTCAGTACTGCTTTCATTTGAAATTTATAAAATATTTCTCTTAAAAAATTTTTCAGGAAAATATTTCTTTTCAAGGCTTGTTTTCATACTGTATCAAATATGATACGAATGGCCCTAGAGGGTTAATCTCAGTCTGTTTATCTATCTATCTATCTATCTATCTATCTATCTATCTATCTATCTAGGGCCATTCGTACCATATTTGATACAGTATTTCCCTATAAGGAAACATTTGGTATTTCCCTATAAGGAAACATTTGGTATTCATTGACTGAGCTGTCAGTACTGCTTTCATTTGAAATTTATAAAATATTTCTTAAAAATTTTTCAGGAAAATATATTTTCTATGCTTGTTTTCATACTCTGTATCAAATATGATGAATGGCCCTAGAGGGTTAATAATATAATATGATTAAGGCTTCTCATTTGGTTGCAAAGTGGGGATCAGTTCATATTGTTATGAAGTAATAAACAGATCCCCCACTAATTACTACTTAACCCTCTAGGGCCATTCGTATCATATTTGATAAAGTATTTCCCTATAAGGAAACATTTGGTATTTCCCTATAAGGAAACATTTGGTATTCATTGACTGAGCTGTCAGTACTGCTTTCATTTGGAAATTTATAAAATATTTCTCTTAAAAAATTTTTCAGGAAAATATTTCTTTCAAGGCTTGTTTTCATACTGTGTATCAAATATGATACGAATGGCCCTAGAGGGTTAATCTCAGTCTGTTTATCTATCTATCTATCTATCTATCTATCTATCTATCTATCTATCTATCTAGGGCCATTCGTACCATATTTGATACAGTATTTCTCTATAAGGAAACATTTGGTATTTCCTCATAAGGAAACATTTGGTATTCATTGACTGAGCTGTCAAAATTGCTTTCATTTGAAATTTATATTTCTCTTTAAAAAATTTTTCAGGAAAATATTTCTTTCAAGGTTTGTTTTCATACTGTATCAAATATGATACGAATGGCCCTAGAGGGTTAAAGGAATCTTTTATTTTATAAAAAAAAACTACAAAAAAGTTCAAACAAATTATTAGAGCAACATTTGGATTAATAGGGGCACGCAATAAAAACAGATGACTTTAGCCAAATTTAAGAGCAAATGATTAATTTATTGTTAACAGACAAAACAATGAATGAATTACACAAATTAAGTGCATTGGGTACCAAATGTTGGCCAATAACATGAATGTAAAATAATCAATGCATATCAAATATGCTCTTTAAAGTAAAAATTATGATGCTTCATGAGTTCCTTAGAAGAGAAACCTACATATAAAATGCAGAAAAAAAGAAAATACTTTTTTGAATATTTTTCAAAGAATTGATATTGTTGCGGGTGATATATTGACCCGCTAACAAATATTGAATAACGGAAGACAACAACAAAAAACAGACGAAGACTTGAGTATAAAAATATATTGCCAAGTTTATTTTTACTAAAAAAAAATACATAAACAAAAATAATTGTACAGTGCAAAAGACAAATAAATAACGGTGCAAGCTCATATAGAAGGAAAAATAACGTTGCCCTGAAAAGGACAGTTTGTTGTCTCTTGAGAGCGTTGGCATGAAAAATTTTTGTGGTTCCTAAGGATACTTCGGATACTATGGATCGAGAAAGTGAGCCATGATGAGATTTTGGAGAGGATGGAAAAGAAAAGAAAAATGCAACTAAAATTCCTGGGACATGTAATGAGGAAAGAGGTCTTGGAGAATCTGATAGTCACAGGTTAGATAGAGAGAAAAAGTAACTGGATAAAGCAACGCCTGACATACTTGACGAACTTGAGCCAGTGAATCGCAGAGCGGCGGTTAGGTAGGGTAACAGGAGAAAGGGTGCTAAGAGCCACTAGAGATGTGAAGATGTGGAAGGCCATGATCGCCTACGTCCTGAAGGGACACAGCACATAGAAGAAAAAGAATAATAACGTTGACATGAAAAGGACATTTTATTGCATATCGTTTGTAAGGATGGCTAGAACGGCAGGAGCTGGAAGTCTACCGTAGATGGATTGAGCGACGGCTGATGGTAAGCTGGAGCTGATGATGGCTGACTAGCAGGAACTGCTTCTGATGTCTGGAACCATGGGCTGGCTATCGAAGACGACGGCTGCTACGGATACAGATACACACACTACATTTTCATCTTATCCATCTAGGCCACGGAACGCTTCGCTTTTGAAGCTTCTTTTTATCCTGAATCAGTCTGACAACAAACAACGCTGGTATAGAGACTGTTAGTGTTGTATAATAGGAGCAGTGTCATAGGTTTCTAAGAACCAAGGAGATATGTTCATTTAATTCTTTTAGGACATTTTTCACTCTCAGTCCCAAAGTTATTAGGTTGTCCCAAAAGTTCGTAAACACCGACGAGAAATGGGTCTATCTGGTCCAGCATAATCGAGGCAAGCGATGGATTCAGAAAGGGCAAGAGACACCGTCGGTTCCAAAACAAGATCGATTCGGCAAGAAAGTCATGTTGCACGTTTGGTGGAACTTTGAAGGAATCGTGCATTTTGAGTTGGTTCCGAATGGTCATCCCATCAGTGCCGGACTTTACTCTCAGCAAGTTGAGCGGGTCTACGAAAAGTTGAAGCAAAAGAACCAGGCCCTGGTCAACCGAAAGCGCGCTTTGATGCAGCATTACAATGTCAAGCCACACACCGCCAGAAAGACCAAAGACAAGTTTGAAGAGCTGGACGGCGTTGAGGTTCTGCCACATCCAGCCTACAGTCCTGTCTGTGTTCCATCAGATTACGGCCTTTTCCGCTCAATGCAACACTCTCTGAAGGGCCGCCGATTCGACTCGTTTGATGAAGTCGAGGAAGCGTGTCAAGAATTCTTTGATTCGAAGCCGGCTGAATGGTACTTTGACCAGATCCGAAAGATTGCATATTGATGGAAGAAAGTCTTGGAAAATGATGGTCTTTATTTTGAGCAAGTATTTGCGAGTAAAATTTCAATTTTTTGCAAGTGTCTTCTGGTAACCTTAGATTACTTAGCGAGTAAAATTTCAATTTTTTGCAAGTGTTTACGAACTTTTGGGACAACCTAATAAGACCAAGACTTTCTGAAAAAAGTTGTGAATGTTTCATTAACTTGAATGAAACTATTTTAGATTTCTTTCTTTTAGAATATACTGGAAAATATTTAATATATAGTCAGTTAAGTGCCATAAGTGATACACGCTTTGTGCGATCATGTCTCGAAAACGACAAGACTGACTGGGCAGAAGATTATCAAGTAGGTTGCCATTGCTTTCTGCGGTAGACTGGTTGCCAGCCAAGGCTGTAGAACCTAATCTGTCCTATTATTTAACCCATAACTGGAGGGAAGAGACGGATTAATACCTTTCCCAAAGGTATTTGTGCGTAAGTGAATGCAATGAATTCAACTGGAATTCGAACTCGGCTTCCCGATTTGTCGTTCCAAGTCGATATCCAACTGAAACTGAGCGGATTGTACAGCCATAATCGGTGCTGCACCGACTTCAGCAGCTACGGCGAAGCTACGGCAAAACTCTTTTGGCGCGGATTAATGTTCTCTCGAGATCAAAGGATGCCACATATTACTAAAGAAAACGTGCTTCTCACCTGCATTTCCCTTTTCCATCAAGGACACCACACTTAATTCAAGTGTACCATATCAGTTAGATACCTTAATAAGTATTTTGTATCAATTAGGCCAAGGAAGTCCTTCACAATAAACCAAAGTTCAATTATCAAATTGACATCAATACTTGTCTGATTTGGATTTTTTAAAATTCATATTTGATAACTTCCTTCTCATAATCAAAGTGCAAACAAGGTGCCTTATTTTCTTGTGTATAAAACGATTTGAATAGAATGTGACACCATGTTTCTAAAGCTAAAAACAGGGAATAAATTACATTCTTGATTATAATATGACAACAGATATCTGAAGCTAAATAGAAGGAATAATTACATACTTGAGTATAATACGACCCGTGTTTCTAAAGCTAAAAACAGGGAATAAATTACATCCTTGATTTTTTTTAAAATCATATCACCCCGAGCAAGGCGGTAACGCCACTGATATGCAGGGGGCTACGTAAGAGTGAAAAGATTTGGAAAATAGAAAACCGGAGACCACATCCTAAACAGGGAACAAGGGATGAGCCTCTACACCTGTACAATAGATGTGGGTGCAGTGTGAACCGGGCGATAGTTTAGTCTATCTACTCCAATTGAAAAAAAAATAAATAAAAAAAAAGAAAAAAGAAAAAGAAAAGTGAAAAGATTGGAAAAGTTAAAGCCGGAAACCACATCCTAAACAGGGAACAAGGGATGAGCCTTTACACCTGTACAATAGACGTGGGTGGAGTGTGAACCGGGCGATAGTTTAGTCTATCTACTCCAACTGAAAAAAAAAAAAAAGAAAAAAAAAAGAAAAAAGAAAAAGTGAAAAAATTGGAAAATAGAAAGCCGGAAACCACATCCTAAACAGGGAACAAGAGATGAGCCTTTACACCTGTACAATAGACGTGGGTGGAGTGAACAGGGCGGTAGTTAAGTCTACCTACTCCAATTGAAAAAATAAAAGAAAAAGAAAAAGTAGGGGCGATGAGTTAACAAAGTTTTAACTAAAGTAAAAGAGATTTCTTTGAAAAAAATACAAAAAAAGCACTTGTTCAAATAACTATGAAACTTAAAATTAGCGACAACAAAAAATTAAAATAAAATAAAATCAAAGCAAAATCATGACTTACTATTAAAGTTGTTCCCAACCCAAAAAACACGTGCTCTAAACCAGTTGATAGAAGAATTATTTTATCTTTTTGGATACTACGTGCTGTATATGCGTGGGGGTATGGGAGTCAACTAACTAGACAATGGCCGAGCAAAGAAGACGACCAAGGAATTTAACAGAGGAATTTTAAAACAAGACAAAATTATCCTCCAGTACAGTAGATTTCTGAAGCTAAATAGAAGGAATAATTACATACTTGAGTATAATACAACCCGTGTTTCTAAAGCTAAAAACAGGGAATAAATAACAGCCTTGAGTAAAATGCGTGATCGTGTTTCTTAGGCGAAAAACAGGGTATACATTACGTTTATGAGTATAATCTTCTTCTTCTATGTGCCTTGTCCCTTCAGGACGTAGGCGATCATGGATCTCCACGTCTCCCTAACCCTTGTGGCTCTGAGTATGTTTGCTCCTGTTGCTCCTGGCAACCCCCGTTCCGTCATCCACCTGATCAGACCCTGCAAATATGTTATCCGCTGCCTTCCTCTGTCTCTCCTTCCTTCTATCTGTCCAGTCAGTATCAGGTTCTCCAGGCTCTCCTTCCTCATTGCATGTCCCAGGAACTTCAGTTGTCTCTTCCTGATGCTCAGCATCAATTTCCTTTTTGTTGCCATTCTTTCTAACACTTCGTCGTTGCTTGTATGCTCAGTCCACGATATCCGTAGCATCCTTCTGTAGAACCACATTTCGGCCGCTTCCAGTTTTGTCCTCATTTTCGATGATATTGTCCAGCATTCACAGCCGTATTGAAGAACTGACATCACGTAGCAGTCTAGCACTCTTTTCTTCGTTTCTATTGAGAAGCCAAAAACAGAGAATATCATCCATACTTGAGTATAATACGAACTAGTGTTTCTGAAGCTAAAAACATGAAATAAATTACATCCTTCAGTATAATTCGATCTCATGTATCTGTAGCTAAAACAGAGAAGAAATTAGATACTTGACTATAATACGGCCCGTGTTTCTGAAGCTGAAAGCAGGGAATAATTACATCCTTTAATATATTTCTGAAGCTAAAAACGGAAAAAATTATATCCTTGAGAATCGTATGAACCTTGTTTCTGAAGCTAAACACAGGTAATAAATTACATCCTTGAGTATAATACGGCCCGTGTTTCTGAAATTAAAAACAGAGAATAAACTATATTCTTCAGTATATTACGTGCTGATTTTCTGGAGCTAAAAGTAGCAAAAAAATTATATACTTGACGAACCTGAAGCAGACTACCACCACGTTTAATTTCGTTATTTCTCATTTTTTTTTTTTTTTACTTTTTTCAGTGCAGTCCTATCGATTACCCTCTTAGCTTTTCGATTGATAAAAATTTTTTGAAAAAGTTCAATATTTAAACATTTTCTGGTGTGGGGGATCAATTGCTTATACAACGTTATAGCAAATCGAGCCTCCATTTTGTAAACATTACATTACCGCCACCTGTAAATTTGTTCATTATAAAAATCTTTTGGACTTTTTTCAGTGCAATATTATCTTTAACACCTTAAACTTTACGAATGACAAAAAAAAAAAAAAATTGCAAAAATTTCAATATTTAAACAATTTTAGAGATGGGGACCAGTTTCTCATACAACCTTATAGTGGATTGAAAATGGAGGAATGATTTTCTTTAACGTTGTATAAGAAACTGATCCCCCACCAAAAATGTTTAAATATTGTAATTTTTCAAAAATTTTTGATAATCGGAAAGTTTATGTAACAATCGATAGGACTGCGCTGAAAAAACAAAAAATGAAAAACAACAAAATTAAACGTGGTGGTAGTCTGCTTCAGGTCCGTCATATCCTTGAATACAATACGAACCACGCTGCTGAAGATAAAAATAGGGAGTAGATTAAATCTTTGAGTATAATGCGACCCGTGTTTCTGAAGGTAAACCCAAGGAACAAATTACATCCTTGACTATAACACGAAACGTATTTCTGAAGCTAAAACGAGCAATAAATTACATCCTTGCGTATAATACGACCTGTGTTTCTGAAGCACAAAATAGGGAATAAATTACACGCTTGAGTATAATACGACCTCGGATTTCTGAAGTTAAAAACAAGGAACAGATTGGATCTTTGATTATTATAGGGACCGTGTTTTTAAACTAAAAGTAGAGAATAATTATCCGATTCAGTTTTATTACGATACCTTCTTCTGAACCGAAAAACTGGGAATAAATTACATGTCTGAGTATAATCCGACTCATGTTTTTGAAGCTAAAAACAGGGAGCAAATGCTATCTTTGACGATAATAAGAGCTGCATTTGTGAAGCAAAACGTAGGGAATAATTAAATCCTTGAGTTGCCAGGTTCACGGCCGAACTGCTAACAACCGTAACGGAGTACATGCGACAGGCCCTTGATGAGTCTGATGAGGCTCGCGCGGTTGCTCTGGACATCTCCAGGCTTTCGACAGGGTTTGGCACTCTGGCCTCCTATGCAAGCTACGGGGTTACGGTACTACCGGTCGCCTGCTTGACCTAATCCAATCTTTTTTAAATAACCGCAAAATGAAGGTCGTTTTGAATGGGCGTGCCTCTTCATCCCACAGCACGAATGCTGGTGTCCCACAGGGCTCTATCCTGGGCCCGACGCTCTTCCTTATTTTCATCAACGACCTCCCAGATGAGATCAAGTTCCAAGTAGGCATCTACGCAGATGACACTACAATATACTCCCGCACCAGTAAGAAACCTGTCGTGGCGGACAGACATAATCTTGCTGCTGACCTTGAACGGGATCTACACTCTGTGGTGAACTGGGACAAGAAGTGGCTTGTCAACTTCAATACGTCTAAGACCAAGCTGTTGTCTGTCAACCATTACAGGCAACCTCTCCTGCCTCCCATAAGTATGGACCAAGCGATTCTCCCTGAGAGCAATGCACTACGCCTCCTCGGACTTACCCTGTCCTCAGACCTCAAATGGAACCACTATATTGAATCCAAAGCAAAATCTGCTGCTAAGAAGGTTGGATCACTATGTCAATCCAGGATGTTTTTTCCGCCTGAATCCATCCTGCATATATACAAGTCAACCATCCATCCGTGCATGGAGTACTGCTGCTATTTATGGTCAGGTGCCCCTGCCGTTCTCCTCAGTGTTCTTGACAAGCTCCAAAGGAGAGTCTGTAATGTGATAGGTACTGATCTGACGGCTCGACTGCAGCCACTTCCCCACCGTCGAAATATGGCCTCCCTTTGTCTGTTCATGGCTTCTGCTCGGACGAACTTAAGTCACTGGTGCCTCCTCAACAGGTGTTTACTCGTGCAACCAGACTGGCAACTGGGTCCCACCCATTCACAGTCAGGTTAGCCAAATGCAGACGACAATTCTATTCCTGCAGCTTCTTCTCTCGCACTTCCCGCCTGTGGAACTCGCTCCCATATTCTTGCTTTCCTGATGGCTACAACCTCCAGAAATTTAAATGCAATGTCAATACTCATATATTAACCACTGGACTCTAGCTCTCTCTCCCCACCCCCGTATATCCTTCCCTTTCTCTCCACCTATGTACCTGTCATCGCACCTGCTTTCTCAGCTTTCTATTGCTCCTTTCTAACTAGTTTGTCGTCCTCACTCTTTTCTAATTAATCTTTTTACAGTTATGTAGCCCCCTGCACATCAGTGGCATTTCTGCCTTGCTCGGGGTGAAATGATTAAAAACAAAATACGACCTGTGTTTTTAAAGCACAAATCAGGGAAGAAATTGCACCATTAAATATAATACCATCCGTGTTTCTGAAGTTAAACACAGGGAGAAAATTACATTCTTGTGTATAATAGGACCCGTTATTCTAAAGTTAAAAACATGGTATAAATTACACTCTGAGTATTATACAACACACGTTTCAGAGTACAATTATATCTTTGACTATAGTACGACCCGTGTTTCTGAAGCTCAAAGCCGGGAATAATTACACCCTGAAGTATTGTACGAGCCTTGTTTCTGAACCTCAAAACAGTAAATAATTACATCCTTGAGTATAATACGAACCGTGTTTCTGAAGCTCAAAGCCGGGAATAATTACATCCTTGAGTATAATACTAACTGTGTTTCTGAAGTTCAAAGCCGGAAATAATTACATCCTTGAGTATAATACGAACCGTGTTTCTGAAGCTCAAAGCCGGGAATAATTACACACTGAAGTATTGTACGAGCCTTGTTTCTGAACCTCAAAACAGTAAATAATTACATCCTTGAGTATAATATGACCCGTGTTTCTGAACCTCAGAACAGTAAATAATTACATCCTTGAGTATAATACGAACCGTGTTTTTGAAGCTCAAAGCCGGGAATAATTACACCCTGAAGTATTGTACGAGCCTTGTTTCTGAACCTCAAAACAGTAAATAATTACATCCTCGAGTATAATACGAACCGTGTTTCTGAAGCTCAAAGCCGGGAATAATTACACCCTGAAGTATTGTAGGAGCCTTGTTTCTGAACATCAAAACAGTAAATAATTACATCCTTGAGTAAAATACGAACCGTGTTTCTGAAGCTCAAAGCCGGGAATAATTACACCCTGAAGTATTGTACGAGCCTTGTTTCTGAACCTCAAAACAGTAAATAATTACATCCTTGAGTATAATACTAACCGTGTTTCTGAAGTTCAAAGCCGGGAATAATTACATCCTTGAGTATAATACGACCCGTGTTTCTGAAGCTGAAAGCAGGGAATAATTACATCCTTGAGTATAATACGAACCGTGTTTCTGAAGCTCAAAGCCGGGAATAATTACACCCTGAAGTATTGTACGAGCCTTGTTTCTGAACATCAAAACAGTAAATAATTACATCCTTGAGTATAATACGAACCGTGTTTCTGAAGCTCGAAACCGGGAATAATTACACCCTGAAGTATTGTAGGAGCCTTGTTTCTGAAGTTCAAAGCCGGGAATAATTACATCCTTGAGTATAATACGAACCGTGTTTCTGAAGTTCAAAGCCGGGAATAATTAAATCCTTGAGTATAATACGAACCGTGTTTCTGAAGCTCAAAGCCGGGAATAATTACACCCTGAAGTATTGTACGAGCCTTGTTTCTGAACCTCAAAACAGTAAATAATTACATCCTTGAATATAATACGACCGGTGTTTCTGAAGTTCAAAGCCGGGAATAATTACATCCTTGAGTATAATACGACCCGTGTTTCTGAAGCTCAAAGCCGGGAATAATTACATCCTTGAGTATAATACGAACCGTGTTTCTGAAGCTCAAAGCCGGGAATAATTACACCCTGAAGTATTGTAGGAGCCTTGTTTCTGAAGTTCAAAGCCGGGAATAATTACATCCTTGAGTATAATACTAACCGTGTTTCTGAAGTTCAAAGCCGGGAATAAATACACTCTGAAGTATTGTACGAGCCTTGTTTCTGAACCTCAAAACAGTAAATAATTACATCCTTGAGTATAATACGACCCGTGTTTCTGAAGCTCAAAGCCGGGAATAATTACATCCTTGAGTATAATACGACCCGTGTTTCTGAAGTTCAAAGCCGGGAATAATTACATCCTTCAGTATAATACGAACCGTGTTTCTGAAGCTCAAAACCGGGAATAATTACACCCTGAAGTATTGTAGGAGCCTTGTTTCTGAATTTCAAAGCCGGGAATAATTACATCCTTGAGTATAATACTAACCGTGTTTCTGAAGTTCAAAGCCGGGAATAATTACATCCTTGAGTATAATACGAACCGTGTTTCTGAATCTCAAAGCCGGGAATAATTACACCCTGAAGTATTGTACGAGCCTTGTTTCTGAACCTCAAAACAGTAAATAATTACATCCTTGAGTATAATACGAACCGTGTTTCTGAAGCTCAAAGCCGGGAATAATTACATCCTTGAGTATAATACTAACCGTGTTTCTGAAGTTCAAAGCCGGAAATAATTACATCCTTGAGTATAATACGAACCGTGTTTCTGAAGCTCAAAGCCGGGAATAATTACACACTGAAGTATTGTACGAGCCTTGTTTCTGAACCTCAAAACAGTAAATAATTACATCCTTGAGTATAATATGACCCGTGTTTCTGAACCTCAGAACAGTAAATAATTACATCCTTGAGTATAATACGAACCGTGTTTTTGAAGCTCAAAGCCGGGAATAATTACACCCTGAAGTATTGTACGAGCCTTGTTTCTGAACCTCAAAACAGTAAATAATTACATCCTTGAGTATAATACGAACCGTGTTTCTGAAGCTCAAAGCCGGGAATAATTACACCCTGAAGTATTGTAGGAGCCTTGTTTCTGAAGTTCAAAGCCGGGAATAATTACATCCTTGAGTATAATACTAACCGTGTTTCTGAAGTTCAAAGCCGGGAATAATTACATCCTTGAGTATAATACGACCCGTGTTTCTGAAGCTGAAAGCAGGGAATAATTACATCCTTGAGTATAATACGAACCGTGTTTCTGAAGTTCAAAGCCGGGAATAATTACACCCTGAAGTATTGTACGAGCCTTGTTTCTGAACATCAAAACAGTAAATAATTACATCCTTGAGTATAATACGAACCGTGTTTCTGAAGCTCAAAACCGGGAATAATTACACCCTGAAGTATTGTACGAGCCTTGTTTCTGAACCTCAAAACAGTAAATAATTACATCCTTGAGTATAATACTAACCGTGTTTCTGAAGTTCAAAGCCGGGAATAATTACATCCTTGAGTATAATACGAACCGTGTTTCTGAAGCTCAAAGCCGGGAATAAATACACTCTGAAGTATTGTACGAGCCTTGTTTCTGAACCTCAAAACAGTAAATAATTACATCCTTGAGTATAATACGACCGGTGTTTCTGAAGTTCAAAGCCGGGAATAATTACATCCTTGAGTATAATACGACCCGTGTTTCTGAAGTTCAAAGCCAGGAATAATTACATCCTTGAGTATAATACGAACCGTGTTTCTGAAGCTCAAAGCCGGGAATAAATACACTCTGAAGTATTGTACGAGCCTTGTTTCTGAACCTCAAAACAGTAAATAATTACATCCTTGAGTATAATACGACCCGTGTTTCTGAAGTTCAATGCCGGGAATAATTACATCCTTGAGTATAATACGACCCGTGTTTCTGAAGTTCAAAGCCGGGAATAATTACATCCTTGAGTATAATACGAACCGTGTTTCTGAAGCTCAAAGCCGGGAATAATTACATCCTTGAGTATAATACTAACCGTGTTTCTGAAGTTCAAAGCCGGGAATAATTACATCCTTGAGTATAATACGAACCGTGTTTCTGAAGTTCAAAGCCGGGAATAATTACACCCTGAAGTATTGTACGAGCCTTGTTTCTGAACCTCAAAACAGTAAATAATTACATCCTTGAATATAATACGACCGGTGTTTCTGAAGTTCAAAGCCGGGAATAATTACATCCTTGAGTATAATACGAACCGTGTTTCTGAAGCTCAAAGCCGGGAATAATTACATCCTTGAGTATAATACGAACCGTGTTTCTGAAGCTCAAAGCCGGGAATAATTACACCCTGAAATATTGTAGGAGCCTTGTTTCTGGAGTTCAAAGCCGGGAATAATTACATCCTTGAGTATAATACTAACCGTGTTTCTGAAGTTCAAAGCCGGGAATAATTACATCCTTGAGTATAATACGAACCGTGTTTCTGAAGCTCAAAGCCGGGAATAAATACACTCTGAAGTATTGTACGAGCCTTGTTTCTGAACCTCAAAACAGTAAATAATTACATCCTTGAGTATAATACGACCCGTGTTTCTGAAGTTCAAAGCCGGGAATAATTACATCCTTGAGTATAATACGACCCGTGTTTCTGAAGTTCAAAGCCGGAAATAATTACATCCTTGAGTATAATACGAACCGTGTTTCTGAAGCTCAAAGCCGGGAATAATTACACCCTGAAGTATTGTAGGAGCCTTGTTTCTGAAGTTCAAAGCCGGGAATAATTACATCCTTGAGTATAATACTAACCGTGTTTCTGAAGTTCAAAGCCGGGAATAATTACATCCTTGAGTATAATACGAACCGTGTTTCTGAAGCTCAAAGCCGGGAATAATTACACCCTGAAGTATTGTAGGAGCCTTGTTTCTGAAGTTCAAAGCCGGGAATAATTACATCCTTGAGTATAATACGAACCGTCTTTCTGAAGCTCAAAGCCGGGAATAATTACACCCTGAAGTATTGTACGAGCCTTGTTTCTGAACCTCAAAACAGTAAATAATTACATCCTTGAATATAATACTAACCGTGTTTCTGAAGTTCAAAGCCGGGAATAATTACATCCTTGAGTATCATACTAACAGTGTTTCTGAAGTACAAAGCGGGGAATAATAACATCCTTGAGTATAGTACGACCCCGACTTATAGCCATCCCTATGTAAATTCTTTTTCACATTATCCATTAAATCTCACTTTTGTCCATATATTTCTCGACTATTTTCTTCCTTTTTTTTTTCGGTGATGTTCACCTTGCACTAGGCTCTAGTTGTGTGTTACAAAGGAAGAGATACAATTTATCTGGATATGTGGAGAATATATTTGTTAACCCTTGATTTGACCAGGTTAAGATTGCAGTGACCAATGGAAGTCTACTCTAGAGTGTCTCGATTTTGCGTGTGTGCGCAATTTTTACTTTGGTAACTTTTCCACTTAATGCTATTGTTTTGCCTAATTTTGGTTTGCATATGTATTGTTTGCTTACCATTATTTTGCCTTGTTCTGTCTTTCTTTTCTTATTATTTATTGAGAACAAAGAGATGTGCGTTTTGGTGCAGTGGATATCGGCTCCGGCCGTTATGCTCTCCAGACTACTTCATCTCTCTGTTGATACGAGTTACTTAGGAAATTTAATTTAGAGGACTAAAGAGTTGGTTAGTGAATTTGATAACATAATAACCATGATTTCAATTCCTGTGTCGAGTAGTACGGATGTACTCAGACTCAGTGAAAAATGATTACTTGAACAATTAGCCAAGACTAATTATCTCACTTTGACATGGGCAGCGAAATGAGAACAATCTACCTCCGTAGTGATTCTACAAGCATGTGAAGAAGCCCGAAGAGCTTCTTCGGGCTAAACGTTGTAATCGTAACAACAAAGATGACAATTTATATTCCGAGTATAAACATTCGTAATAAAATTGGTTTCACCTTTAACTTTTTAAAACCATTTAAGTTAATCTAGGACTCATAAAAATAATATCCACAACCGTACCTTGCAATCATCATCATCATCATCATCATCATCATCATCATCATCATCAGTACCACGACTGAATATGGTCGTAGGGTCATTGCGCTGCTGAGAATCTAATCAGTCCTTTCCACATCTGCCAGTTAATTGCCATACGTGATACACGATTGGGCTATCATGTCTTCTTCGATACATAACTATCTAGGCAGAAAATTTTCCCGCAGTAGGTTTCCATTACTTTCCGCCCGCGGTAGAGCGGTGGCCAGCCAAGGCTATAGAACCCAATCTGTCTTGCTATTCAACCGCGGAGGTATATTCAGTCACGTTTGTCTGTCTATTTGTTTGTTTGTCTGTCCGTGGTCAATATATCTCAAGACCAGCTGGATGGATTCGGATGGAACTTTCAGGGATGATTGGCTTCATGACTGGCACGAACTGATTGGGTTTTGGGTTCGATCTGGTACGGGATGAAGTTTGTGGGTTATTTTTCCGGTTTTAATTATAAAATTTAACTTTTGATTTTCAAATGCCAAGTACTGAATAACAGCCCCTGAATCATTTTAAATACTGAATTGCATCCTCTGATTCATTTTAGGTGTGCATCTAATTTTGTCAGTGGTTGAGTTCATTTTTTTGTATGTTCACTCTTGATAGCGATCAAGTTCATTGCAGTTATTCTTTCCCATTTCAATAATCACCTATTGCTAACCTCTGAGATAATATCGGTATTGCCTTGGCGGAGGTTAGTGGTTTTTACTGCTCTTTCTAGTTATTATTATTATTATTATTATTATTATTATTATTATGTTGTCATTTTTTATCATATTTCGATTTCTGCTATGGTCGCACTACCTACCAAGTCTGCCGGAAGACATAAGGCAGGTCGTGGTGTGCTGTGATGGCTTCATTTCATGTTTTTTCTATCTCCCCTATCATCCCTAGCGTTACATAGACAAATTTCTCCTTGGTGTGTGGACTGTACTTAACAAGACAATTTTTTGTATATCTCTTAAGCTAGGGTTTCCAGAGATTCTTTCAATGTGTTGTTTTGTTCCATTTTTTTATCATTCCAAGAGCACCTACTATCACTGGCACGATTCTTGTTTTCAATTTCCACATTTTTTCTGTTTCAATTTCCAGATCTTTATATTTTGACAGTTTTTCAAATTCCTTGGTTGCTATGTTACAATCCGCTGGACGAGCCATATCAATTAATAAACAAGTTTTTTTATTATTATTATTATTATTATTATTATTATTATTATTCAAAAGTAGCAGGGAAAAAATTAACACAGGATGTAAAATATGATACCGAAACCTGAAGGTGTAGTGAAACAGCGAAACATACCTTCGAAAAGCTAAACAATGTATTAAGAGTAAGTATGCTAAGTAATGTCAGTCTTCCTATATGTCTGTCATTGCTGAACAATCTGCTCACAGAAGAAAAAGGGACTTGAGACAGGAGAGCTGTTGTTCAAGAGATGAATGTTGAGAATAACACGAACGAAACATGAGATCAACGAGAAAACTTTAACGAAACCCGGAATAAAAGCCTAACTGACGCAACTTTTCCAATATATGCCGGCACTTGGAGACGAAGACAATTTCAGAAAATAAAAAAAGAAAAGATACTGTTTAAAAATATTCAACAATTTTTTGACAGTATTATTGTCCTCTTCTTTTTACAAGTATAAAAATATTAAAAAACTTCAATAATCTTGGAATTATTTCGAACTTTTTTCTCATCTTGCTCATGAGTTCGATCCTTGGACCTGGTAGTGACGAACAAATCCAACAGGAAAGAACAATAATTGATTTCATAGGAAATTTCGCAATAATCAACGAGATAATCCACATCAGCCAATCTATGGACACCTGATGACGACCAGAGGGTACACCTATATCAACCAAGATGAGAACAAAAGTTCAAAATAATTACAAGATAATTGAAAATTACTCATCTCAGAAATAAATACAAATTAAAAAATTTACAAAAAATCTTTTTACAAATGTGGCATGTCAAAGAAAAAAAAAAACGAAGAAGCAAAACGACCGTACTGGTAATCAACGCGTCAAAATGTATGAAACCCCGTCAGCATAAATGGCGTGCTTAATATGAGGAACTTGTTCATCAAGGAATTTTCCCTTAGTTTTATACGTCATTATTTTTTTTTTTGTTTTGTTTACCTTGATAAGATCCTTCAGAAAGAAAAAGTTCCACTGTCCGAAGTGTTAGCAAATTGATTTTGAAAAAGTAAAGAAAACTTCAATTTTTATGCAATTCATTGAAAACCAAACACGCCCAATAGCTATATACATATATATATATATTGGGCGTGTTTATATATATATATATATATATATATATATATATATATATATATATATAACACAATTTCCTCTTCAGGATAAAAAAACGATAACTTTGTTATCAGAGCCAAATGATCTTCTCTTCATCTTTTTCAGTCTATCTCAGTTTCCGGCAGAGGATACAACTTCGCCATTTATAACGGTCGATATTTACGCCGTTGACCGGACATTCAAGTATTATGCAATATCCCTGAAATCTTCTAAAAGTTGTGAGGAAAGGTGGGCCCTTTATTTTGATCACTGGAGTATATCCTTCTCGTTCCATTTGCCATGTCAGATGTCATATTGTTATTTAACTTAAGTCTAAGTTGTTTGCTCACCACTGTTGTAGCAAGGTAATGAACTCACAACCATTTGGGCCAACGTCTTTATCCACTGGACTATGCGTCCGTGAGATTCGCAGGAATACATGGCCCAGTGGATAAAGTAAATAATGTAACTACTGCCTCGTCTCAGAAGTATAGACAAATATAAAATATTTATTCTTTGTAAGAAATCCGTTTGTAGTTCAAGTTTCATTGGCATACTTTTGTAAAGAGGGGTTTTTCGAGAGTCAAATGTATTGCTGGTACTTTTTTAAAAATAATTGCTGGCAATTTTTTTTTCAAAAATGTATTGCTGATATTTTTGCTGCAAAGATCTATTTTTATACTTTCATAGTGTTTTGGCCTCAGTTTAGGGGGTTACTTTTTCGCCCATTGCGGAGACCCTAACGAGTGCTAATACTCCGGATCTTGGATGAACCTGGGAAAAACAGCAATTTAGAGATGGTTCCACACTCCTCAAAACCTTCTGATCAGAGGCTTGCTGCCGGTTTTAGTTTATCTTCATACTCAGGAAACTAATCCATAGTTTGTAATTATCACCATTGGTAGCTGGTTTCTGGGTGATCATTTGGTCTAAGATATTTTTACAGGCTTCCAAAGAATTCAAGTTATTCTCATCATATAATGACAGTACTTGTCCCTCCATTTTTTTTAGTTCTCACTACTGTTACGCCCTGCCAATGTGCTTGTCTGTTACACATACGTCCTTATAAATAATGGACTATTCTGTTTTCATCCCGTGGAAAGAAAAAAAAACGTATAAAAAACTCTCTTTGATTTCAGTCAAAAACAGCAAGAAAGAAGGAAGTGTTTAGCGTTTCCTGACCATATCTCATAAATAAATAGACTATTCCGTTTTGCTCGCATGAAAAGACAAAAGACATATCGAAGACGCTACTTGATTTCAATGAAAAACGAAAGAAAGATAGAATTGTTTAACGTTTCTTGTTAACACCTCAAACTATTTCATTTTGATCGCGTGAGAATACAATAAAACATATTGAAGACCCTACTTGGTTTCAATGAGAAAATTGAAGAAATAAGTGTTGAACGTTTGTTTCAGCGAAATGGAAAAAGTTGTCAATTTCGAATCTTTTCATTTGTACCTCAGTACTGCTTAAAATAAAAAAACAACAATATTTATGATTGTTATTGCAACATTTTGTTAAAGTTATTAAACTCTAATATTTAACGGTACGATAGGAGAATTTCTACCTATATTTTATTATCGTAGAACTCACCAAGAGCTTATTCAATCATTAACTGAAAAATTAACATTCATCAGAAATTTAAAATAGAAAAGCCGAGAAATCTTTACGAGTTAAAACTAAATCGAATTAATCAGAAGAAACAATGTTGCGAAGAACAGCGAGTATAGTTGGAAATACCAGCCAAGATTTACGAATTTCTGTTGCGTCTACAAAAAGACGTCAGTTCCAGCGATGACCTAAGAGAAGCCAATGCTATTTTTTAAGGTAATAAGCCAGGCCGTAATTTCTGTTGCGTCTACAAAAAGACGTCAGGTCCAGCGATGACCTAAGAGAAGCCAATGCTATTTTTTAAGGTAATAAGCCAGGCCGTAATTTCTGTTGCGTCTACAAAAAGACGTCAGTTCCAGCGATGACCTACGAGAAGCCAATGCTATTTTTTAAGGTAATAAGCCAGGCCGTAATTTCTGTTGCGTCTACAAAAAGACGTCAGGTCCAGCGATGACCTAAGAGAAACCAATGCTATTTTTTAAGGTAATAAGCCAGGCCGGAATTTCTGTTGCGTCTACAAAAAGACGTCAGGTCCAGCGATGACCTAAGAGAAGCCAATGCTATTTTTTAAGGTAATAAGCCAGGCCGTAATTTCTGTTGCGTCTACAAAAAGACGTCAGGTCCAGCGATGACCTAAGAGAAGCCAATGCTATTTTTTAAGGTAATAAGCCAGGCCGTAATTTCTCTTGCGTCTACAAAAAGACGTCAGGTCCAGCGATGACCTAAGAGAAGCCAATGCTATTTTTTAAGGTAATAAGCCAGGCCGTAATTTCTGTTGCGTCTACAAAAAGACGTCAGGTCCAGCGATGACCTAAGAGAAGCCAATGCTATTTTTTAAGGTAATAAGCCAGGCCGTAATTTCTCTTGCGTCTACAAAAAGACGTCAGGTCCAGCGATGACCTAAGAGAAGACAATGCTATTTTTTAAGGTAATAAGCCAGGCCGTAATTTCTATTGCGTCTACAAAAAGACGTCAGTCCAGCGATGACCTAAGAGAAGCCAATGCTATTTTTTAAGGTAATAAGCCAGGCCGTAATTTCTGTTGCGTCTACAAAAAGACGTCAGGTCCAGCGATGACCTAAGAGAAGCCAATGCTATTTTTTAAGGTAATAAGCCAGGCCGTAATTTCTGTTGCGTCTACAAAAAGACGTCAGGTTCAGCGATGACCTAAGAGAAGCCAATGCTATTTTTTAAGGTAATAAGCCAGGCCGTAATTTCTATTGCGTCTACAAAAAGACGTCAGGTCCAGCGATGACCTAAGAGAAGCCAATGCTATTTTTTAAGGTAATAAGCCAGGCCGTAATTTCTGTTGCGTCTACAAAAAGACGTCAGGTCCAGCGATGACCTAAGAGAAGCCAATGCTATTTTTTAAGGTAATAAGCCAGGCCGTAATTTCTGTTGCGTCTACAAAAAGACGTCAGGTCCAGCGATGACCTAAGAAAAGCCAATGCTATTTTTTAAGATAATAAGCCAGGCTGTAATTTCTGTTGCGTCTACAAAAAGACGTCAGTTCCAGCGATGACCTAAGAAAAGCCAATGCTATTTTTTAAGCTAATAAGCCAGGCTGTAATTTCTGTTGCGTCTACAAAAAGACGTCAGGTCCAGCGATGACCCAAGAGAAGCCAATGCTATTTTTTAAGGTAATAAGCCAGGCCGTAATTTCTGTTGCGTCTACAAAAAGACGTCAGGTCCAGCGATGACCTAAGAGAAGCCAATGCTATTTTTTAAGGTAATAAGCCAGGCCGTAATTTCTGTTGCGTCTACAAAAAGACGTCAGGTCCAGCGATGACCTAAGAGAAACCAATGCTATTTTTTAAGGTAATAAGCCAGGCCGGAATTTCTGTTGCGTCTACAAAAGACGTAGTCCAGCGATGACCTAAGAAAGCCAATGCTATTTTAAGGTAATAAGCCAGGCCGTAATTTCTGTTGCGTCTACAAAGACGTCAGGTCCAGCGTGAAAACCTAAGGAAAGCCAATGCTATTTTTAAGGTAATAAGCAGGCCGTAATTTCTTGCATTCTACAAAGACGTCAGAATTCCAGCGATGACCTAAGAGAAGCCAATGCTATTTTTTAAGGTAATAAGCCAGGCGCGTTCTGTGCGTCTACCACAAAGAGACGTCAGGTCAGCGATGACTAAGAAGAAATGATACTGTTTTTTGGTGTCGCTGAGCGTGTTTCTCTTGCGTCTACAAGGAAAGCGTCCAGGTCCAGCGATGACCTAAGAAGACAATGCTATTTTTAAGGTAATAAACTGGGCGTAATTTCTATTGCGTCTGCAAAAAGACGTCAGTCCAGCGATGACCTAAGAAGGGAAATGCAATGCTATTTTTTAAGGGCCAATATTGATGCGTTTCTGCGTCTACAAAAAGACGTCAGGTCCAGCAGTGACCTAAGAAGCCCAATGCTATTTTTAAGGTAATAAGCCGAGCCGTAATTTCTGTGCGTCTACAAAAAGACGTCAGATCCAGCGATGACCTAAGAAAGTAAATCTTTATTTTTAAGGTAATAAGCAGGCCGTAATTTCTATTGCACGTCTACAAAAAGACGTCAGGTCAATGACACACACAAAGCCAATGCTATTTTTAAGGTAATAAGCCAGGCCGTAATTTCTGTTGCGTCTACAAAAGACGTCAGGTCCAGCGATGACCTAAGAAAGTAATGCTATTTTTTAAGGTAATAGGCAGGCCGTAATTTCTCTTTGCGTCTACAAAAGGGCAATGGGTCCAACGATGACCTAAGAAAGCCAATGCTGTTATATTTTTTAAGGTAATAGCTGACCGTAATTTTCTGTTAAGTCTGAAAAACGTCCGGGTCAGCGATGACCTGAAAAACAATGCTATTTTTTAGCTAATAGCCGGGCTGTAATTTCTGTTGCGTCACAAAAAGACGTCGGTTCCAGCGATGACCTAAGAAAAAGTGATATTATTTTTAAGCTGTCGCCAGGCTGTAGCGAGTACCTGTGCGTCTACAAAAGACGTCAGGGTCAGCGATGACCCAAGAGAGGCAATACTGTTTTTAAAGTGTAGCCAGGCCGTAATTTCTGTGCGTCACAAAAGACGTCAGGTCAACGATGACCTGAGAAGTAATGCTATTTTTTAAGGTAATGACCAGGCCGTAATTTTCTGTTGCGTCTACAAAAAGACGTCAGGTCCAGCGATGACCTAAGAAGGGAAAGCCAATGCTTATTTTTAGGTAATAAGACAGGCCGTAATTTCTGTTGCGTCTACAAAAGACGTCAGGTCCAGCGATGACCTAAGAGAAGCCAATGCTATTTTAAGGTAATAAGCCAGGCCGTAATTTCTGTTGCCGTCTACAAAGACGTCAGGTCCAGCGATGACCTAAGAGAAGCCAATGCTATTTTTTAAGGTAATAAGCCAGGCCGTAATTTCTGTTGCGTCTACAAAAAGACGTCGGGTCCAGCGATGACCTAAGAAAAGCCAATGCTATTTTTTAAGCTAATAAGCCGGGCTGTAATTTCTGTTACGTCTACAAAAAGACGTCGGATTCCAGCGATGACAAAAAGTAATGCTATTTTTTAAGCTAATAAGCCAGGCTGTAATTTCTGTTGCGTACAAAAAAGACGTCAGGTCCAGCGATGACGAAAGAGGCAATGCTATTTTTGAGTAATAAGCCAGGCCGTAATTTCTGTTGCGTCTGCAAAAAGACATCGTTATGATAATAAGAAACCAATACTATTTTTTAAGGTAATAAGCCAGACAAATTTATGTTGCGTCTACAAAAAAGACGTCGGGTCCAGCGATGACCTAAGAGAAGCCAATGCTATTTTTTAAGGTAATAAGCCAGGCCGTAATTTCTGTTGCGTCTACAAAAAAGACGTCGGGTCATGATGACCTAAGAGAAGCCAATGCTATTTTTTAAGGTAATAAGCCAGGCCGTAATTTCTGTTGCGTCTACAAAAAGATAGGTCCGTGATGACTGAAGAGAAGCCAATGCTATTTTTTAAGGTAATAAGCCAGGCCGTAATTTCTGTTGCGTCACAAAAAGACGTCAGGGTCCAGCGATGACCTAAAGCCAATGCGGCCACGGGTAATAAGCCAGGCCGTAATTTCTCTTGCGTCTACAAAAGACGTCGGTTCCAGCGATGACTGAAAAGCCAATGCTATTTTCAGCTAATAAGCCAGGCTGTAATTTCTGGCTGCGTCTACAAAGACGTCAGGTCCAGCGATGACCCAAGAGAAGCCAATGCTATTTTTTAAGGTAATAAGCCAGGCCGTAATTTCTGTTGCGTCTACAAAAGACGTCGTTGACGATGACCTAAGAGAAGCCAATGCTATTTTTAAGGTAATAAGCCAGGCCGTAATTTCTGTTGCGTCTACAAAAAGACGTCGGGTCCAGCGATGACTAAAGAAGCCAATGCTATTTTTAAAAGATGGCGGCCAGGCCGTAATTTCTGTTGCGTCTACAAAGACGTCAGGTCCAGCGATGACCTAAGAGAAGCCAATGCTATTTTTAAGGTGATAAGCCAGGCCGTAATTTCTGTTGTCACAAAGACGTCCAGGTCCAGCGATGACCTAAGAGAAGCCAATGCTATTTTTTAAGGTAATAGCCAGGCCGTAATTTCTGTTGCGCGTCTACAAAAAGACGTCAGGTCCAGCAGTGACCTAAGAAAAGCCAATGCTATTTTTAAGCTAATAAGCCAGGCTGTAATTTCTGTTGCGTCTACAAAAAGACGTCAGTTCCAGCAAATGACCTAAGAAAGCCAATGCTATTTTTAAGCTAATAAGCCAGGCTGTAATTTCTGTTGCGTCTACAAAAGACGTCAGGGTCAACTGATGACCCTGAAGCCAATGCTATTTTTAAGGTAATAAGCCAGGCCGTAATTTCTGTTGCGTCTACGAGAGCGATGAGTCCAGCGATGACCCTAAGGAGAAGCCAATGCTATTTTTTAAGGTAATAAGCCAGGCCGTAATTTCTGTTGCGTCTACAAAAAGACGTCAGGTCCAGCGATGACCTAAGAGAAGCCATTACTATTTTTTAAGGTAATAAGCCAGGCCGTAATTTCTCTTGCGTCCACAAAGACGTCAGGTCCAGCGATGACCTGAAGACAATGCTATTTTTAAGGTAATAAAATAAGGCCGTAATTTCTGTTGCGTCTACAAAGACGTCAAGGTCCAGCGATGACCTAGAGAAGCCAATGCTATTTTTTTAGGTAATAAGCCAGGCCGTAATTTCTATTGCGTCTACAAAAAGACGTCAGGTCCAGCGATGACCTAAGAGAAGCCAATGCTATTTTTTAAGGTAATAAGCCAGGCTGTAATTTCTGTTGCGTCTACAAAAAGACGTCAGTTCCAGCGATGACCTAAGAAAAGCCAATGCTATTTTTTAAGCTAATAAGCCAGGCTGTAATTTCTGTTGCGTCTACAAAAAGACGTCAGGTCCAGCGATGACCTAAGAGAAGCCAATGCTATTTTTTAAGCTAATAAGCCAGGCCCTAATTTCTGTTGCGTCTACAAAAAGACGTCAGGTCCAGCGATGACCTAAGAAAAGCCAATGCTATTTTTTAAGCTAATAAGCCAGGCTGTAGCTACGGTAAAATCACTTTCAGTGCTAATTTAACCTTCCCTACCTAAGACCCCTTTGCCTGCGCGTAGTTGTAAAGAAGGCCGACATTGACTGGCTGACTTGGCGTATGACCGGACTTATGATAGGATCCAGAGAGAAAGACATTTGTTTTTAAATCATTTCACCCCAAGCAAGGCATTCCACTGCCACTATTACGCTTGGGGCTACATAGGGGAAGGTAAAGAGAAAGAGTGGTTAGATATAGGAAATGTCAGAAGGGGGATGATAGATGGGTATGGATACGGAGGCTGGGGGTTGGGTAGATGGAAAGAGTGTTTGAAAGAATGGAAGCGAGTTAGTGTGTTAGGAGGTGTCTATTGACCTTACATTTAAACTCCTGGAGATTGTAGCCATTGGGGAAGCAGTCATGTGGAAAGGAATTCCACAGTCGGGAAGTGCGAGAAAAGAAACTGTTGGAGTAGAAGTTGCGGTTGCATTTGATCGATTTCACTGTAAAAGGGTGGGATCGAGTTGCTAATCTAGTATCTCGTGCAAATTTGAACCAAGGGGGCACCAGTGATCTAAGTTCATCGGAGCAGAAACCGTGAAAGTATTTATAGAATAGACACAGGGAAGCCACGACGCGCCGGTGGGAGAGAGATTGCAGGCGGTCTGGCAAGTCGGTATCGATCACATTACAGACCCTCCGCTGTACCTTGTCGAGAAGCCCAAGGAGAATAGCAGGGGCACCCGACCAGATATGGCAACAGTATTCAATGTACGGGCGGATGGTAGATTTATAAATGTGCAGGATAGATTCAGACGGAAAAAACTTCCGGGCCCTGCACAGAGAACCGACTTTCATAGCAGCGGATTTAGCAATGGATTCGATATAGTCATTCCACTTGAGGTCCGCTGAAAGTGTAAGACCAAGGAGGCGTAGTGTTTTACTCTCTGGGAGGCAGGCCCGGTCCATGTCCCCTGAAACACCCGAGTTTTCTAGCATGAGCAGTAATAAAGAAGAAATTCCGATAACGTATGCTGAAAATTTAAGAAATCTAAAATTTTATTACTACTCGAGCTAAAAGAAGTTTGGACAACTGATCCTGTTAAAATAGTTACTTATAAATAAACAGTAAAATGGCACTGCAATCGTGGGTGTATCTGACGGTTCATCTTGTTCTTTGTCTTCCCTCAGAATCAAAACGTTGTTAGTTGCAACGTTAGGCGATCGTGTGAAATGTTAGCGTGTTCCAAGTATCACGCACGTAGAGGATTTACAATGTAAGTTCTTCAGGGATACGAAAGAACCATGGAAAGTTTAGGTTGTGAATCATAATAAATAGAGACTCAGAAGTACTAGCAAATAGAAACTTTATGTTGATTGGTTGTTTTTGTTTTATGGCATATCAACCTCGGCGGGTCATTTTATATAAAGTTACTTAACTTCGGTGATCGAACGAAAACCGGTGTATTCAACGTGATACGACCGTACAATAAAACATAGCACGGAAATAATACAAATATCCCATAGCAGAGATCGAAACTGGACATATTGCTGCAGGCAAACAAGTTACATTAAAAGTAAATTATGATTTACTTGACCTGGTCATTCTCAGGGAGAATGAGGACTGCCCAAAAGTACTGGCTAACAGGATAGCGGTAGCAAAGGAAAAGTATATTTATTATTGAAAAATACAATAATTTTGGTACAAAGCCAAAGAGGAAATGGGTTGAGTGTATCGTGGTGCAGTGGATATCGACTCGGAAGGACAAATCGGGGAGTCAAGTTCGAATTCCAGGTGGATTCCTTGCATTCACTTACGCACAAATACCCTTGGGAAAGGTATTAATTCGTCTCTTATCTCCAGTTATGGGTTAAATAATAGGACAGATTGGGTTCTATAGCCTTGGTCGGCAACCAATCTACCGCAGAAAGCAATGACAACCTACTGCTGGATAATCTTCTGCCTAGTCAGTCATGTATCTTTCGAGACATAATCGCCCAAAAAAGCGTGTATCACGTATGGCACTTGACTGTCCTGTAATATAGGATACAAATCCTATATCATCCAACAATTAACCTAAATGTAAAAAGTAAAATTGCACACCCGCAAAAATTGATCAGATGAACTGAAACCATTTTGGAAAAAAACAGACCAACGCAAATTTCACGAGCCGGTGGGAAAATTAAGATTCTGATTGGATAGGAAAAAGCAAATTGAACTATGACCCCTGTCAATTTTTTTTAATACCTAGAAAATAGGTATGCTGTTCGAGCCGATCACATGACTAGCTTCCACTACTTAACCACGTCCCTTGACCGGCAAAAGTGAATCACATGGGAGCAAAGAGAGAGACGACACGCTAAAATATAACAAAAGAAACTTCAAGCCGATCCGCACATGTAAAGTTGCGTCAGACATTCGTTCTCCTTCTTCACTCATACTCTTCTTCTCCATCCTCAACATACCCGCAATCAAGAAAGAAACCAACGACGACAACAACAGCAACAAGATACTTCAACTGACTCCTAAATGTTACCTCCGATAAGTACAATTTCCTTTAATGCTTAACTTTCCTTTACACTCTCTAGCCGATCATAAAAAAGGGAAAGGAACACAGACTTTATTAGTAACCTTTTAGTCTTTCTACGTACACACATTCTGCTACTATCAACTATAAGCTCTGGATTTATTTAACTCCTTGCTACCATTTTTCTGGAACATATAACTACGTTCATTTATCTTTGAACATTTCACTCTTACAAATTAATTAACTACATACATTTTCTATTTGAACATTTGTACTTCTAACAAAGTTGTTATTCTGTTTAGTTAATACAATTTTACTTTAACATAGAAAACGAAATATTTTATTCTTCCATATTCCAACATCCAACCTTTTAACCCGATGATATCTTTAAATGCGGGAATTATCGGCTATGATTGTAAAGTAACCTTGTACCAGACATAATCGAGGTCCCTAAATATTTGGTGTCCCCGTAAAAAACATGCACTCTACACTGCTCATCAGGGCCGTAGCTGATGCTAAACAAAAACACCAGGCACAGAGAAAATTGCCCGGATTTATTAGTTGACAATGTGATGACGTCATCAGTGTCATCCGTTTCCAGAAACTATGATTTCTGCGGATTTTTTCGGCTATTCCAATGGAAATTAGGCACAGAACGTGAATGAAAGCAGGAAATCGGGTTCGGACTTTCTGAGTATAACCAGTCTTTTCTTCCAAAATTAATAAATAAACAGATTTTTACTGCGTTCATTCGGATGTTTTCGTTTTTCTTTCTTTCTTTCTTTCTTTCTTTGTGAATTGTTTAGTTTGATTTCTAACGAAGACATTTTTCCTTGCCCGGATTTTCACTATGATTGCACGGATCGGCCAGACCCGTGCCCGTGCCCGGTGTGCCCGGTAGTCAGATACGGCCATGCTGCTCGTCACTTTTTCTCCTAGCTAACCGGGTTCACGACTCATTACAATTTGCTCATTAACATCAAGAAAACATCCAGCATCTTCTATATCCATCAGAATACCACATTTTTACTGGGAACCTAAAAAAGGCGGAATCCCATTAATAAAATTTTTTGTTTACATAAATATGGAGAGAAGGGGATGAATCCTAAAACAAACTAAAATATAACGAAATATCAAACTAAATATAATAAATGTTAGTAAGACCCGTCCATCCCACAAAACTAAGAATGGCTTCTGTATTCTGCTAATAGGCAGAATCAAGACGCACACTCAGTAGTAGGAAAGGACATAATAATTAATGGAACGGGGAAAAGACAGATCCAGTCAGGCTAATAAAGAGGGCTAAGACAAATTGGGTAAGGTGGGAATTCCGACGTGGATCATAACAAAAGCGAACGCCTTGAACAAGCTACGAGCAACACTTATTTATGACTAGCAGTATAGTTGTTGGGTATTACCTATTTATTATACATTAATGTTTTGAGATCAAAATCGCATCTTCATAATGGTAGGAGAGCTTGTGTTCTAGTGAATTTCAACGAATGGTCATTCCTAGCTGCTGCTGCTGCTGTCATTAATTGTAGTGAGTGCATGTGTACGTGTGTGTGTGTGTGTGTGTTAGAGCATGTATGTGTGTGTGTGTGTGTTTACGGCATATTGTGTGATTGATATTTGGGGCCTTTTTACTGTCTGATATCAGTCTGCTTTAATATGTGATTTATCTAAGTATGTGTTGACCTGAGCGTTAGTTTGACTTTTGCCAAAGTGGAAGAGGACTTTACTTTATGACTGTTGCTTTATCTATCTGCTTTAATTGTCGTGTTTAATGCTATTTTTTGTTGTCTTGTATTCGTTCTCGTGTGTGCATGTGCGTGAGTGTGTCATATGTGTGTATTTATGTTCGTATACTTGATGTATTTCATTTTACTTTATTTTATACTAGCAGTATAGCCCGGCGTTGCTCGGGTGTAATGAAAGCTTTAAAACTAATCCATGATCCTGGAGCTCAGACTCTTTGGACGTTGGCACGAAAGACTAAAAAGCAATAGCTGCTTCCAGTTAAAGCGAAACCATAGACTGAAAGAAAAATGAATGGATGTAAGTCAAATTTTGATTTCCTGGTATCGATATCAAATAAGTTTTTTTCGTCGTAAACTGAATTTTGAAGGTTAAATAAGTCCTCTGAGTAAATGGTATCATGGCTGAGACTAAGAACTACAATTATACCTACTTAGAGCCAAACCCGAAGCAAAAAACTAAAATAAAAGGTCTGAAAAAAATACAGACATACAGGCAGATAAACACACACACACACACACACACACACACACACACACACACACACACACACACACACATACACACACACACACACACACACACACACATCTTGCCTTATATATATATTATCGATTTTTCTGCACTATTGTAAGAACTGCAACCTTGAAGCTTCTGAATATCGTTTCTTATGTCTTTGTCTATGAGTGTATCAAATTTGATTAAAATCGGACCACTCCTTCTATAACCTGATTTTTTTTATTATTGATTATCGATATTTATCGAGGGTACCTCGACACAAAACCTAGCTAAGAACACTTGCAGACGCTTATAGTATAGTTGCAAAATTTTACAAGGCAAGGAAGCAAAGATGACCTCGTCTGAATCAGCCTAATTTTTTTTTCATTCTTTCATAGATGAAACTGTAATATAGGTAATTATTAAATATTTATAAATTCATTTGATTCACATGTTATTGTGCAATATTAACGAAAGAATCATTCTATTTTCATTTATAATTATTCACTTGGCAATAAATACTAAAAAATAGTATAAAATACATCATTTTTTTTAAACATTAGGTGGTCTAATAATTATGGCCGGTAGTGTACATCTCTACTGCTTCAATAGCAGTTTAGCTCACCTTTGTTTCTAACGAAATTTTTCCGTTTCTTAATACTTTGTTTAGCTTTTAGAAGGCATATTACGCTATTCCAGCGCATGTTCGGATTTCTCAGTTATTTTTTTATTGTCTAAACTAGCTTGATTTTGACATTTTTCAATTTGCAATGTCTTGGACATTTTCTCTTCTTGATTACCATATATTCTCTTTTCTTACAGATGACAGTTAGTCTTTTCTTCACACTTTCACATTTCTATATGTACCTACTCGGTATAATCTGAATATTTTATTTTATTTTTTTTTTAATCATTTCACCCCGAGCAAGGCGGAAACGCCACTGATGTGCAGGAGGCTACATAAATGTAAAAAGATTAATTAGAAAAGAGTGAGGAGTATAAACTAGTTAGAAAGGAACAATAGAAAGCTGAGAAAGCAGGTGCGATGACAGATACATAGGTGGAGAGAAAGGGAGGGTTATACAGGGGTGGGGAGAGAGCTAGAGTCCAGTGGTTAGTAGATGAGTATTGACTTTGCATTTAAATTTCTGGAGGTTGTAGCCGTCAGGAAAGCAAGAATACGGGAACGAGTTCCACAGGCGGGAAGTGCGAGAGAAGAAGCTGCAGGAGTAGAATTGTCGTCTGCATTTGGCTAACCTGACTGTGAATGGGTGGGACCCAGTTGCCAGTCTGGTCGCACGAGTAAACACCTGTTGAGGAGGCATCAGTGACTTAAGTTCGTCTGAGCAGAAGCCATGAAAGTATTTATAGAACAAACAAAGGGAGGCCACCTTTCGACGATGGGGAAGTGGCTGCAGTCGATTATATTGTTAAGATTGTGTCCACTAATAATGAGACCAGATAAGATTTCTACTCTTAGGACTTGCGCACTGTATAGATTAAATAAATCCGGCAAGACGGCGTAACCGTGTCTTATAATCCTTTCTAACGTAAGTGCTCTTACTCAGTTCATTATTCTATTCCTATCCATGCGGTTTGTTCCCGGTTTATATTCTGAATTATTCTGTATTTCCCAAATAAATCAAGTTTTCCTATAAGGTCAAATGAACTGCTTAAATAGACAGATTCACTCATAAAAATAGGTATGTCTATTTAGTAGAGCAAGTTTTGTAGGATTAGTATTCCTTAGATATTATCCATTAACTAAATTTCACAGAATCGAAAAAGCATTCACTGTTCATAATATCGATACAGTGTAAAATCGATCCCTGACATTATGTCATTTCCTGTTAAACTGATATTTTAAAAATTATTACGTGTTTTTATTTGTTTTTAGGGGATTTTATGTACGTTGATGTGCAGTGGATATCGACTCAGAACGACAAATCGGGGTGCCGAGTTCGAATTCCGGTTGAATTCCTTGCATTCACTTACGCACAAATGCCCTTGAGAAAGGTATTAATCCGTCTCTTCCCTCCAGTTATGGATTAAATAACAGGACAGACTGGGTACTATATCCTTGGCTGGCAACCAGTCTACCGCAGAAAACAACGGCAACCTACTGTGGGATAATCTTCTGCCCAGTCAGTCATGTCTCTTTCGAGACAAAAGCGTGTATCACGTATGACACTCAACTGACTGACTGACTGGAAGAACCTGCACAAGTATTGGACATAATAACTATTTATCTTATGTGAAAGATAATTGAATATCTTCTTTTTCTAAAAGTTGATTGAAATCTAAAGAGCGAAAAGTACAGTGTAACCCTGATATAAGAGAGTTGTTATATCCGGGTTTTTCTTATATCCGGTTTTGGTCTATTTTATATACATTACCACAGGCTCTAATTTGGGAACAGATAAATTCTCTCTTCTATCCAAGTTTCTCTTATATCAGGGTCTCCTATATCCGGGTTATACTGATGAGTTTATTACGATCCAATCTTGTACCAAACTATCAATTTTCTTTCTGCAACTTCTTCGTTTGGCAGAAGATTAGATGATAATATATGTTTATAGTTTCTGTTTTCATCAACTTTTACAAATTTTCGTCTATTATCATATTTCCTTCTCCAATTAAATTAGACCATAATAATTTTTTTTTTCTGTTTAGCTATTCAGTAACTTACCATAACTCGTAATAAAGTCACTATTTCCATTGTTTAGTGTAAGAATGTTATAGAACAACCAGCCAGTAATCAACTAGAATCGAAGTTGAGTCCAACTGACCAAAAAACCACCAGGGCAAATTGGTCAGTCAGTTTAGGTGCCATACGTGATACACGCTTGGGCGATCATGACTCGAAAGAGACATGACTGACTGGGCAGAAGATTATCCTGCAGTAGGTTGCCATTGCTTTCTGCAGTAGACTGGTTGCCGACCAAGGCTATAGAACCCAATCTGTCCTGTTATTTAACCCATAACTGGAAGGAAGAGACGGATTAATACCTTTCCCAAGGGTATTTGCGCGTAAGTGAATACAATGGATTCAACTGGAATTTGAACTCGGCTCCCCGATTTCTCGTTCCGAGCCGATATCCACTGTACCACAACGCACATAACCTGGGAGATTCTATTCTGTTACAGGCAAGTCTATTCCGTAAGCAGTGGTTGACTGATAATTTCAGTGTGTACATTGAGCTCCATAAATATTGAGCACAATATCCACCATTTGTATTTGGGCCACATAGGGACATGTATTCAGTTACAATCCTGTTTATTTTTGTCTGCCAACTGGACGCTAGTTGGACACATTAGGAAGGTGAGTTACACAATCTTGAATGTTCACCTTCCTATAGGGAGACAAAACAAAACCACCATGTTGAAAGGTAAGTTATTTGACTTCTACATTTAGGTTACCATGAACGTTTACAAATTTTCTTTTCTCATCACTTTTTCTTGCCATCTTTCTTGCTTAGCAAAAGATTAGACCTTAACAACCCAAATATAGTTTCGGCTGTTTAGTTTTCCGTCAACCTTTACTAATTCTGTTCTCTCATCAATTTTCTTTCTCCAGTGTGACCAAAAAGTTAAAAATAATTTTTTATCTTCCCGGTTGTACCCTCGTGTTGGGATGGGAATCAACTTTGTTTGAAATATTCTTAAAAGTAAGTCATTTTTTTTTTTTTTGCTTAATTCCTAATCTTTCATGTTTAATTGGTTTGTCTTTATTTTTTTTAAATTTTAGCAGAAATCTCTTTGACAGAACTTTAACTTAGTTAAAACTTAGCAATTCACCACCATTTTTTGTTCTTAATTGGAGTAGATAGATCTACTATCGCCGGGTACACACTCCACCCACGTCTATTGAACAGGTGAAGAGGCCCATCCCTTATTCCCTGTTTAGGATGTGGTTTCCGGCTTTCTCTTTTCTAATATTTTCACTCTTTTCTTTTTTAATTGGAGTAGATAGACTAAACTATCGCCCGGTTCACACGCCAGCCACGTCTATTGAACAGGTGAAGAGGCTCATCCCTTGTTCCCTGTTTAGGATGTGGTTTCCGGCTTTCTCTTTTCCAATCTTTTCACTCTTTTCTTTTACTTTTTTTTCTCTCAATTGGAGTAGATAGACTAAACTATCGCTCGGTTCACACTCCACCCACGTCTATTGAACAGGTGAAGAGGCTCATCCATTGTCCTCTGGTTAGGATGTAGTTTCCGGATTTCTCTTTTCCAATCTTTTCACTCTTTTCTTTTATTTTTTTCAATTGAAGTAGATAGACTAAACTATCGCCCGATTCACACTCCACCCACGTCTATTTACCAGGTGAACAGGCTCACCCCTTGTTCCCTGTTTAGGATGTGGTTTCCGGCTTTCTCTTTTCCAATCTTTTCACTCTTTTCTTTTTCTTTTTCTTTTTTTCTCAATTGGAGTAGATAGACTAAACTATCGCCCGTTTCACACTCTACCCACGTCTATTGAACAGGTGAAGAGGATCATCCGTTGTTCCCTGTTTAGGATGTGGTTTCCGGCTTTCTCTTTTCCAATCTTTTCACTCATTTCTTTTTTTCTTTTTTTTTCAATTGGAGTAGATAGACTAAACTATCGCCCGGTTCACACTCCACCCACGTCTATTGTACAGAAGTAAAGGCTCATCCCTTGTTCCCTGTTTAGGATGTGGTTTCCGGATAGACTAAACTATCGCCCTATTCACACTCCACCCACGTCTATTGAACAGGTGAAGAGGCTCATCCATTGTCCTCTGGTTAGGATGTAGTTTCCGGCTTTCTCTTTTCCAATCTTTTCACTCTTTTCTTTTATTTTTTTCAATTGAAGTAGATAGACTAAACTATCACCCGGTTTACTCTCCACCCACGTCTATTTAACAGGTGAAGAGGCTCATCCCTTGTTCCCTGTTTAGGATGTGGTTTCCGGCTTTCTCTTTTCCAATCTTTTCTCTCTTTTCTTTTTCTTTTTCTTTTTTCCTCAATTGGAGTAGATAGACTAAACTATCGCCCGGTTCACACGCCAGCCACGTCTATTGAACAGGTGAAGAGGCTCATCCCTTGTTCCTTGTTTAGGATGTGGTTTCCGGCTTTCTCTTTTCCAATCTTTTCACTCATTTCTTTTTTCTCTTTCTTTTTTCAATTGGAGTAGATAGACTAAACTATCACCCGGTTCACACTCCACCCACGTCTATTGAACAGGTGAAGAGGCTCATCCCTTGTTCCTTGTTTAGGATGTGGTTTCCGGCTTTCTCTTTTCTAATCTTTTCTCTCTTACGCAGCCCCCTGCTCATCAGTGGCGTTACCGCCTTGCTCGGGGTTATATGATTAAAAAAAAAAAACTTCCTTATTTGATCTCATTATAATTTTCTCTGTTTAGTTTTCCATCAACTTTTACCGATTTTCTTCTATCATCATTTTATTTTGTTTCTACCCGACAGAATTATGGGTCCACACAACCAAAGTTTTATCGTCTTTTTGATGTTTCTTTCTCTCACTGCTCTACTTACTTACTCTTTTATTGCATTTATCATCAAAAATTACCTTTTCCAGTTTCGAGGATCTCATGTTAGACATTCTTTTGAAAACTTCAATCTTTTATTCCGATTTTTTTTTCTTTGTATGTTTCTTTTACTAGCAGTATAGCCCGGCGTTGCTCGGGTGTAATGAAAGCTATATATATATATATATATATTATCGATTTTCTGCACTATTTTAAAAACTGCAACCTGGAAACTTCTGAATATCGTTTCTTATGTCTTTGTCTATGAGTGTATCAAATTTGATTAAAGTCTGACCGCTCCTTCTATAACCCGATTTTTTCGATTATCGATTTTCGATATTTATCGGGGGTACCTCGACACAAAACCATGCTAAGAACACTTGCAGACGCTTATAGTACAACTGTGTAAATTTTCAAGAAAATCGGTTCAGCCGTTTCGGAGTCTATAGGTAACGGACACACACACACACACACACTGAGAGAGAGAGAGAGAGAGAGAGAGAGAGAGAGAGAGAAAGTTCCATTTATAAATAAGTTTAGATTCCGATGCTTTTTTTGTACTGAATACATTACGCAGTGTATTACGAAAAAACATCTTGAACTGACTTGCAAGTCCGTTTAAGATCTATTTTCGTAATACACTGAGTACTGTATCCACTGAAACTTTACTGTTAAGACTATATTTGTTCTGACATGTTTGGCTGCTAATTTGAGATTGCTACCGAGGTTCTTACAATTTTCTTTTTTTTTGCCTATCTTTATTTTTGTGGCCTATGTTTTGGGTTATATTCGTTTTATCGCTGAAGCATTTTTCTTTATTTAATATGAGCTTTCTGTCTTTGGAATTTATAATTTTTCTCATGTTTCGAAAGTTGAATTTGTCAATCGTAATCTTTTACATTCGATTTCAAAATGATCAACATGGTTAGCAAGGATTAAAAATTAAATTTAAAAAGCAAAAATATTTTAAAAGCCCCCTTCACCCCAAAAAAGAAAAAAAAGTACATTGAATCAGAACAGCCATCAAATAATTCGATTTGGTTGAGTATATTCATTATAGCCATTTACTAGGGCGCGAACTCTGATTGCCAAATGAGCTTTTCTATCCTATCACCTTCTGAAGTCCCATCTTTTCTCTTAATGCGTCAGACGAATTCATCAATTGTGTCATACTATTTACTTTCTATCTCTATATGTTTGCCTCGCTCTCTCTCTCTCTCTCTCACTCTCTCTCTCTCTTTCTCTATCTGTCTCTATCGCTCTCTTTGCCTCTCTATTTCTCTCTGCCTTTCTACCATTTTCTGTCTGCCTGTCTCTCTCTCTCTCTCTCTCTCTCTCTCTCTGTTTCTCTCTCTGTTTCTCTGACTGCTTGTTTCTCATTCTTTCTGTTTATTTATGTCTATTTGTCTCTGTGCGGCCTTGTGTCTTTGTCAGCCTGCCTGCCTGCCTGCCTGTCTGTCTGTCTGTCTGTCTGTTCATGCAAGAAATTGTTTTGTGTTTTTATTTGGAAACAAAAACAAAATGAAGACCTGGTTGCGGAATATCAAGATAGTAAACTTTTTACTGCAACAGGTGCAGATTGAATATTTGTAGATGGATAAATAGATAACAATCTCAATGCATACAAGACATTCATCGGCAAAAAATACGTGAGTTCAAAATGTTTTCGTAAATCAAGCAAGTACAAAAAGTGAACGATTTTGGAATTGTTAGAGAATGATGACATTCCAGAACCAAACAAAGAATTAAAAATATAAACCTGAATATTTGTGTAATTTCAATCGTCGTATATTGCAATGAAGAATACCATTAACGAAACACGTGTTGATAGTTGTTTTTCAGTTCAAGATGAAAGCAACAAGAATGAGGACAACAGTAAATAATTTCCTCACAGTTAAAGAGGATGTTCGAGGCGGTATAAAAGTGTCTCTGCAGGAGGATGCTACGAATAACATGGACAGATCATGTGTGTAACAAGGAAGCTTAAAAGAAATGGGTATAACAGAGCATTTGGATTTGAGATCAGAAAGCAAGAGCTGAAAGATGAAAACAAAGACAGGGACAACATGCAAATAATTTCCTCACAGATGAAAACAAATCTGGAAACAAAAGAGATATGATTCTACAGAAAGATACTAAGAACACCATGTGAGCAACGAGTCAGTATTAAGAAAAATATATAAAACAGGACAATCGTATTTGAGATCAAAAAACAACAGTTGAATGATGAAAATAACAAAGATGAGGACAACCGTCTGTAAGTAAATAATTTCATCACAGATAAAGATAGACGAGACAACAGAGATGTGTTTCTACAGAAAGAAGCAGTGAATAACATGGACGGAGCATGTGAGACAAGAGAAAGTTTGGAGGAAAAAATAAAACCGAGCATTTGCATTTGAGATCAGAAAGCAATAGTTGAATGATGAAAGCAACAAAGATGAGGACAGCAGTAAATAATTTCCTCACAGTTGAAGAGGATGCTCGAGGCGAAATGAAAGTGGTTCTGCAGAAGGATGCTAAGAATAACATGGACAGATCATGTGTGTAACAAGGAAGTTTAAAAGAAATGGGTATAACAGAGCATTTGAATTTGAGATCAGAAAGCAAGAGTTGAAAGATGAAAACAAAGACGAGGACAACATTCTGCATGCAAATAATTTCCTCACAGATGAAGATAAACGAGGCAACAGAGACGTGTTTCTACTGAAGGATACTGAGAATAACATGGATGGAGCATGTGAGCAAAGAGGAAGTTTTAAGAAAAATAGATAAAACTGACACTTGTATTTGAGATCAAAAAGCAATAGTTGAGTGATGAAAACAACAAAGATTATGGAAACAGATTGCATGCAAATAATATTCTTACAGATGAAGAAGTGCCGTGAGATTACAGTGACATGGTTCTACAGAAGGATACTGAGAATACCATGGGCGGAACGTGGAGCAGCGGAGAAGCTTTAATGAAATCGATAAAACAGGATACTTGTATTTGAGAATGGAAATCAAGAATGAAAAGATGAAAATAACAAATAGGATAACAACAGGCAGTATGTAAATAATTTCCTCACAGTTGAAGAGAAGCGCTGAGGCTACAGAGATGTAGTTTTACAGTAGAATGTTGGGAATACCATGGATGAAGCACGTGAGTAACGAGAAAGTTTTAAGAAAATGGATAAAAGTTACACTTGTATTTGAGATCTGAACTGATTGATTTAATCCAATCGTTCCATTCGAATCAGGAAATCCCTAGCGTTACAAAGATAAAGTTCTCCTTAGTGTGTGGGCTGTATTTAATAGGACAATTTTTTGTATATCTCTTAAGCTGTGGTTTCCAGGGATTCTTTCAATGTGTTGTTTTATTCCACTTTTTATCATTCCAAATGAACCTACTATTACTGGTACTATTCTTGTTTTCAAGTTTTGCCTACCGCCATGTTCCGCTGGAACATAAAACTCCTGCCGTCCTGTGAGGACATAGATGAAGCCTGCCATATCCCTTTCGGAAACAGATTAATTCGACCGCTCCAAAGCTGGAGTCATGACATTGACCGAACAGAGGTATTGTCAGATGTAGAACCTTCCCTTTTTGTTCCTTCTGATACTTTGCTTTTCGTTGCACATAGTTCTCCACATGTGGACACTTGTTTATGTATATATGTATTATTTGTGTGTGTTATAAGTGTCTCTTTGAGAACATGCATCCATTCATTCATTTCATGTCTCCGCTCTGCCTTATTGGTGCATGGTGTCCCGTCTTAATATTATTTATTTACTAATCCACTTGGGAATAGGAATAATATATATTTATCACCAAGGAAAAACAAAATATTTTTCTTCACTGGTAACCCTTCACTGATAACATTACAATGCTGTTTTCGACGTCTTTAATGAAAAAATAACTGAATATACATATGGGCGAACAATTTTTTTTAATTTCACAGCCATAATAAACTTATTTTCTTTTCCATTAATGTTGTTTTTTAACAATTATATTCCTTAGAGGACGAGTGATCGTAACAGCAACATTTTTTAATTAACAACCTATCTGATCAAGGGTAAAAAAGATAAAAAGGAGGAAAGAGAGAAGAAAAAGAAAGTAAACAATTGCCATCTCTATATTTCTCTCTCTCTCTCTCCATCTCTCTCTCTCTCTCTCTCTCTCTCTCTCTCTCTCTCTCTCTCTAACAATAATACTCTAATGTAATTATCTTTTGATTCGTTGATCGGCTGTTTCTTTCAAGTTTTTTCTTCTTTTTTTTTTAACCAGCGTCTTTCTCTTTGAATTCCAATCGCGTCTCTGTCTACTGTCGCTTGGCAACCCATTTAGAAGAAGGAAAACTCCGAAGAACAACCCGCAATTCAAGCTGTTAATCTTGTCGAGGAGTGAATGGCTACTGCGTTATGAGGTCGCAAACGATCACCTATAGGCTTCGGAACCCTGTTTTAAAAGTCCGTTACCCAATGTAAAACCTTCCCTTTTTGTTCCTTCTGATACTTTGCTTTTCGTTGGACTTAGTTTTCCACATGTGGACACTTGTTTATGTATATATGTATTATTTGTGTGTGTTGTAAATGTCTCTTTGAGAACTGCTTTTGTTTTTTAATTTGATGTTCAATTTTTTGTTGCTGCTATTGCTGATGCATATATTGCTTCATTGAGATTTATATGTGTTTTGCTTTTCTATAGAATCTACTAAATGTAAATCTTGTTTGTATTTACTGCCTTCTTTCATTATTGAATATTTTTTCTTTCTGTTTTCATGTTCATTTCTTGAAGTTCTTTGGCTAGTTTTCTGTGTGATATAGTTAAATAATATAGCCAAAAGTTAGGAATTTTATCTATTCCTCGAGATTTCCAGTTGTGTGTTTTTCAATGTACATTTAACATCCTCTTCTGTGATTCCAACCCATATCTGTTCTGTGCTTATGTTTAACTAGCAGTATAGCCCGGCGTTGCTCGGGTGTGATGAAAGCTTTAAAACTAATCCATTGTCCTGGAGCTCAGAATCAGCCTAAAGAATATTTGTGTGAAGTTTGGTGAGAATAGGATAAAAATTGTGGATTTGTATAAAGGACATTCAGGCAGATAAACACACAAACATCTTGCCTTATATATATATATATATATATATATATATATATATTATCGATTTTCTGCACTATTGTAAGAACTGCCACCTGGAAACCTCTGAATATCGTTTCTTATGTCTTTGAGTGTATCAAATTTGATTAAAATCGGATCACTCCTTCTATAATCTGATTTTTTCGATTATCAATTTTCGATATTTATCGAGGGTACCTCGACACAAAACCTAGCTAAGAACACTTGCAGATGCTTATAGTACAACTGTGTAAATTTTCAAGAAAATTGCTTCAGCCGTTTCGGAGTCTATAGGTAACGGAAACACACACCCAGACACATACAAATAACACAAAGTTCCATTTATAAATAAGTTTAGATTCATTCTATCTCTTGCGCAACCCATTCTGCTTCTTTGTTATTTTTTTAGGACAAGCCTATATTTTTTCCCAGAAATGTATAACCTTTTTCACTGTGTGTGGTGGGGCTTTCACTTCAATTCTTTGTTTACCTATTACCTTGTACAATTTCTTTGATTTTGTTCTGTCTGTAGAATATGGATCTTTTTTTATAGTGTCTTATTCTTTGAGCCTTCAGTTATATTGTTTGCTTTATTTTTTTCCATAGTTGATAGGATTTCATTTTCATTTCTAATATTGTATTTTCTTTCGATTCTTTTGCCTTTTCTAGTTCTTACATTTATTCCTCTTGCCAATTTATCAAGTACTAATAATTCACTTCTAAGTTTTTCGATTTCTTTTTCTATTTTTCTTTTCCAAGGTGGATCTTCATGTCCGTGAGACTGCTTTTTCTTAATTAAGTTCAATGTTTTGTTGCTGCTATTGCTGATGCATATATTGCTTCATTGAGATTTATATGTGTTGGGGAGCATCCATTTTTGCATATAAAAATGGACTCGCCTGATGTATACATATAATCCTGCCTATACAGAGAACAGTAGTAGTTGTAAACTTTGTCACTGTCAGCTCTCTGCCTTCGGGTAGAGGGCGCTCTCTGCTTCCGAGCAGAGAGCAATAACCCAGTCGTGGTTCCGCCGAAGGGTAGAAGCACGACTGGGGAAAAATAGACAGGTATTTTTTGGCCGGGCCATATAGCCCGGAAATCCCACTTCTAACTGACCATGTGTCACATGTTGCCCTTAGTGGGAGGGACAACTAAATATAGTAGTTAAGGGTAGTTGAACAGTTGTACAGTCGCTTAGTTGGTCAGTAAGTTGGTGCATAGTAAGTTGGAGTTGTTTTGGAGACTCATTACCCGAACATACTTCTTCACTACAAGACTGTATATATTGTTTCTACTAATAGTATTCCTAGTATTCCTGAACTGACTATCCCGTGTTCCAGTTTCTATATTTTTGTTCAATATAACTTACATTTTCTATCTCTATATCTGCTTTTGTTATTTATTATTGTGTGTGGTTTCTGAACAAGAATTCACAACAAATTGGCGACGAAGGATTCGAAGAAATTCACGCGGAGAGAAAAAATACGTTTTCAAGTCAGTCGCCAACAACAAATTGGTGACGAAGAATTTCGAACAAATTCACGTGGAGAAAAATACATTTTTCACATCGGTCGTTAAAAACAAATCGGCGAAAAAAAAAAACGCGAACTCACGTATAACACGAAGGAACAACAAATTAGCGTCGAGGATCTCGAAACTCACATACAGAGGAGTCGACAACAACAAATTGGCGAAGTAGATTCGTACACAAGTCGCACAACAATGTTCGCTACGAGGATTCGAACAACAAGTTAACCACAGGCAATTTGGCGACACTATCACAGAGAGATAGAAGAAAAAAACTGTCAAAATTAATTGCTAGAAAGTAATAGCTAAAAAATTCAAACTCTTCACGGAATCGAAACAGCAAATCGTGAAGGAATTTCAGAAAGGAATACTGGAAATCATTAAGAGAAGCGAAAAAAGACAAATGTAAATGCAAAAAACAAATGAAGAGAGATATATGGAAATGCAAGAAAGACAATCACAATTACAAGAACTATTATTAAAATTAACAAGTACAGCACTAGAAAGGAACATGGAAAAGGAGGAGACGTTTTCGCAAGATGCTGTGTGGAACGCTATTGAAACTTTTAAATACTCAATTGAGGAAGACAAAAATTTTGGAGAGTATTACAGGCGATATGAACATATTTTTAATATCGACTGTCAGCACTGGAGTGAAAAGAAAAAAATAAAGACTTTTACTCAGAAAATTAGGGACGGACGAACACACTAAGTTCGTAGAATATATTCTCCCAAAAAAGACGAACGATTTAACGTTCGTCGAGGCAGTGACAGGCCTCACGCAGCTGTTTAGCTCCAAAATCTCCTTGTTCCATAAAAGACGTAAATGCCTTAATCTCAGAAAAAAACGAAAACGAAGACTATTCTATATTCGTGGCTATCGTCAATAAACACTGTGACGATTTTAAATTGTCGGGGCTAATCCCAGACAATTTCAAGTGTCTCATATTTGTCCAAGGACTAGTTGCTGCTAAAAACAGCGAAACGAGAAAACGACTGCTGACCAAACTTCAAAACAAGCCAGGTCTAATAATACAAAAACTGTAAGAGGATTGCCAGAAATGCCTCAGTATAAAAAAGATAGCAAGGACATCGAAGAGTCAGGAGTCGCGCACATTCGAAAGGTAAAAATAAATTGACGTTTTGTACCCTCCCCAAAAGCAAAACAAGATTATAATGACAAAGAAAAGAGATACAAAAATACTTTTGACAAGAATCCAATAAAAACAAGCCCCCCCCCCCACTTTGCATGTTACAGATGTGGTGGATGGCATTGGTTTAAAGATCGTTTTTTCAAGTACAAAAATTGCTGAGCGTGTGGTAAGATGGGTCACAAAGCTACGGTATGCAGAAACAAAAACCAACCTAGTAGAGTAAGATCTACTAGAGTAGAGGATGAAAACAAGGAAAATCTGAGAAAATATGTTGAACTGAAAATATTGAATAAGATCAAATTGCAATTGGATTCGGGGTCAGATTTGACAATAATAAATTTACAGACATATCGAAAGTTGAACAGGCCGACCATGTTATATACTCAAAAAATTACTCAATAGATAACAGGGAAAAGGATTAAATTGGAAGGCGAAATTATCGTAAACGTGAAATTTCAAGGAAAAACCAAAAAGCTGAAAATATGTGACGAAAAATACACATAACCTGGTAGGAACGGGCTGGATGCAGAAATTCAGTATAAATTTACAACAGAAATCGTGGAAAAGAAGAATATGCAACCAGTAGTTATTACTCCGATAATTACAGGAAAAGCTTGCAAACCAAGCAAACAAGTGAAACACATCAACCAACAAAGAAGGAATGAAGAGCCAAGCTCGTTTGTTTAAAAAAAAAAAACGTTGTCGCGATGAAAAAAAGAAATATTTTGGAAGCTGTTGATAATATTAGATACCAAGCGAAAACAAAAAAAAAAAACAAACAAAAAAACGCTAGCTCCTCCCAAAAAAGAAGTTAGGGAGGTGAGTGTTGAGGAGCACCACTTTTTGCACATAAGAATGGATTCGCCTGATGTGTACATATAATCCTGCCTATGCAGAGAACAGTAGTAGTTGTAAAGGGTAGTTGGACAGTTGTACAGTCGCTTAGTTGGTCAGTAAGTTGGGACATAGTAAGTTGGAGTTGTTTTGAAGATAGATTAATTACCCGGATATACATCTTCACTACAAAACTGTATATTTTGTTTCTACTAATAGTTTTCCTAGTATTCCTGAATTGATTAACCCGTGTTCCAGTTTCTATATTTTTGTTCAATATAACTTATATTTTCTATCTCCATATCTGCTTTTGTTATTTAATATTTTGTGTGGTTTCTCAACAAGAATCCACAACAATATGTGTGTGTTCTTCACCCAGAATTAATTTGAGTGCTGCATTGTAGAGCTTAATATTTTCGAGATTATGCTTTGTTGGTTGTAATTTGGGGAGATATTCTCGTTCTTCCATTGCAATATTTTGTATCCGACTTATATGGCTCTTAATATCTTTCTTGGCTTCTTGTATACTGTTCTTGTTTCCCGTAAAATAATTCTGTTCAATGTGCTGAAACTCGTTTTATTGCCGTCTTGTAACCGACTAGCACCTTTCTAACACTTCTAAACTTCCAGTATTATCTTCACAGTGATTTGTGTGTATCTCGATTTCTTTTTATGATCTGTGGCTTATGTGATGTTATTACTTTATTTTTCTGATTCCGGTTCCCTTTTATGTTTTGTTAATTCATATATTCTGGTTGCAATTCTTTTTATTTCTTTAATTTTAGCCTCTGTCAATCGGTTATTTCGCATGATGTACCTGATGGTTAGTTTATTTTTGTCAATATACTTTCTTTTTATTTGTCCAACCTTTTGTCTTATGTTTGGCGAGTGATGTTTTTCTGAGGTTTGAGTAACGCTTCGTGCAGTCATAACGACTTTCGCTGTAGTGCATTGGATATCGGCTCGGAACGACAAATTGGAGAGCCGAGTACGAATTCCAGCTGAATCCATTGTATTCACTTATGCGCAAATACCCTTGGAAAAGGTATTAATCCGTCTATTCCTTCCAGTTATGGGTTAAATAACAGGACAGATTGGGTTCTATAGCCTTGGTCGGCAACCAGTCTACCGCAGAAAACAATGGCAACCTACTGCGGGATAATCTTCTGCTCAGTCAGTCATGTCTCGAAAGAGACATGATCGTCCAAGCGTATATCACGTATGGCACTTAACTGACTATTCACGAGACTATTTTATTTTTTCTTTCTTTAAATTTACGGTTATGGATCTAGCTGGAGAATTTGCAGGGCCGTCATTAGGATTATCCTGGTTGTGGGAACATGAGGATTCATTCTTTGTGTAGGAGATTGTTCCTATGGCAGATTTTTTGACCTCAGGTATGTTCCCTTCTGAAGGACGGGCTTCCTGGAAGAGCCATAGTGGGCTTTTTGTTTCTATTTTTAATACACATATTATTCCCACGAGTGACGCACGGTTCCAAAAGTCCACTCAAAGTTGCCCGACACGTTGGGTAACGGACTTTTAAAACAGGGTTCCGAAGTCTATAGGTGATCATTTGCAACTTCATAACGTAGTAGCCATTCACTTCCTGACAAGATTAACAGCTTGAGTTGCGGGTTGTTGTTCGGAGTTTTCCTTTTTCTAAATGGGTTGCCAAGCGACAGTAGACAGAGACGCGATTGGAATTCAAAGAGAAAGACGCTGGTTAAAAAAAGATGAAAAAACTTGGAAGAAACAGCCGACCAACGAATCAAAAGATAATTACACTAGAGTATTATGAGAGAGAGAGAGAGAGAGAGAGAGAGAGAGAGCATTTTTTTTACTTTCTTTTTCTTCTCTCTTTCTTCCTTTTTATCTTTTTTACTCTTGATTAGATGGGTTGTTAATTAAAAAATGTTGCTGTTACGATCACTCGTCCTCTAAGGAATATAATTGTTAAAAAACAACATTAATGGAAAAGAAAATAAGTTTATTACGGCTGTGAAATTAAAAAAATTGTTCGCCCATATGTATATTCAGTTATTTTGTCATTAAAGACGTCGAAAATAGCATTGTAATGTTACAAGTGAAGGGTTACCAGTGAAGAAAAATATTTTGTTTTTCCTTGGTGATAAATATATATTATTCCTATTCCCAAGTGGATTAGTAAATAAATAATATTAAGACGGGACATCATGCACCAATAAGGCAGAGCGGAGACATGAAATGAATGAATGGATGCATGTTCTCAAAGAGACACTTATAACACACACAAATAATACATATATACATAAACAAGTGTCCACACGTGGAGAACTATGTCCAACGAAAAGCAAAGTATCAAAAGGAACAAAAAGGAAAGGTTTTACATCTGACAATACCTCTGTTCGGTCATTGTCATGATTCCAGATTTGGAGCGGTCGAATTAATCTGTTTCCGAAAGGGATATGGCAGGCTTCATCTATGTCCCCACAGGACGGCAGGAGCTTTATGTTCCAGCGGAACATGGCGGTAGGCAGATTCTTCCTATCCCCAAAGGCCAGGACAGAAGAGAAACAACCTTCTTCCTCGGTTGCTGTTTGCTGAAGGAATGGGACTAGACCTTGGCTCACTATCAGAAGTGACGTCACGAGCGGTCGTCATGTGACCACGTGATTTATCTCCATCAAAGGGGGATATGCTCATTTTGTATCCTTATAGCGTTATCGAAAAATAAACGTATTTTTTCAAGAAAGGATATCGTAGAAATTGTATCGAATTGTTTTTCTATCGTATTTTTTTCTTTCGTATTGTTTTTTTTTTAAGAAAAATTATCGTAGTTTAATAAAAACATTATTTTCGAAACATCGACAAGTCAGGGAAATGTGATTATTATTATTAATATTATTATTATTAATATTATTCTTTTCCGTCATTCATTTACACAGTCATGTTAGGAAGGTTACTCACTGTTTCCCTCTGCTCCCCTTGCCTTCAATATGTCCTGAGAGTGCCAAATTCTCCAAGCCCTCTTTTCTCATTATGCATCCCAAACATTTAAACTGTCTTTCTTCTGATTCAAAATAAATCTCAAGGGTGCATGAATATATTAACTCGCAAATCATATCTGTTTGTTTTTAAGTTGATACGTGATTGAAGGGATCATATGTTGTCATTTTCAATTTGCTAACGGGGAAATTGACCGACATACTAGCGACATGCGGTGTGCTTTACGCAAGAACGACAAATTGTTTTCGTTTTCTATTGGCTCTAGTGACGTGGACATCCTGTTCCAACCTTTCATTGACGATGAGCAAGCTGACACACTGGTCAGTCCGCCACTGGTCTTAAGGGAGGAAATCGAGTTAACAGTATGTGACTTTTGTGATTTTTAATCGTTTCACCACCACCCCAAACAAGGCTAGAAAGCCACTAAGACGCAAACAGGAGATTTTAGCATGAAAGACTTAATTAAATAATTTAAAAAAATAAAATAATTAAAAAAACATTAAGGAGCGAGAACAATACTAGAACAGGAATTAAAAAGAAGACAATTGACATTGAATTTAATTTGTTGAAAGTCAAAATCGTCTGTAAACAAGAAGACAGAAGTGAGTTCCCCAAGCGAGAAGTGTGAGAAAATAAACTGTTATCATAGAAGTTACTTTTGCATCCAGCCCGAGCATTGAATACTGTTATAATTTCTGGTCGGGTGCAATATAATTGATCCTGACTTGGCATTTCTCTGTCTTTTCTACAAATATTTTCATGGCAACTGTTCTGACGAATCTTTTGCCCTGGTTCCTCGACTACATGTGTTTAGGTGTGCTACAAGATTGACATCTACGTCCTACCATTTTACTGTCAAAATAGTTAAATGTAAACGTCTCTTCTACATTAACAGTTCCTTTACTCGCACTTTTTCTTACTTCCCCGATAGCAAAAATTTCCAAATGTTCCATCTCTATCTACTTAAAATCCCATCCATCTCTTATATTTCGTCGATATTCTCTGTATCTTTTTTTTTCTCTTACTGTAACTCCTTGCGCACCAGTGTCAGTCCTGCCTTGCTTGGGGTGAAATGAATATAAAAAGGCTATTTCAACAGTAAAAAAATGATGAAAACATGCAGCCAATAAGGAACGGCTCTTATATTCATAATCTAGATTAGAGGAAAGTAATATTTACTTTGAAAATACAAAAGTGTGGCACAAGGCCCAAAGAAGAGATACGGGAAGGCTGGTCTTCAGTCTGTCTTATTTTAAAACGTAGCTAGCCACAGTTACTGACCCAAACATGCGACAGTCTTCTTTGAGCCAAAACATCACATTTTTACTACAACCACCATAATACCCCAGAGTCTCTATAAAGTCCTCACTAGTTCCTATATGTACAATTTGTCTGTGAGGGGATGTAGGAATAAAAATAACAACATCTAAAAATGAAGCCCCGATTAATATTTACAATGATTACAATATAATATACAATAAACTAAGCAAAATAATGTCAATAGTAACCACACCTCAATCATAGCAGGGTGATTTTCTAAGCGTAGTTTAGATGTGGCACAAGGCTGAAAGTATGGGGCTTCCAGTGAGGATCGAAATCACTTCTCAATCGTCATTATTCTCGTGAGACAATTCTGCTAACCATTACACCACAGTTAGAGGAAATTAACAGTTATTTTGTTTTAATGCAAAAATATGGCACAAGACCAAAAGGGAAGATGAGGAAAGACTGATCTTCATTCTGTCTTATCTTAAAACTTAGCTAGCCACGGTTACTGACCCAAACATAACACAGTATTTTTTACAATAAAGCAAAACATTCTTACTATTTTTACTCAGTCAGTTAAGTGCCATACGTGATACACGTTTAAGCGATCATGTCTCGAAAGAGACATGACTGTCTGGATAGAAGATTATCCCGCAGTAGGTAGCCATTACTTTCTGCGGTAGACTGGTTGCCAGCTAAGGTTATAAAACCCAATCTGTCATGTTATTTAACCCATAATGGCGGGAAGAGACTGATTAATACCTTTCCTCAAAATTTTTGTATTATAGCAAAAGAAGTCTTCAAGTCTCTATGAAGTCTTAACTAGTTTTGATATGTACAGTTTATAAACTGTACATATCAGAATACATGGGGAACAAAAATGCAGTAGGGAATAAAAATACAATATTAAAAAGTGATATTTACTCATTTTGCTATAATACAAAAATTGTTACGCACAAATAGTTCCGAGCCGATAACCATTGCACCACAACGATTTTTACTACAATCTCCATAATACCTTTCAGTTTCTATGAAGTCTTAACTAGTTCTCATATGTACAGTTTATATGTGGGGAATAAAAATACAGCATGAGAAAGTAACATTTATTCATATTGCTATAATACAAAAAATGTGACACTTGGTCAAAAGCGAGGACAGGGGAAGGCTGACCTTTAATCTGTCTTATCTTAAACTCAGCTAGACACAATTACCGATCCAAACATACCACTGTTTTCCTTACACCAAAACAACATATTCTTACTTACAATTCTTAATACAGCCACCCTAATACCTCTATGTCTCTATGTGGTGGTAACTAGTTCCCATATGACGAATTTTTCTGTGGAGAGAGTGAGAATATAACATCATATAAAAATAAAACCAAAAGTTAGAGAAAAGTTCATCAGAACAATCAACATAAGAGCACCTCGAGGTGGTTTAATGGTTAGCAAGCTTGTCTCGCTAGAATCATAACAGCTAAGTAGTGAGTTCAATCCTCACTGGGTGTCCCATACTTTCAGACTTGTGCCACATCTAAGTTGCTCTTAGAAAATCACCAGAACAATTAACATAAAAAGCATTTATAGAAAAGTTACAAGGAGCTACATTACGTGTGTGGGAAGCCGAGATGTCAGAATAGGATCAATAACATTGCAGATTCTTCTTTGGATTTTATTAAGGATCTTTAAATATATGCCAGAAGCAAAAGTGCAAGTACTGGTGACTCTAAATGAGGAAAAGACTCTGCACCAGAGACTCGGAAAAACATTTCGGTACTCATTTGGTTATTGCCATCAAAATTATTTCTCAAATACACACGCACACATGTAAACGGGTATGTTCAACATTTCCATTTGTGAACGAGAAAATAACGATAATCAATACTAGGACATCTGTTGCGATGTTCTAAGATAATATCTATTCTATAAAAAAAAAGTAGTTTATCATCACTATGGGATTCGATTCTTTTGAAGTTAAAACGTTACGTATATATGAAAGCTGAGTTTGAATTCCAGTTGATTTCGTTGCATTCTCTTCCACCCAAATACCCATATTTTTTCTCTCTAGCTATGGGTTGAATAGCAGCACAGATTGGGTTCTATACCTTTGGTAGGTAACCCGTCTACCCACGAAAAATGACAAGCTACTATGGGAAAATCTTCTGCTTAGTTAGCCATGGATCGTAAAAAATCATGTAGGCCCAAGCGTGTATCACATATGATACTTAACTGACTGCCGCTCAAATAAACTTGGAAAAGTTATTAATCCATCTTTTCCCTATCTAGCTATGCATTAAATAACAAGACAGACTGGGTTCTTGTCGCCTTGGTTGGAACCAGTCTACTGCAGAAGGAAATGGCAATCTACTGCGAGAATACGTGATACGCCCAAGCGCGTATCACGTATGGCACTTAACTGACTGATCTGGATAAAAGAATTGAATAACTGGACAGATTTGGTTCTTTTGCCTTGGTTGGTAACCAGTCTACTGCAGAGAGAAATGCCAACCTACTGTGGGACAATCTTCTGCCTAGTCTGTCATGAATCGAAAGAGATATGATCACCCAAGCATGTATCACGTATGGCACTTAACTGATATATGCGCACTAAATTGCTGTGTAAGTTGGTAACCAAATAATGCATAAAAAGTGCATTAAATTCGTCGTTCATTTAAGAACAGTCTGTGCGCTGTGGTGCAGTGGATATCGACTCGGAACGACAAATCGGGGAGCCGAGTTCAAATTCCAGTTGAATTCCTTGCATTCACTTACGCGCAAATACCCTTGGGAAAGGTATTAATCCGTCACTTCCCTCCAGTTATGGGTTAAATAACAGGACAGATTTGGTTCTATAGCCTTGGCTGGCAACCAGTCTACCGCAGAAAGCAATGGCAACCTACTGCGGGATAATCTTCTGTCCAGACAGTCATGTCTCTTTCGAGACATGATCGCCTAAGCGTGTTTCACGTATGGCACTTAACTGACTGACTGACAGTTTATATCAGAAGACAAAAAACAATCTTTACAAGTGACTCCAATTTTTGTTTTATAAGCATACACAAGTTGAAAATAATTTTGCCTTAAATCACAAAGGCAGGTAGAAAAAAATACAATACCCCAAACAAGAGGACCAACTGAAAAAATGTGAACTGCCAACAGCAGTACTAATTTTCTTAAATTTCTAAATCCTTAAATATCACCCAAGATGTAAACAAAAAGATTATTTGCTATTCGAGAGTTAGTTCCATAGATAAGGATCATTTGTGACTTGATCGCCCAAGCGTTTTTCACGTATGGCACTTAACTGACTGACACTTGAGTTATTTCTGTAAAATTGGTTGGCGTACCTGTTTTTGTTTTATCGCCATGACAACCTGTATGGCTTATTTAATGCCGAAATCTGAACATGAAAATTCAAACTTTATAATTAATTCCAGTGAATGACATTATTTCATCATTAAATTTTAATTACTTAGCAGCATTCTTTCTCAAATAATGTTACAAAATCAAACGAGGAATGAAAACTTTATTTTCCTTATAAGAAATAGATTAATCAGTACAAATGTTTTTCTTTAACATTTTAAGAATATATGCCATGTCTTCCATTATACTATAAAATTTATTTTGTCATATTGCTACAAAACTATATTGAGTGTCATCTTAGAAAAATGTATTGTTGATATTTTTCCATAAAAATATATTGCAGACTAGCAGTATAGCCCGGCATTGCTCGGGTGTAATGAAAGCTTTAAAACTAATCCATGGTCCTGCATCTCAGACTCTTTGGACGTTGGCACGAAAGACTAAAAAGCAATAGTTGTTTCCAGTTAAAGCGAAACCGTAGACTGAAAAAGAAAATGAATGGATGTAAGTCAAATTTTGATTTCCTGGTATCGATGTCAAATAAGATTTTTTTCTCGTACACACACATATACACACACAATTACTGCTACAATAACCAGCTTAAGCTGCTACTGCTACGGTAATGCTATAGGCTTCTCCTCTTATTCTCTCACTCTTTACTACCCTTTCGTTTGTCAAAGGTGAGAGAAAGGCTGAGGAGAGTAGCGTTTATAGATTATAAAAAGATAGAGGGGAAGGAAAAGCTCGTGTAGAGAGCAAGTGTGTTATCTTTCTTCAGTGGCGTAATGGGCGGAGGAACTAAATAACTAACTAATAAGGAAGGAACAAGCAGAATTATGATATATATATATATATATATATATATATATATATATATAAACGTGATTATAATTATACTCGTGTCGAAAACCTTCCTCGAAAACTATCGAACGACGGAAAAAATGTTTGTAAAAAAAGAAAGAGCTTAGGGCATGAAAGTCAAAAGTGTTTGGGCCGAAATCAGCTCGAAGCCAAAAGAAAAAAAAACCGACACGAGTAACCATGTAACAGAAAGCGCTCAATACAAAATTAGAGTGAACTAAATAGCACCTAATGAGCCAGATGAACCTACCTCGGTTTCTCCTAAAAGGGTTGTCAGGAAAAGCTTTCCCTGACGATCCGTTCAGGAGAAACCTAGCTAGGTCCGTCAGGCTCATTAGGTGCTATACACACACACACACACACACACACACACACACACACACACACACACACACATATATATATATATATATATATATATATGTATGTGTGTGTGTGTGTGTGTGTGTATTTAGGCAGCAAATTTTCTTTTAGACATGTCAGATTAAATAAATTGCAAGATCCGATATCATCTTTAGGGGCATGAGTTATGGTAACAAAAAATAACTGCAAACTAATGAACGCTGCCAATTTGTCAACCGTTATATTTGAAACAGAAAAAAAGTTACAGTAATTTTTAGCAACACAGATTTGTGGTTACTTTTTGTTACCATAACTCACACCCCTTAAGATGATCTCGGAAAAAGACTGGAAGTACTTGGGTACCTTGAGAAATTAATGACAATAAAATCTGTCAAGGTTACTGCTAATGCAATCTGACATCTTTCAATGATAATACGCGATGGATTATCCGTGAGTATGAACGGATTTTATTAAAAATAAGCAGGCACAATGTTTCCAATTTATTTAATCTGACATATATATATATATATATATATATATATAATGGGTCAAATCTTTGGCTTTTAATATGCGGTTTGTGGAAATATGTTGGCTGAGCTTCTTTTTTCATCGTATTTAACATAAAAGGTAAATAAGAAAAAATCAATCTTCATAATTATTTGACGGTTATAAATTAGAGTGTCGTGCGGAATATATTGCATAGAACTTGCTTAGCGTGTATGAAACAGAACACAACGTATGAAAAGTTTAAACAAAAAACAAAACACTTCGTATAAAACCACTTATATATATATATATATATATATATATATATATATATATCTGCTGACCTTGAGCGGGATCTACACTCTGTGGTGAACTAGGGCAAGAAGTGGCTTGTCAACTTCAATTCCTCTAAGACCAAGCTCTTGTCTGTCAACCATTACAGACAACCTCTTCTGCCTCCCATAAGCATGGACCAGGTGATTCTCCCGGAGAGTAATACACTACGCCTCCTCGGACTTACCCTGTCCTCAGACCTCAAATGGAACCACTATATTGAATCCATAGCAAAATCTACTGCTAAGAAGGTTGGGTCACGATGTCGATCCAGGATGTTTTTTCCACCTGAATCCATCCTGCATATATACAAGTCAACCATCCGTCCGTGCATGGAGTACTGCTGCCATTTATGGTCAGGTGCCCCTGCCGTTCTCCTCAGTGTTCTTGACAAGCTCCAAAGGAGAGTCTGTAATGTGATAGGTACTGATCTGGCGACCCGACTGCAGCCACTTTCCCATCGTCGAAATGTGGCCTCCCTCTGTCTCTTCTATAAATATTTTCATGGCTTCTGCTCGGATGAGCTTAAGTCACTGATGCCTCCTCAACAGGTGTTTACCCGTGCAACCAGACTGGCAACTGGGTCCCACCCATTCACAGTCAGGTTAGCCAAATGCAGACAACAATTCTACTCCTGCAGCTTCCTCTCTCGCACTTCCCGCCTGTGGAACTCACTCCCGTATTCTTGCTTTCCTGACGGCTACAACCTCCAGAAATTTAAATGCAAAGTTAATACTCATCTACTAACCACTGGCCTCTAGCTCTCTCCCCTCCCCTGTATAACCTTCCCTTTCTCTCCTCCTATGTATCTGTCATCGCACCTTCTTTCTCAGCTTTTTATTGTTCCTTTCTAACTAGCTTGTACTCCTCACTCTTTTCTAATTAATCTTTTAACATTTATGTAACCCCCTGCACTTCAGTGGCGTCTCTGCCTTGCTCGGGGTGAAATGATTAAAAAAAAAAAATACAAAGATATTCGCTATTCTTAATACACGATTTAGATATATCTGCTTGCAAAAGACTGGGTACTAGAAACAATATGAATTTTTTACTTATCTGTTTGGTTGTTACAATCCTGAAATTGTGCGTCTTGTTACTGTAACATCAAAAGGACAAAAGGAAGATGTACTTTATCGCTTAACGATATCTCATGCTATTCTCGTCATATCACGTGACTGTTTTTTAATTCTTGCGAATATTTAAATTTATTATGGTTGCTACTTTCTTGTTTTGGTAAAAGGGAGATAACTTTTTATTTTTCGCAGCAAACCTCACCACCAGTGTCAATTGTAGTGATATTAGTTTTCTCTTTTCCAAGAAACTTTTCTACCTGCTTTTGCAGGACTAGGTTGACTATTTACAACTATGTTTTCTGTATCGATTATAATATTACTAGCAACATAGCCCGGCGTTGCTCGGGTGTAATGAAAGCTTTAAAGCTAATCCATGGTCCTGCATCTCAGACTCTTTGGACGTTGGCACGAAAGACTAAAAAGCAATAGTTGTTTCCAGTTAAACGAAACAGTATACTGTTAAGAAAAATGAATGAATGTAAGTCAAATTTTGATTTCTTGGTATCGATATCAAATTTTCTGCACTATTGTAAAAACTGCAACCTGGAAACTTCTTATGTCTTTGTCTATGAGTGTATCAAATTTGATTAAGATCGGATCACTCCTTCTATAACCCGATTTTTTCGCTTATCGATTTTCGATATTTATCAGGGGTACCTCGACACAAAACCTAGCTAAGAACACTTGCAGACGCTTATAATACAACTGTGTAAATTTTCAAGAAAATCGGTTCAGCCGTTTCGGAGTCTATAGGTAACAGACATACACACACAGACACACACACACACACACACACACACACACACACAAACACACACACACAGACAAAGCTCCATTTATAAATAAGTTTAGATCACTATGAAGTTGTTTTTCCGGTATTGCGTTGTAACTCCTTAGCAAACTTCTGATTATCTCTGTTATCCTTAGTATCATCTACTGGCAACTGAGGAATCTTTATATGCATTCCTATAACTGTAAAGAAGAATGAAGAATTCGATGCTGAATGGATCCATGAATATCATTAGAATGTCGTCCAGCAATGGTTTCTTTCTAGCTATTAATTCCCTCTTAATTGTATTATGTACACATTTGAGCATTCCGTTCGTTTGCTGATATTAACTAGTTGTGCACAATCTATAGAAGGCAACTACCGCGGTTATTGAAAACAATTCGATCTCAAACTGAGTTTCTTGATCGGTTCTCACCTGAAGTGGAACACTCCAACGCGTTAACCACGTGTGAACGAATTAATTGACCACAAATCATTCAGTTATATCTGGTAATGGTTCTGTTTTAATCCACTTAGTTGTGTAGTCAATACAGGTTAACTCGTATCTGTAAAGAGTATTTATAGTGGGTTGCTTATCTATTCCCTTTTCTAGTTGTAGTGGGAGTCCGTTCTAGTGAAGGGTAGTTGTATACTGTTGCAGGTTAACGGAATTTGGCCTTGTGGTAGATAGCCCACTATAAGTCAGAAAATGATTATAAAATCAAGAAAAGCAATTTGAGTTGAAAAATAACATTTCTATATATACACACATCAATTACTGTTTTTACAATTAAAATAATACTTGAATATAAGTCAAACCGAGGTTAAAATGTTCATGGCAAATAATATGCTGGAAAAGATTTAAGGCTTAGGAATGTGGGGAGCGTGTAAGTGAGGAATGTCTTTGAAGTAGTCGCTCCTTAGGTCGGTAAGTAGTTTTGAGACAGGGAGGAAGGTACGGAGAGGTGAAGTGAGGCGAACGTAGTAGCCGCTTGACTTGGTCAAGGGAGATACTAATCACGCTCGTATGTCTCCGTCGGCCTGTCTGCTGGGTGCTTTTTGTATCGGCTTTTTATTTCAACTTTTTGGATCACAGCAGCTCGTTTGGGATTTCACACTTAAATTTGATTCTGGGCTTCCCATTGGCTGATAAATGAAATTCACGTAGGGTCGCGAAATATTTGATTAATTTTTTTTTTTTTCAACCGGAACATCTGCGCGATCCACCTGCGCACAGACGACTTTTGGTCATTTGCTTTCTGATCGTTACAGAGCAAACATCCGGTCCATCTCTTTTGCTCGGTATCACCACATATTGTAGGCCTCATAATATCTCATAGTAACAGGAAGTAGACCGATTATATCCAAGTGAAAACGTATTAAAAAGAATAGTAGGCAATTCAATAAGGTTAATAGGAGATTTAGTACGTTTTTTTTTTCTGGTAAGTTCATTACACATTTCTGTTATTGAAATATCAATATGAGACCAAAAATCTTGTTTTGACAAGTTTACATGAATTTGTAATAGCTGGGTGTGATATTGTGTGAATACTATCGAAAGAAGATTTTCATAATTCACCAGGTATATATGCCCTGGAAACACTGGTAACGTTAACAGGTAAATGGAACTATTATTATCAGTACCAAAATTGTATCTTTTAAGTCTGAAAAAAAACTCAGGGTCATTAATTCGTGCAGCAGCTATAGCTAGCAAGTTACACAGATCTACCATATCTGCTATCATATGTCTAGACAAGCAATCGGTTATAACGTTTTGATATCCATTTATGCGACCTTCATCTAATATATATTCTGTGAGAATTACTAATTGACGTTGAAGTTTATCTGACTTAGCTGGGTTTAGATTACAGAATGCTTATGGTCAGTTAATAAAAACAAAAACTTAAATCAGTTTATAATAAAATTTGTTCTCCTTCGATATAATGCTTAAAATATCGGTCAATCAGTTAAGTGCCATCTTTACTGTCATTTAATGTAAATATAGTATTACTGCGTGTACGTATTTTTTCTTTTAATGGTATGACTGTTTTTGTTAAGTTTGTTATTAATTTTCTATAAGAAATTAGTATGCCTAAAAATGACGAAGTTTCTTAGTGTCTCTGGGGCATGGGATTCTGTAAGGCATTAACATTAGTTTGTATAGAACTAATATCTTCAGTGCTAATATTATAACCCAAAAAATCGACTGAAGTCACATCAAACGTGTGCATTTTGATTTGTTGGTATGCTGATATCAAGTCGGTTTTTCTAAATCTTGTTTTGTTGGCTAGTTTATAGCAATTAATGTTCAGGGTGGGGGTATATATCGCTTTTTGTAATGTTGTTTAATGCCCGGTAATCATTACCATCTCGTCTTTTTAAAACGTGTAGGTGGCATTGCTTATTCAGTATAAGAAAGTGTATGTGGTACAGTGGATATCGGCTCGGAACGAGAAGCCGGGGAGCCGAGTTCGAATTCCAGTTGAATCCATTGTATTCACTTACGCGCAAATACCCTTGGGAAAGGTATTAATCCGTCTCTTCCTTCCAGTTATGGGTTAAATAGCAGGACAGATTGGGTTCTATAGCCTTGGTCGGCAACCAGTCTACCGCAGAAAGCAATGGCAACCTACTGCGGGATAATCTTCTGCCCAGTCAGTCATGTCTCTTTCGAGACATGATCGCTCAAGCGTGTATCACGTATGGCACTTAACTGACTGAATGGCACCCTCTGCCTGAATTTTCTCTTCTGATAGTGTTGGGACGCTCTCCACCTTCTCCACAGTAATGGACTATTCTAATCACTATATAAAATAGTAGTGATTATAGAAGAGGAAGGAAGTCGAGTGAGCGAGTCAGTCGGGAATTTCCGGTATTGCACCGGAAGTGTTTTACTAGTCAATCTATTACGTCTCTACGACGATACTGTATACTAATTATCTTGTTCTGTATTTTACTAATCCTCACCTCTTGTAAATACTTCTCTTTCCTGTCAATACACCTACTTTTATACTATTTTTTAATCATATCACCTCGAGCAAGGCGGTACCGCCACTGATGTGCAGGGGGCTACATAGGAGTGAAAAGATTGGAAAAGAGAAAACCGGAAACAGCATCCTAAACAGGAAACAAGGGATGAGCCTCTTCACCTGTTCAATAGACGTGGGTCACATAATTCTGTTACCCGACGTAACAGATAGACATCTTGCCTTCTTGGCAAAATAAGAGCATGATAACCTGTATCAGATCTATGTTATACTCCTGCATATGTGCTTGCTGGGTTGGTATGTGAGAATAGTTATAATGTTGTGAAATATTCTATAATGCCTTTAATGATATCAGGCATATTATCATTCACGTCTAAGTTCATAAAATCATTAAATATTTGTAGTTTCTTTGAACACTATGTTATGAGATAGATGATCGGTCTTAGGATGTGCGTTGTGGTGCATTGGATATCGGCTCGGAACGCGAAGTCGGGGAGCCGAGTTCGAATTCCAGCCGAATTCATTGCATTCACTTACGCGCAAATACCCTTGGGAAAAGGTATTAATCCGTCTCTTCCTTCCAGTTATGGGTTAAATAACAGGACAGACTGGGTTCTAAAGCCTTGGTCGGCAACCAGTCTACCGCAGAAAGCAATGGTAACCTACTGCGGGATAATCTTCTGCCCAAAGCGTGTATCACGTATGGCACTTAACTGACTGACTGACTGATCGGTCTCTGTTGGCAATCTATCAATAAACCAAAATTGTTTAGGAAATCTAATCCTAGTACGGGGTGTGGAATATTCGCTACAACGAACGTCCACACAAAAGATCGTCGAAGGGTCAGTAAGCTAAATTCGGATTTAATTTGACCGTAGCAGCGTATGGCTCAGCCTGTAGCCGTATTTAGAGAAATAGGTGTGGAATCCATTGATAAACAATGTGAAATGATAAGTCTACTGGCACCGGTATCTATCATGAATGAAAACATTTTGGTCTCAACGTTGTTGGTATTTTTAATAATAGCGGACTCAGGGGATGTCGTCATCTGCCAAATTAGTTTTGTATTGATGACGATGGACGCGCCTTTGTTGTATCAAGTCTGTTTTTTTGTTTGGTCAGTCGCACCAGTGTTTACATGAACGCTCCGCGTTCGCATAATAAATTTTAATTGTCCCTTTGGAAACGTTTTGAGACAGTAAGGTATGTCTGAGACTTTAGTAGGCATTTCTTTGGTCTGAATTTGGTTACACGTGCTTATTTTAGCAGTGCCTTATATTATTCTTCTTCTATGTGTCGTTTCCCATCAGGATGTTGGCAATCGGGCCCTCCACATTTCCTTAACTCTTGTTGCTCCTAACACCTTTTCTACTGTTGCCCCTTCCAAACCCTACTTCGTTATCTATCTGCTCAAGTCCATCAAGTATCTCATGCATTGTTTTCCCTTGTCTCTTCTTTCCTCTGTCCGTCCCGTGAGTATCAGATTCTCCAAGTCTTCCTTCCTCATTACATGTCTCAGAAACTTCAATTTTTTTTATCTGATATAAAGTATCAGTTACCTTTTCGATTTCGTCTCCTCCAAAACCTTGTCGTTGCTTGCATGTTCGATCCATGGTATTCTCAGCATCATTTCGGTTGCTTCCAGTTTTTCCCTTATCTTTGATGAGATTGTCCAGCATTTACTGCCATAATGAAGGACAAACATCACATAACAATCTAGTACTCTTTTTGTTTCCAGCGAAGTTTTCTTGTCTCTACTCAGCTTCTGGAACGCATCATTGTCTATGCCAACACGCCTTCGGATCTCAACGTTGCACTTATCACCCTCTGTTAGAATAATTCCCAGAAAGTCATTAATTCGTTAGCCAACTGCCCCAGCTTGCTTGGGTTTAAATCTTTTTGTCATTCTAACAAAGGGTCGATGGAAGATGTTACAAATTTATGTAAATTTATTTCTTTGCCTTTCTCGATTCTTTATGCAGTCGACATTGCCTGAAGGTAAATTGATGGTCGACCTTTTATACTTGAGGTGGACATTAATTTATCTAGATTCCATGTCGTTGCTTGTTCATGCGTTCCATTTAAGGTAGTTCTTAACTAATGGTAATCGTTATTATCCAAAATGTTGCAAGGTATGTTCGCCACTATTTCTGGAGGTAGACACGTAAAAGCTTTGGTGATTTATCATAATCAATAACTCTGAATCGATTAGTAAACTTAGTTTACATGAATTCAGGGATCTTTGTTGTTGTTAGTCAGCTCGTGGTGTTCTTGTTTCATTTTGTTTATAGCGTTATCTTTTGTATTTGTGTTATACAGTGTTGGATCTTCTTCGTCTATGTGCCCTGTCCCTTCAGGACGTAGACGATCATGGTTCTTCACGTCTCCCTATCCCTTGTGGCTCTTAGTATGTTTTCTCCTGTTACTCCTGGCAACCCCCGTTCCGTCATCCACCTGATCAGGCCCTGCAAATACGTTATCCGCTGCCTTCCTCTGTCTCTCTTTCCTTCTATCTGGCCAGTCAGTATCAGGTTCTCCAGGCTCTTCTTCCTCATTGCGTGTCTCAGGAACTTCAGTTGTCTCTTCCTGATGCTCAGTATTAATCGTTTGGATACATGTTATTTTCTGTTATAACTCTAGTTTATGTTCGCTATTTTGCCTGATATTTGGTAAGTAATATCTCGTAACGTTGTTTTAGTTGTATGTGGAAGGAAATTAAAAAAACCCATGGCTGAATCTATTTTTTTTATCAAAGTTCAAAATTACCCTATGCATAAATATTGGATACATCAATTTAATATTTTGTTGCGTAGCCTCTGTTTTGTTTCACTGCTTCCAGTCGCTTTCTATAGTTGGCCACAGGTTTTCCACACTGATCCACTATTACTTTACCCCATTCTTCCTTGCATAATTCCTCTAATTGCTTGATATTTTGTGGATTCTGCTTATGAAAATTAACCTTCAAAGTATTCCACAAATTCTCAATTGGATTCAACTCAGGAGACTGATTTGGCCAATTGAGAGTACTAATACCATTATTTTCAAACCATTCCTTTGTAAGTTTTGCGGTATGTTTGGGATCATTGTCGTGTTGAAGCACGAAATTCCGACCATGTCCTAAAGAAATTTCAGATTTCTGAAGGTTGTTCTCTAGAATTTCCTTGTACATGCTACCATTCATTCTACCATGGATAACTTGTAACACACCAGTGCCCTTGGATGAAAAGCATCCCCATATCATAATGGAACCACCCCCAAACTTAAATGTTGAAGGCAGTGCCATTTTTTCGTTAAACACTTGTCGCTGTGTTCCTTCTGAATAGTTCAATTTTCGTTTCATCCGACCAGATTACCTTTTCCCAAAACTGCATACCTTTCTTTTCATAATTTTCGACAAACTTTAATCGGTCTTTGACATGTTTGGTTTTCAGTAAAGGCACTTTTCTTGGTGATCTTGAATGAAAGCTTGTAGGATATAGAGCTCTGCTAATGGTATCCTTACTTACATTAATTCCAGCACCCTCAAGATCGGTTTTAATTTCAGAACGAGTAATGAAAGGTTTTTTTGCACATTTCTGCTGATCTACCTTGAAGGCCTCTCATTTATTTTTCTCGGTCTTCTATTTCTTGGAAGGTTTGCTCTACCGTCGCCATACTTCTTATACTTTCTGATGATATTTCCAACTGTACTTAGTGCTAGATTCATTTCTTTGCTAATTTTTCGGTAACCTTGTCCTCCTTTGTGACGTTCAATGATTCTATCTCGCATATCTCTGGATAATTCTTTAGTTTTTGCCATTTTTAATCCTTGAATTGCAGAATGCACATCAAAGAGTCAGATGATTAGAAGCACTACCTTGTAAGCAATTGTGTGCTTCTCTGATTGGTCAGAGATAACATTCCAATGTTATCGAAAATTTGAATATTTAAAGTCTTTTAAAATACAAAGTTTCTATTGGAAATTTGAAAAAAGTTTCATGTATCCAAATCTTCTTGCATACGGTAATTTTAAACTTTGATAAAAAAAAAAAATGGATTGAACCATGAGTTTTTAAGCTTCCTTCCACTTACAATTAAAGCAACTTTATGTGATATTACTTGTCAAATATCAGGTAAAATGAGAAATATCAATTAGAGTTATAAAAGAAAATAACATGCGACCAGTACTTATGCGTGTCACTATACATATATATACTCTAGTCATCTGCAGACAGATCTGTTTCGCTGTATTACAGCTCATCAGTACGACTTAGATTCCGGTTGCTTCCTAACCCAGGATTGAAATCCGAGCGAATCGGCGTCGGTCGGCGATTCTACCCCTAGGCCATGAGCGTCCGGCAGAAGAAGGCAGGCTTTTTAGCGCGTATAAACACGACCAATAGCTAGAGTGCTTCAATTCATTATCGAATGAGCGGTGCGTAAATGCCGGAGTAGCTACTGTTATATACTGTTTTATATATATATATATATATATATATATATATATATATTTTGAACAGTAATCGCTCTTTTATGCAGGTTTCATTTAATATCACAAACAATATATTATACTTAAGTTTTGATGTAATTTGTCATGTGATCTTATGATTTTTGAGGACATATATTATATGAAAAATTGTCCAAATGATGTGTTTATTCAAGCATTTTCGGCTACACTTTTAGCCATTTTCGAAGATAAACGTCATTTGACGTGTAACAGAATGTATGTGGTATTACATATGTTGGGGAGTAGTGTGTATGTGTTATGTACCGAACACGGTAAGCATGTTGTTAGCGTGTTCGTAGTTGAGTGTTAGGTTTTTCTTTTTTATCAATAAAGCCTAGATTATTTTTAGTCTTTTCTTGTTAAGTTGTCTTTCTTTCTTTCTTTTTTGTTGTATATAGATGATACTATGATGAATGATACTATGATATTTGTGTTGTGAAAAAGTATATTTCGGATAGAGTTTGGTAGGTCTCACTGTGTGTTTAAATAAGATCGAATTGAGCTTCGTTCAGAGTGCAGCGTTTAATGAAAGGTTTTCATTAAAGAACTTCATAACTTGAAACAAACACTTGTCAACAAGGGATTTTCAAATTATCTGCTTGACTACCACATTAAACTTTTTCTTTCAATATAAGAATTATCTGCGTATTAATTTTTGCAGTATATAAAAATTATTTCTCAAAATTTTAGCAGAATAAAAGAATTAGACGTATATTTTTAGCAGAATAAAAGGATTATTTCTTTTGCCAAAGAATAACGCGTTTAACTCTAGAGTAAGAATTTAACTCTGTGGAACGTGTAATTTAACCCTCTTTAATTTATTCCGCGTTCAGGGGAAGTAACTCTTCTTCTTAGCGGGGTGTGCACCGCGGCAAAACAAAATAAGATTAAAATGCGTGCGCCTCAATTACAGAACTATTTATTACAGCATTTAGGATTAGAATATATAAAAGGGTCTTTACATTTAACATGTACATTTCAACCAAGGACTAGCGTTAGACATATGTACAATAAAGACAGGAGAAATGCTACAATTATAGGTATTGTTAAAATCGTGGAACATACAATAAAATATTGCGATCAAGTCACGAATTCGCCAAGAGTGAAAGAGAGAGGTGTGCTTTACGAGCATAGACACAAAGTAACTACGAGAAGCGGGGAATACAAATGGCGTTCTCTTACATTCAAATTGACGGGAGGTGAACAATTCAGGGTTTCCCGTAGCCGAAAGCTTCTTTCTCTAGGGACTTGTAGGGCCGACGCTTTCTTCTTCTTCTTCTTCTTCTTCTTCTTCGGGTAGCGGCCCTGGTCAACCAACACTTGAAGGGTTCTCAACCGCAGCAACAATTCAATAGGCTATTGACCCCTCTAAATGTAGGGGAAAACACAAATCTGATTTCGCATCACGCGGTCACACCGCAGCGAAAAGTCTGACGTCCTCTCTGCCGCAGCCCAGTGCTGCTACCGCTACCCTTCTCCGTTCCCTGTGATTGGTCAGCAGCGAGAGTCGGCTGAAAGCGCCTCTGCCATCGGCCCCCAGCGCCTGCTGCTTCATAAAAGGGGACAACCACATGAAATCAAGTGTCGGTGCAAGTTTAAAAAGTACCACCTGAAATAAATCTCCTATCCGACCAAAATAATTCTTACACTTTCCCGCCACACGGAAAAGCGAGGAAATCAATAAGTTCGTCGCATCCTCACAGACCTCCCCGTTCTCCTCTGTCTCGTTAGCATCCAATTATTCATCAGAGGAAAACACGTAATTTTCAGGTAACAGTTAAAAAAAAAAAAACGTTGGCTACGCAGAGCCCAAAAAATAAAAGGGATTATGCCTACAAACAATTACAAAGAAAGGCATGTACAATTTTTTTATCCCAAAGTTTTCACAAGCGGGCCATATATACACAAATAGCCAAAAAAATCACATATTTTCTTTTACATTCATTTAACCACAAAGTCTATTTGAAGGCATAAAATCTTTTAAAAACCAGTACAAAATTTGATTTTGAACACTCACAAATGACGAAAACAATTTCTTTTTTATCCTTTACAATAAGATGAAAATACATATATGTATATATTTTAAAAGCACAAATGTATTCTCGATACAGGGCATTTTCTATTGACACCACAGTGGCAAAAGATATATGTACATATTTGTTACATTTCAGTCAGTTGCAGTTTATGGGATGGTGCGTTGTGGCGCAGTGGATATCGGCTCGGAAAAAGAAATCGGGGAGTCGAGTTCGAATTCCAGTTGAATTTATCGCATTCACTTACGCGCAAATACCCTTGGGAAAGGTATTAATCCGTCTCTTCCTTCCAGTTATGGGTTAAATAACAGGACAGATTGGGTTCTATAGCCTTGGATGGCAACCAGTCTACCGCAGAAAGCAATGGCAACCTACTGCGGGATAATCTTCTGCACAGTCAGTCATGTCTCTTTCGAGACATGATCGCCTAAGCGTGTTTCACGTATGGCACTTAACTGACTGACTGACAGTTTATATCAGAAGACAAAAAACAATCTTTACAAGTGACTCCAATTTTTGTTTTATAAGCATACACAAGTTGAAAATAATTTTGCCTTAAATCACAAAGGCAGGTAGAAAAAAATACAATACCCCAAACAAGAGAACCAACTGAAAAAATGTGAACTGCCAACAGCAGTACTAATTTTCTTAAATTTCTAAATCCTTAAATATCACCCAAGATGTAAACAAAAAGATTCTTTGCTATTCGAGAGTTAGTTCCATAGATAAGGATCATTTGTGTTTTTCTTTCTTTTGTGAGAGGATCGTTTAGACCTGCTACAATGAGGTCAAGCAACTTCAACAGGTGTGCTAGGAGCAGCATTTTGTGCTCCGCTTCCTTTATAATGTGACTTGTGGGTAAGGGATAATTCCATAGGGTATAGATGTTTAACGGCATGTGCCTGGCAACTTCTATCCCGTCTTTTTAGAGTCACAATTCTAACCTTCTCATCATCCCCGGTAACCAACTCTAGAACTCTCCCTAACTGCCAGCAGGTCCTAAATCTTTATGAATTCTTTATCAATACAATATCGTCCACTTTCATTTTGTTTTCGAATTCGCGTTTGTATAAACCTTTGCACTGTTCCTAGAGACTTAGGAGGTGCACCTCATAATACAATCTATGAAATCTGTGCAGTACGTTGTCTCTGACTTCCAGGGAGTTTGTCACCTCTGAATTAGTAACAGGTTCGGAGAAAATGTCCTCCTCCTCAGTCCTGAGCATTAGCCCCTCTCTATAATAGGGGGATATAAAATTGATGGGGGCAATAATATCTAACCCGAAATCAGTGGAACTCCTATATGTCAGAGGGCAAGAGTTAATCGCATTTTGGATGTCGGAAATGTTGGTCAACATAGCATAGAACCCTATCTTAGCCCTGCCAATAGCCTTATAAAGGCACAGTTTAATAGTCCTTATCATGCGTTCCCAGATGCTACCTACCCAGAGTGCGTAGAGTGGGATGGTGTGATGCTTAATCCCAAAGTTGCCGAATCTATCCCTAAATTCCCCAGAATTCCTTTTTATCACACTGCGATCAGCTATAAATGATCTTGCGTTGTCGCTATAAATACATTCAGGAACTCCAAACAGATCCGTGAACCTGAACATGGCCAGTACAAAGGATTTGTCTCCCATGTCTTTCACCAATTCAGTGTGTACGGCCCTTATACTGAGGCAGGTGAAGACCAGCAAGTATAGTTTCTTATCTCCCCTTTCTTCCTGAATTCACAGGTGGCCAGTGAAGTCCACCCCTATGTGCAGGAAGGGCCTTATCAAATTGACGCGGTGCTTGGGAAGGTTGGTCAACTTGGGGTATCTAAAAGACATAGCATTATACGTTTTACAAATATAACACTCAGAAATATAATGTTTTACCGCTTGTTTAGCTCGAGACATCCAATATCCAGACAGCCTCAGTTTATTCAGGGTAACTGCGATGCCTAGATGCTTACAATTTTCATGGTATTCTTGGACAACTAACTTTGTGTACTGGCTATATTTGGAAAGAAGTATAGGGTATTTAACTTAAAAGGAGAATCCCTCAAATTTGTCAATTCTGGCTTGAAATCGGATTCTTGATCTAAGAATAAACAAAGGTCCCTAACCAAAGTAGGCGGATCCTTCCCCTTCAGGGTTCATTAAAAATTCTAATTCTAATTTGTAGGCTTGTTTCTGAACGCTTTTAACAATGTATAACTTAGCCGTAAGAGCGGGGTCACTAATGGAATGCTACAACTGGTCGATGAACTTGAAGACGAAGGTAGTTACTCTCAGCAGTTTAGACAGTCTAGAAAATCTGTCCAAATCCAATATACAAGCATAGGGGCATTCTGCGTTTGCATTAAAATGCACTTCAATTTGAATTGCCTTCTTAGCGACATCAGATAAGCATTTCAAATCACTAGCCGGCCACACCGTGGTACTCTCACCCAACCAAGACACATTAATCTGGAAATTCTTGCAAAAATCAAATAATCGTCTGATTTTGATGAAAAAGTTCAGGACTTATTCATAATTGACTGAAATCAGTTTTGAAATAATAATTTTTAGAATATATTGGTAAAAACATTTTTTTTTAAATATGTTACCCCCGCACTAATTAATTTCCAGAAATGTCGAAAAATGCGACTATGTCTCAACATATAGATAGTTTTAATTAAATTCAGGAGTCATTGGGGAATGCAAAAAAACGGTCTTTTTTCTTCAAAACCTGCCACTTTTTAGAAAATCTGCTCCGAATTAGAAAAACAAAAATGCAATAAAATATGCCATTTTTATTTGGATAAACTTTTAATTGCTTTTATAAACATAAATTTAAATTATGTCATAGTTTAAATAGAAAAAAATTTCCGTTAGTAATTAATTTTTACAAGAATTGTTTTTATTTTTATTATTATTATTATTATTATTTTAAGTACTTTGTAAAAGTTTCATAATTTCCTCCGCATAGGTCACTCAGATTTTTTTTAGTTAATGTGTGGCAAATATATTTATTAATCGAAAAATTTAAACACTTACTCTAAAAAGAGGTGCTCCTTTTTTTGTAAAATAATTAAAACATTTTAATTTTCTGAATGTTAATTTCCCGTTTTTGTTTGTACGGGTGGCCGTAAAAGGTCACGTGATTCAAGGGTTGTCGTCCCTTACATGAAAAAAAATCCGTATATAAACCTTTTTATACTTCGTCTTCCATACTTTTGGCCGTCTGCTGTAAACCATTCATCATGGCCTCCTGATAGGTGTTGACAGCTGAAGATAACAAGGCTACCGTAATTGAGGAATGCTTTTTGAAAAAATTTTCCAACAGTAAGCAAATAATTCTTGTTTTAAGTCAACCTAAAGTAAGTTTAATTGGTAATTTGAAGAAAATAATGTGTCAGTGAAGTGTATTTTATTTTTGTAAGATTTTTTAAAACCGAAAATTGGCTTCTGTTTACAATCGATGAAAAATGGCGGAAATTTGTAAATTTAAAAAATTTTTTAAAACATTTTAGAAATTTTTGATTCCGATCAATATAATTTCGGTTTAAAATACACCAGAGTATTTTGCTTACTGAAATTAGTAAATTTAATCCGTTTGCTTTTAATTAAAGCTAATTTTAAAGCTTGAAGATAACTTATTTATTTTTAAAATTAAAATTTAAATTTAGGTATAGAAAAATGGGTGGAGATACCTACATGTATTGTTAAGACACTTTAAGACTAAGTATACAGCCAGCAATTCTAGAGTGGGTAACGACTTCGAAACACTAGGAGCGATCTTAGCCTTAGAATATAAGAGCACTGGTTTACCGCCCTGTACTAAGTAAACGATGAAACCATACGCCGCCTTAGAGGCATCACAAAACAGAAACAGGTCAGCCGGCTGATTGTCTACAAAAACACGCCTAGGAAATTCAAGGTCCCTCAACAGCTCCCCACATAACTCTTTCCACCTGTCACTTAACTCGGTAGAAATCTTATCGTCCCGTCCTAATATTAGTTTTCACATGATATATATATATACTGAATGAAAGAACAAAAGTTATGACTAAATGTAGCCATACTATAAAATACCTAAATGCAACCATACCATAAAATACCCGTTAGTTTCATTCAACCATGAATAAAAACGTTATAATTTCTTATATCATATTCGATATCCTTAATACATGGTTTACATATATCTACTTGTAAAAGAAAGTGTATCAAAAACAATATAAATTTTGTACACACCTGTCCGTTTCTTAGATGCCTGAAAGTATGAGTTATATTACTGTCATTTCAAGGAGAAAAGAGGAATATTTACTTTTCCACCAAATCATATCTCGTGCTAGTCTCGTCAGATAGCGTCGCCATTTCCTTTTTTTTTTTTTTTCGATTCGGTTGCGACGGGATGGTGATAAAGGCTACATGTATGTGTATGCAAAAAATATGTATATGTAAACTTTGTTTATATCATGTAGTTTCAAACATCTGAACTTTATCGAATGTGGGTCTTACATTAAGTAAGTTTGGACAAACCTGATATATATATATAATGTTTGGAGGGACAAAATTTGTACACTACTTTAAAAACAAGGAATTTATTAACAGTCTCAAGAGCCCTTTCGTCCAACATCTCGTCAGGAGAAAATCGTTGAAATTATAAATCAAACGAAAAGAACAGCAACGAAAATGAAGAGCAAAAAAAAGGTGGGGAAACATGCTAAAATAAATATTCACACACACACACACACACACACACACACACACATATATATATATATATATATATATAACGTGGGGAGGATAAATCGCGTGTAAATAATTATCGAGGAACAGTTAAATTAATAAAATATCCCCCAACAAATGAAGAAGCTTCACAAAATCCTTCTTCCAGCAAAGAGATGGCTTCCATAAGGATATGCAGACTGATTCCCAAATCTTTAAATGATTATTGGAACCAGCTATATGTAAAATTTGGAACCACTCTTTTCTATACTACTTGGCGCAGGCTATATTCTCTACTAGGTGTTGAGCAATAGCCGATTCCATATTTGTAGTGGGAAGATAATATATGTTATCTATTTTTCCAAATCATATTTTAAAAGGTACATGTTGATTAACTCTTGTTTCCAAATGTAATATATATATATCCGTGTATGTACATAGAGTCAGTCAGTTAGTTAAGTGCCATACGTAATACACGCTTTGGGCGATCATGTCCCGAAAGAGACTTGACTGACTGAGCAGAAGATTATCCCGCAGTAGGTAGCCATTGCTTTCTGCGGAAGACAAGCTTGCCAGCCAAGGCTATAGAACCCAATCTGTCCTATTATTTAACCCATAACTGGAGGGAAGAGATGGATTAATACCCTTTCCCAAGGGTATTTGTGCATAAGTGAATGCAAGGAATTCAACTGGAATTCGAACCCGGCACTTCGATTTGTCGTATGTATCAAAAATACCTTTACAACCTTAGTAGACTAGTTTTGCACACCAAAACAAGGACAACAGTGCATATAAAGATATGTCCGCTAATTTTTCGTTTGTGAGTTAAAAACTTTACGGTAGATGTGTTGTCACGTGGACGAGGTAACGTTTCTTATTCTTATTCGTATTCGTATTCGTATTCGTATTCTTATTCTTATTCTTATTTGTGTGCTTTTGTGGACAGTCAGTTTTCAACGTTTACTGTGTGTAGAAATGAGTTAACTGAGAAGTGTTCCATTCAAAAATGGCTGAATATTAATATCATGAGTAGGCAGACATGATTTTTACACACGGCCACGCGAATGATAATGGATGCGAAGCTGCAAGGCTGTGTCAGTTTGCGTTTCCAAACCTAAGGCAGCCGAGTCATCCAACCTTAGTGACCATTTATCGTAGCGTTTCTGAGACAGGATCCGTGGAACCACAAATTATGGAACGAGAAATACCGAGATAGTACGCTTTAACACGAAGAACATATTCTATAGGCTGTCGGATGTCCTTAGCATTTCGTACTTTTCATAGTTCTGCATGGAGAAGACATCAAGAGCAGCTCACGCATCCGTCTCACTTGCTTTGTGTGCAGAATCTTTCGCCACTCCCAACAGAAAAAAATTGTTTGTCCCTTCAGTCTTCTTTACTTTTTACTTGATTTGACGTGAGGAGTCCGCCCTAAAGTTTGTAAAACGCATTTTCATACTCTCTTTCTCTTTGTCTGTCTGTCTGTCTGTCACTCTCTCTCTCTCTCTCTCTCTCTATATATATATATATATATATATTCGGACTATTGTCCTCATCTTCGTTACCATTTCCGCGACGTTTTGGCCGTTGTACGATCCGGTCTTCTTCAGGTGCTAGTAATTTCAAACCGAACCCTTTATTACGATCACTGGGGTGTATCATTCTCATTCTTTGTGCAACGCTGCTCCTGGTAATCATGAATTGTCTCCCTTTAACCTGATATTCTAATTTACTTGTTCTCCCACAGTATTGAACTCACAATTCTTTGGGTCAAGTCACACGATTTAACCAACGCCTATAGCTACTGGGCCATGTGTCCAACAACAACTGAATTTCTGGGACTTATAAACCTAATGTTTCAATAACATTTTTTACCAGAGTTTACATTGCAATTTTTATCACTAGAGAACGCCACTGGAACTTTATAATATGCAGCTTTCATTGAGGCACAGAGGACAAATGTCATAGAGTGAATTACAGGTTCTTGAGTTTTGTTTTGTTTTGTTTTGTTTCGTTTTTGTTTTTTTTTTCAGAATTTTTTCATTTTTACTTTATGGGTTTTATTTGTTTCTTTTAACTATCAAAAATAAGCAGATAGAGATGTTTGGTATCGGTACGCGTTATTCTTGAAGGAAGTTAAATGCAAATACTAGCTCTGTTTAAAAGTGTTCTTAGTGAAACCAAAGTAAACCTTTTTAATAAATGGGTTTTCATTAGTGATATAGTACATGAGTAAACAATAGAATTTGTTAGACATCATTTTTTTCAGTGGGCAATTATTAAGATTTCGACAATTACATAAATTTGTATTATTATTATTTTCAGTATTAGAATTATTATTGTTACTTTGGTTTACGTGCTATTTAAGATTTTATTATGATTTTTAATAATTTTTTCTAAATTATTTGTACAACTATAAACCAGTTTAAGGGTATTTTTATTGAAAATTTTACTGAGTGAATTATTACGAGGGAAATGTTTCTTATTAAATTGAGGAACTTCTGCCCTAACATTTTTATTAATCATTATTTTATTAATCATTATTCTGTTTATCAATTTTTTTCCTTTTTTCACAAATACTTACAGACTCAAATAACAGTCAGTCAGTTAAGTGCCATACATCATATATTCTTGGGTGACCATGTTTCTTTTGATCCATGACTGACTGATTTTCCCGCAGTAGGTTACTATTTCTTTCTGTGGCAGATTGATTGCCAATCAATGCTAGAGAACTCAATCTGCCCTGCTATTTAACCCATAGCTGGAGGGTGATTTATACCCTTTCCAAGTGTATTTGAACGCAAGTGAATACAACGAATTGAACTGGAATTCGAACTCGTCTCTGCTGATTTCCCATTCCGAGCCGATATTTATTGCACCCCGACGTACATCTCAATATAAACTGCAAATATTTAATTATTCCGTAACTACGGAAATGTTTATAGATTCAAATATAAATGAGCTGAATTTACCTGACCCCACACCAAGTATATATTTTTTTACTTAAATATCTGTTAACAACTAGCAGTATAGCCCGGCATTGCTCGGGTGGAATGAAAGCTTTAAAACTAATCCATGGTCCTGGAGCTCAGACTCTTTAGACGTTGGCACGAAAGACTAACAAGCAATAGTTGTTTCCAGTTAAAGCGAAACCATAGACTGAAAGAAAAATGAATGGATGTAAATCAAATTTTGAAATCCTGGTATCGATATCAAATAATTTTTTTTTGTCGTAAACTGAATTTTGAAGGCTAAATAAGTCCTCTGAGTAAATGGTATCATGGCTGAGAATAAGAACTACAATTATACCTACTTAGAGCCAAACCCGAAGCAAAAACTAAAATAAAAGGGCTGAAAAAATACAGACATACATGCAGATAAACAGACACACACACAACCATCTTGCATTTATATATATATATTACCGATTTTCTGCACTATTGTAAGAACTGCAACCTTGAAACTTCTGAATGTCGTTTCTTATGTCTTTGTCTATGAGTGTATCAAATTTGATTAAAATCGGACCACTCCTTCTATAACCCAATTTTTTCGATTATCGATTTTCGATATTTATCGTAGGTACCTCGACACAAAACCTAGCTAAGAACACTCGCAGACGCTTATAGTACAACTGTGTAAATTTTCAAGAAAATCGTTTCTGCCGTTTCGGAGTCTATAGGTAACGGATACACACACACACACACACACACACACAAACAACGTTCCATTTATAAATAAGTTTAGATATGGACCTATTTCTGAACTTGAGTAACTGATTTTCGATACACTATTCTCAGTTTTTTTTAAACCGGAGTAGAGGTTTAACCGATGTTCATTGTTTATGATAAGGTTTCTGATTCATTCTAATGTCTTTTCAGTCTCTTTCACTCTCAGTAACCTTTGCGTCTTCGTGGTGTTATCGTCCTGCTTGCGGTGAGTTAATTAAAAAAATGGCAAGATGTTTTCCCAATTACAACAATCTTGACCTTTTCAAGTCTAGAGTTAACCGTTATAACAGGATTTTCATATCTTACCCTTTCCTAAGCTCATCCAAAACGACACAGAAATCCTCTACTTTGAGGAATTCTTGGACCTTGTATTGGATGAGCATGAACAAAAACAAGAACTCACATACAAGCAACAAATATTTACCCATCCACAAACCCTCATGGGCACCAATATAACTGACAAATATTTATCTCTTTCTCAACTAAGGAAATGCTTCTTGGCTCAAATATTCGAAATTCCTAGCACCTAAAGAATGCCGGAGCGTACAACAGCCGAAACGTCGTACAAATAGCAACAAAGATGAGGACAATAGTCCGAATAATGTAAATACCCTTTACACTATATCACTAAACTAACCTCTGTAAATTTTATGTGTTAAATCGATAAAAAAATGTATGTGTTAAATCGATTAAAAAATCGATAAAAAATGTGTTAAATCGATAAAAAAAAATCTTGCAGGAATGTTTGCTAACAATTACCCACACACAGACGCACTAAGCAAAAAGTAAATTGATTCTGGAATTTCAAGAGAGATACTTGAACTGACTCTGTTGAATTATTCTCCTATGTGCCATGCCCCTTCAAGATGTAGGAGATCATGAACCTCCACACTTTTCTATCCCTTGTAGTTCTTAACACCCTTTCGGTTGTTACCCCTTCTAAACCCTGTTCTTCCATCCATTTGCTCAACCCCATCAAATATGTCACGCGTTTCTTTCCCTGTCTTTCTTTCCATCCCTTTGTCCTGTGAGTATCAGATTCTCCAAGCCCTCTTTCTTCATTACATGTTCCAGAAAATTTTACTCTCTTTTCCTAATGTTACGTATTAGGTTCCTTTTCGTTTCGATCATGCCCAAAACTTTATCGTTGCTCACATTTTAGGTCTATGATATTCTCAGCATCCTTCTGTAGAACCACATTTCGGTTGCTTCATTTTTTTCCTTCATCTTTGATGAAAGTTAGCTCTGACGGTGTAAATGAGTTACAATTGTTCAGAACTGATTACCCTCCCAGAAAGAAACGACATCTGTAGCAGGTGTTGTTGTTCGCACCAAACAAAAAACAAAAAAAATCACTGCAGGAATATGGCACGTCAGAACGTTGACCATCTGTGGACAGATGGAGAATGTCAGACAGGAGATGAGCAGATTGAATATCAAGATCTTTGGAATATACGAAACTAGGTGGCCAAACAATGGAGATTGTATCAATGATTAACACAGGATCATATACGCAGGCAGTAAAAAATAGGAAAATGAAGTCGGTTTAATACTGGACCAAGACATGAAGAATTACGTTCTGGGTTACTGCCAGTCGTTTGAAAGAGTTCTAGTGATCAAAACGAAAGGAAATCCCTTCAGCATCGCTGTTATAGTAGAATATGCACAAAGCACTAAGGGGGAAATAGAATCTTTCTACTCCATACTGGACAACGCCAAGGTTCTGTGTGAAACGCTAAAATGGTTAAAAGAACATTCTTTAACACAAAACAAACGAATGTTTTAGACAAAACTTATTCTGTAAAATAAAATGACCTTAAAGCAAGACAACGTCAGGTGTTGAAAACCATTTGAACTTTTGCAACTCATCACTAAAACAAGTCATGCTTGGTCATTGTCGTGTTCCATAAAAGGTTTTTAGGCAAATTTAAAGATCATGACTAAATTGATTTATATGTTACGTTAGGTTTGGGATAATTTATATCAAATGAAATCGCCGCAGTTCCTATAAAATAGCTTGCATAAAACAAGCTTCAACCATTCTTCCTCTACTTTGGAAGGGGAAGGAACTTTCTATTTCAATACATCAGCAAATATAAAACCAAATAGTTTGTCTAAAATTTGCAGCCTGTTTTTCTTTATTGCCAGCGCTTCGCGGTGCTAAAAAGGTAAGTCATTATTGGAATCGAATGAATTCGCGACTTTTTATTAGCTGTCCCAACAGCAGTAAAAATTTGTTTTCAATCTTTTTTCTTTAATATTAACTTTTTAAAGAACGGTTTTTTTTTGTTTTGTTTTTGTTTTTTTAAGTTTTGTCTAAACAGTTGAATAATCACTAATAACACTAGAAACGCAATAATGACTCTGTGAGGCTAAGAAAACGACCGATAAAGTTACAGAATCTTTTTCTCTATATATTTCAAGCGTATTTCTATTTTTTTTTCTATCTCAAAATAGTTCTTTCAAGATTTTTGAACTGGCATTTGTAGAAAAAAAAATTATTCAATTAACAATGCTAATTTCCGATTCCAATTAAATCTTTAAAATTTACGTTGCTTCGATATCGCCACACTATCGTTATTTTCATAGCAATGGAGGTTCATTCTTTCGTTCCACCAGTTATAGGTCTGACACGTCATGCTATTTTCAAAGGGTAGTTTTCCTATATTCCAAATATAAGAAAAAATTTACTTAAAGATTCTTTCCCTAAAACTGTTACTTTAGGGGGATACACTCCCAACTTGATGTTTCTTTGAACACCACAATCTCAACACCACAATCTCAACACCACAATCTCAACATCAAGTCAAGGGTCAATATTTAGCTATCCTTATCATCATAACCATTTTAAAAGAATCTAAAAAAGATAGATAGATAGATAGATAGATAGATAGATAGATAGATAGATAGATAGATAGATAGATAGATAGATAGATAGATACTGAATTAGATAGATAGATTGACACTGAATTAGATAGATAGATAGATAGATAGATAGATAGATAGATAGATAGATAGATAGATAGATAGATACTGAATTAGATAGATAGATTGACACTGAATTAGATAGATAGATAGATAGATAGATAGATAGATAGATAGATTGACACTGAATTAGATAGATAGATAGATAGATAGATAGATAGATAGATAGATAGATAGATTGACAGTGAATTAGATAGATAGATAGATAGATAGATAGATAGATAGATAGATAGACACTGAATTAGATAGATAGATAGATAGATAGATAGATAGATAGATAGATAGATAGATTAGATTGACACTGAATTAGATAGATTGACACTGAATTAGATAGATAGATAGATAGATAGATAGATAGATAGATAGATAGATACTGAATTAGATAGATAGATACTGAATTAGATAGATAGATTGACACTGAATTAGATAGATAGATAGATAGATAGATAGATAGATAGATAGATAGATAGATAGATAGATAGATAGATTGACACTGAATTAGATAGATAGATTGACACTGAATTAGATAGATAGATAGATAGATAGATAGATAGATAGATAGATAGATAGTCATCCTGAGATTTCTTTCTGTTGTTCTTTTTATATAATTGAATACAACTTACTAAAGTTACAGTGGGAGAAGATAAGCAAAACCATGCATGGTACCCCACCAAAATCCATTGATTTATAATATCATTTTATTTTATTATATTTTTTCTTTCATGATAGAATCCAAAGACGTTTCCGCCTCCTTGTGGGTGATGAACTATTTTCCATTCTACAATCCCTTTTCCCACAGACGAAAAGTCACAAGCTTCTTGCTGCTCTATCGCTACTCTCCTGTAAAGTCTTTATACGATACTTCATACGTTCCTTAGTTCCACAAGTTTTAACTTTCACGGCTAAGACCCGCCATGCCACGCACAATGTTGTGTACCACTGGTGAGATGTAAGGTCTACCTGAACGGCTTTTTTCCACGAAGCGCTGATTTGTGAAACCGACTCCCAAAAGGATGCTTTTCAAAACATTTACAGTATTAACATGGTCAAGTCAAGAGTCAAACGTTATCATCCTCAAATATCTCCATACTTCTTACGTCTACCTCGTGTGGCTTATGTGTACAGGGTAAACATTATTGCAACACTTTTTTTTAATATTGTATTAAAAAATAGGATGCGTTGTGGTGCAGTGGATATCGGCTAGGAACGAGAAATCGGAGAGCTAAGTTCGATTTTTAGTTGAATTTGTTGCATCCATTTACGCGCAAATACCCTTGGGGAAGGTATTAATCCGTCTCTTCCTTCAAGTTATGGGTTAAATGGTAAGAGAGATTGGGTTCTATAGCCTTGGCTGGCAACCAGTCTACCGCAGAAGGCAATGGCAACCTACTGCAGGATAATTTTCTGTCTGTTTCAATATATGATCGCCCAAAGCGTGTATTACGTATAGCACTTAAGTGACTGGCCTTTGGGGAAGGTATTAATCTGTCGCTTCTCTCTCCAGCTATGGGTTAAATAGAAGAACAGATTAGGTTCTATAGCCTTGGTTGGCAACCAGTTCAGAAATAAATGACAACCTAATGCGAGGAAATATTCTGCCCAGTCAGCCATCTCTCTTTCGAGACATGATCACCCAAACATGTATTATGTATGGCACTTAACTGACTGATATTAAAATATATTAAATATTATATTAAAAATTAGGTATGAATGGCCGAAAATATATGCCAAGTGTTAATCTGTTTAGGAAAAAATTGTAACCTCTTTATTCTGATGATGGCCCCGAAACAATTGTTCCTGCCCAAGATCTTTAATTTTAATCATACGCGTAATTTATGGTTAGATTATGTTTAAAATTACAATCAAAGGTTTGAATATCTTTTCAGCCATTTAAATATTTTCAGGGTATTTATTATTAATTTATGCTTTTTTTTTTTTTTAAGATCTGCCGTGAGAAATTTTTATTAAGACATAAGGAAGAGGTAACTTTTGGAGAAGATTGTTTTATTTCGATTATGTTACTATAGCATCGAGACTGGTTATAACAAAAATTAAGTGTCGGGTCATTTGGAAACGCCGGGTATTGTAATCAATGAAAATTAAACCCTTAAAAAGTAATCCCACCTTTGGAATATAAGTAACCTGTTACAGATACTAGTGAAGATTACATCTTAAATCTGCTTACCGGGGGAACTATATTTAATAGGGGTTGTGACAGCTAACTATATCATTTTTGCTTAGATTGTAACTGAAAAAAATTATGCTTACTGAATTTAATCATTCAACATAACGTTCATTCGAGGACGTGAAGGAGGTCTCTGACCAAAATCACAATTACTAGACACTCAGTGAGAATCGAACTCAATACAGAGTAAACAAGCTCACTAACAATTACTCCACAGCAAAACATCCTCAACATTGCTAAGCTCAATTAATTATTAATACTGTGATGAAGGCGAACAATGTAGTTCACACGATTGTGAATGAAGCTCGTGACGTGGTCGAAATGGTCTTTGAGACTTACTTAATATTACCCAACAGCTAATTTGTTCGTGCGGATAATGATAAAGCTTCGTTGAGTATGTGCCATAGTAACGAGGCATCCAAGTTGAACTAACACGCACACTCTGATATAGCTGACAATTACTTTACAAAAGAAATCGAGTGTCTACGTGGCAGCGGCTTTATAGTGTGTTTTTAGGAATAGGCGTTACATTTACAGAAAAACACGTTTATAACTTAAATAAACCGTATCGATTTCAGAATATCATGAACGCAAAGAAAAAATATAGTCCGTGATCACTTTTGACTAGTGCATCTTACCTTGTAATCTGAGTTGCTTTTCATAGTAGTAATAATAATTTATGATGTTGAATTTTAAATGAAAAACTGTCGGTCATTATTACTTTTTCGGCTTGTATTTCTTTCAGATAAATTTTATCGCTTTCTATTCATACTGTCATTCTTCAGACAATGGTAAACAATTATTAATATTATCAGGAATTTAGATAAAGAAATGTCAACCACTTTTATTTTTTTTATTTGTGTCTCTTAAATTTAACTTTTAGTTGCTTTCTGTTGCAATTTTTGAAACTTATTCACCAGACAATAGTAAAAAAAAAAATTAACATTATCTTTTAGATGAAATATCGACTATTTTTATTTTTGAATTCTACCGCTTACATTTACTTTTTACTTGATTACGACTGTAACTATTCAGACAGTCATTAAAAATAAAACAGAACAGAAATAATAAAGACTTAATTCCTGGACGGGAATCAATTTTAATGAGCTTATCTGACCGTGGTCAAAGGATGCATTCGAAAGACTGAGTCGAGTATATTGAGAAACAGGAAGATTACATTGAAAACAAAGTAAAGAGTACCGGACTCTTATATGATATCTGTCCTCCTGTATGGCAGCAAATGCTGGACAATCTCCTCAAGGATGAAGGAGAGACCCGAAGCAACAGAAATGTTGTTCTACAGAAGGATGCTGAGGATACCATGGACCGAATATGTGAACAACAAGGTTTTGGAGAAACTGTAAACGAAAAGGAAACTTATACTTAACATCAAGAAGAGCAAGTAGATGGCGGAACGGGGTTTGGGAGAGATACCAAGAGGTAAAGTATTGAGGGCGACAAGAAATAAAGGCAAGTGGTAGTCCATGATCGCCAACGTCCCGAAAGGACATGGATGGCACATGAAGAAGAAGAAAACTAAATAAAGAAGATATGACCGTGATAACTGCTTAAAAAGTTTTACTGCCTTGCAATAGCGATCCTTTTTTTTTTTTTGGTGGGGAAGACAGACCTGAAAGACAAACATTACGATCATTGAGATTATAGCTAGCATTCCTCTTCCTCTTCTGTGTGCTGAGTCCCTTCAGGGCATAGACAACCAGGGCTCTCCAAACTGCCTGTCCTTCGTATGTCTTAATATATAATAATTAATAAATTTTGTTTTCTTGTTATTTCTCCTAACCCTTTCTGCGCCATCCATTTATTCAGTCGCACTAAGTAAGTTATGCGTTTTTCCTCTGTGTTTCTCGCCTTCAGTGTGTCCTATGTGTATCAGAATTTCCAACACCTCTTTCCTTCTTATGTGATCAAGAAATTTCAACTTGCCTCTTTACTCTGCCATAAATTTGGAAACGGCATGTTGTACTGCTTGGCATTCGCACCAGAAGCTCTAATGCGAATATTTCAGAATGTTTATGTGTCAATCTGAGGACAGTGCAGAAGATTCGGAAAGAGTTGTATGATATACCATATACCAAATATCATGATAGTCAACATCATGGTATTTGAAGTGATCATTACTGATGGCGATGTTATGTCTAAATTTATCTTCTCAGAAAGCCTCAAACTCAACTGCCTTGATGAGGTAATAAAAATAAGAAGGCCGGAGCGTATAACTACCGAAAGGTCGTAAACATGACAACAAAGACAAGGACAATAGTCCGAATAATGTAAATAGTATAAATACTATCTCATCTCAGAAGGATAGACAAATACAAGTCCAAATGTTAATTTTTATTTTTTTAGAGAAGCAGGTTTCCCTCATTTTAAAGTTTTTTTTGTTTTTTTTTTACCACGAGCAAGGCGGTAACACCACTAATGCGCAAGGGGCTACGTAAGAGTGAAAAGATTGGAAAAGAGAAAGCCGGAAACCACATCCTAAACACGGAACAAGGGATAAGCCTCTTCGCCCGTTCAACAGACATGGGTGGAGCGCGAACCGAGTGACAGTTTAGTACAACTACTCCAATTGAAAAAAAGAAAAGAGTGAAAAGATTGGAAAAGAGAAAGCCGGAAACCACATCCTAAACAGGGAACAAGAGATGAGCCTCTTCACCTGTTCAATAGACGTGGGTGGAATGTGAACCGGGTGATAGTTTAGTCTATCTACTCCAATTGAAAAAAAAAGAAAAGTGAAAAGATTGGAAAAGAGAAAGCCGGAAACCACATCCTAAACAGAGAAAAAGGGATAAGCCTCTTCACCTGTTCAATAGATGTAGGTGGAGTGTGAACCGGCGATAGTTTAGTCTATCTAGTATAGTGCTTCCCGCTATTTGGGTGGTGGATGCGCGAGTGGTGTAATAGCTAGCGACCCGGAATAAGAACGGGGAAAGCCGAGTTCAAATTTTTAGAGTTTGTTTTATTCACATAAGCAAAACTACCCTTAGAAAAGGCAAGAATTCATCTCTTTCTTCTTCTTCGTCTCCTCCATTTTATTCTCCTTTAGCAATGGGTTAAATAGCACGGTTTCTATCTGAAAAAATAATTGTTATTTCAAAAATATGTTAATGAAATATTAATCTATCTAAACGTATTTATAAATGGAACTTTGTGTGTGTGTGTGTGTGTGTCCGTTACCTATAGTCTCCGAAACGGCTGAACCGATTTTCTTGAAAATTTACACAGTTGTACTATAAGCGTATGTGAGTGTTGTTAGCTAGGTTTTGTGTCGAGGTACCCCCGATAAATATCGAAAATCGATAATCGAAAAAATCGGGTAATAGAAGGAGTGGTCCGATTTTAATCAAATTTGATACACTCATAGACAAAGACATAAGAAACGATATTCAGAAGTTCCAACGTTGCAATTCTTACAATATTGCAGAATATCGGTAATATATATATATATATATATATATATATATATATAAGGCAAGATGTTTGTTTGTGTGCCTGTTGATCTGTCTGTATGTCCTTTATACAAATCCACAATTTTTATCCGATTCTCACCAAACTTCACACAAATATTCTTTAGGCTGAATCTGAGCTCCAGGACCATGGATTAGTTTTAAAGCTTTCATTACACCTGAGCAACGCCGGGCTATACTGCTAGTATATATTAATATGTTAATCAAATATATACCATGTGCAAATTAATTGAAACAAGTGATTTCGTTTCCTTTCTTTCAGTTTTAGACCCACTAGAGTGACAGAGGGTAATCGATTTCTATTTTTTTTTTTTTTGAGATTAGGTCATTTGTAGTGGTGGGCAGTAATAAACATTCATTTCCGGGGCATATGATGGCATTTTTTTTGGTCTTGAAAAATATTGTGTCATCTGTGATAGCATCAAATTTTTATCATGCCCAGACACTATTGACTCGACTGTCGATTAGTTGTTCTACAGCCATTGTCTGCGATAGGCGCTACTCTAAGGAAGCGTACGAAAATTGTAACACTACTCGAACACACTTGCAAGACTTACAGAGAGGTCGCGGATATTGTTGGTGTCAGCCGTTCAACTGTCAGTCGTGTCATCAAGGCGAAGAAACGAACTGGATCCATCAGACCAAAACGTAATAAAAATGTATTAGGAAGAAAAAAAACACTGGTAAGAGATGACATATACGTGATTAGGAAAAGTGTGAAAAATCTTAGGAAGACATTATTCATCTTGTTTCAAGTAATTTGCACAAGGGTGTAGCTAAAAAGAATCTTCTCATAAATTTCTATTCTCATCATAACAACAAAATAAAATCCAGAATTATCATTAGATTCTACGTAAAGGCGCTCAAAATGAGAATCCAGTTTTGTAAATAGACGACCGAGCTTCTCTACATTTATTGTTGAACATAGGCACACCGACGTTCAAAGGAAATAAGATAAAAACCTGTGTATGAAAAGAGAAGGTTAAATAGAAATATTAATGGTCACGTTTGCTTTCGCTTGTCGTTTTATAAGATTGGGAAAGCAGCGGCTACGTCAACGATATTTATTACCTTCCTTTGGTATTTTTACTGCATTATAAAATCTGTTTAAGAACCAGTAACAAACATTTACAAAACAATTTTGGGTTTCTTTTGAATATTTACTTTAAGGCGGGTAGTGATTTTTTTTTTTTTGTAAAGTTGGCAAACCCTGTTTTAGATGAAACAATTATCTTTATTTTACAGTGATTACACGGATTAGATGCCTCATCTTAGTGGCTATTGTAACATTAATACAACATTTGAAAAAGCAGCGTTTACGCCAACGCTTTTTGTTACCTCCTTTTTGGCTTTTTTTCTAACTGCATCATAAAATCAGTTTAAAAACCAGTAACAAACTTTTACAAAACAATTTTGGGTTTCTTTTGAATATTTACTTTAAGGCGGGTAGTGAACTTTTTTTTTTTGTAAAGTTGGCAAACCCTGTTTTAGATGAAAAAATTATGATTATTTTACAGTGATTACGCGGACTAAATTCTTCATTGCTATTATAGCATTAATACAGTCTTTGTATTATCAACAGTGACATGAAGCAAACCGACTGGTACAAAGAGCCAGTAGCCAAGCAGCATCGGCTCAATTCATTTTCGTTACTGCCAGTTATTAAACTTTACTATCATTCACGAAAGCTCTTGCTACGTGTTTGCTCTCTAACAGTGTGTTACTAATTTATCTGTTTGCAATAATTATGTCGTCGAGTAATGAAAAAATATATACATATATATATATGTATGTATGCATATATCTTATCTATTATAATAAAGACCGTTATATATGTATATATATATATATATATATATATATATTGCAGTCATTTTTGACGGCGGCAGTGGTACAGTCAGTCAGTTAAGTGCCATACGTGAAACACGCTTGGGCGATCATGTCTCGAAAAAGACATGACTGACTGGGCAGAAGATTATCCCGCAGTAGGTTGCCATTACTTTCTGCAGTAGACTGGTTGCCAGCCAAGGTTATAGAACCCTATCTGTTCTGTTATTTAACCCATAACTGGAGGAAAAAGACGGATTAATAACTTTCCCAAGGGTATTTGCGCGTAAGTGAATGCAATGAATTCAACTGGAGTTCAAACTCGGCTCCCCGATTTCTCGTTCCGAGCCGATATCCACTGCATCAAATGATTAACATGTCTTCTTTGTTAAGTTTATATCAATCACTTTCAGAATTCTGTTTTCGAATACGTGACGCACCCGATTTATACGCTGGAAAAGACTATTAAGTTGTTCGTCAAGTTATGGCCGGTTTTAGAGTGAACATTTTAATTGCGTTTTAGTATATTATAATTAGTTAAACAAAATTCTATTACTAATTCCTAATGATTAAAGTTAATTTTGTATCAAACTATTTCAATTTATACTCCTAAACTTGAACATGAGAAAAGAAAAGAGATGCGTTTACTTGTTTTGCATGAGTTCAAACGAGGTCAGAAGGCTTCTCAAACGGCAAAGAATATTAATATATGGATCCAGTTGTAATCGGACAGTGCAGCGATGATTTCTGAAGTTCGGCAATGAAGATACGAGTCATGAAGATCAATGTGACAGAGGACGTCCATTTGCTATTGACAATCAACATCTGAAAACAATCAGAAACATATTTTAATTGTGTTCTAATATATTATTATAATAGTTGCAAAAACTATAATCACAATGTGATTATAGTGTTCTATTTGTTAATTTCATTTCAATCTCTTTCAGAATTACTTTCTCAAATACATGACGCTTTTTGGTAGAGGTAGGAGGTCCTATATGTAGGGGGCTCCTGGGGGGAATTGAGAGTGGAAAGAAATACTGAGAGAGACAACAGCATGTTCGGAGTTGCCGAGAGGGCAAAGCTGCGAAGAATATAATCACAATGATTAACGTGTCCTATTTGTTAATTTCATTTCAATCTCTTTCAGAATTACTTTCTCAAATACATGACGCACCCTATCTATAGTCTGGAAAATAGTATTTTATTGTTCACAAAATAATGTCCGATTTTAAAATAAATATTTTAATAGTTCTTCATTATTATAATGCTTAAATAAAATTCTGCAACTAATTCTTAACGATTAAAGTGTTCTCTTTGATAATTTCATATCAATCTCTTTGAATATGTTCTCCTAAACATGAACATGAGAAAAAACAGAAGAGCTGCATTTAATTGTTTTGCATGAATTCAAACTTGATCTGAAGGCTTCTCAAACGGCTGCCAAGATAAACAGATCATGGGAAAAATAATCCACTTGTGATCGGACTGTACAGTGCTAGTTTCCGAAGTTCGCCAGTAGGGATAGAAATCTTGAAGTAGAGAAAATTCATCTGCAATTGACGATCAACATCTGAAAACAATCAGGCAAACAAAACCCATGGCAAATTGTCAGACGAATGACTCAGATAATATTCTTTAAAATCATTTTACAATTATTATTATGCTCAGTTCTAGGTGAACAGGTAGAGTCAATGTCTGTGGTATGAAATGTCACCAAAGAAGAAATGCCGAGTATGTGTGGACAGTTTTTAAATCTGCCTTGTTTGATTTTGAGTTTTGTTTCACAACATATCAACCTCTATGGATTATTTAATGCCATAAAGGTGGGGTTTAAAGGTATATTTAATGTTTCGTTAAAGCGAGAAGGTTGATTTATTCAGATTTTAATGAAATTTTTTTTATTTTAGAAAACTGAAGGTGTCTTCTAGTTTTGTATTCAAAAATGTATTGCTGGTAATATTTTTTTCCTTCAAATATTATGCCATTAATTCTTTTCCTTCAAAAATGTGTGATGGTAATACTTTTTTTCCCTCCCAAAATGTATATAAGTCTATTATTATGTATATATTTCTATAAAAGACTATATTCATATTTTCATAGTGTTTTGACCCCAGTTTGGGAGTTGACCATTTGCTCATAGCTGGGACCCTAACAGGTGCTACCACTCAGGGTCATGGTAGATCTGGGAATAAGCAATTAAGAGGTGGTTCCATGCTCGTCACAACCTTCCAATCAAAGGCCTTAAAAAGATAAAATGTCTGTCATTTTATCAGCGAGGATATGTCCGTCATTTTACCAACTAGAATAATTCCGTTATTTTATCAGCAAGAGAATATCTGTCATTTTAGCAACGAGAAAAAGTCCACCATTTTTTCAGCGAGAGAATGGCTAAGGACGCATTTCAAAGGCTAACCAGCCTACTGAGAAACATGACGATCTCATTAGAAACAAAGAAAAGAATACTAGATTACTATGTGATATTTCCTTCTATATGGCAGCGAGTATTCGACGAGCTCTTTGAGGATGAAGGAAAGGCTCGAAGCAGCAGAAATGTGGATGTACATGAGGATGCTGAGGATACCATGGACCAAGCACGTGAGCAACGACAAAGTTCTAGAGAGGAAGCAAATGAGAAGTAAACTCATACTTAGCATCAGGAAGAGACAGCTGAGGAAGGAAGGTTTCGAGAATTTAATCCTTACAGAGATGAATAGAAGGAAAGAGAGACGGGGAAAGCAGTGCGAGACATATTTGATGGTATTTGTCTATATTTCTGAGATAAGGTAGTGTTTACAGTATTTACATTATTCGGACTATTGTCCTCATCTTTGCTACCATTTGTATGACATTTCGGCCATTGCACCTTCCGGCTTTCTTCAGTTGCTAGAAATTTCGAACCGAATTTTTTATTACAATCATTGGGGTATATGATCTCCATTCCTTGCAATATTTGATTATATTGAGGAAATGGATGTTGAAGAGAGATATATACCAAGATGAAAAATAGTAAGAGTAGCAAGTGACAGGTGCAAGTGGAAATCCGTGATCCCCTACGTCTTGAAAGAACACGGCAGATAAAGAAGAAGAAGAAGAAGAAGAAGAAGAAGAAGAAGTTCGATTCACACTAGATTCTTCATACTTTCGGCCTTGTGCCACATCAAAGATACGCTTAAAAAACCACCATTCCGACGGCTTAAATAACAAGGAAAACTTGTTTAACAAGTTCTATTGTAAATGTTGTACCTGTTTTTATGTTTTATTTAAATTTTGCTTCTATTGTTTGTTTTTTATAGCTTGCAGGATGAGGCTCCTGGTTTTAGCACTAATTGCAGTGTGCGTACCACTTGCTTTTGCGAGGATCTACGTGCCTAAATCGTAAGTATTTTGAAATTCTTTTTGCTGTTTGTTTGTCTTTTTTTTTCTTTTGCTTTCTGGCTCGAAACAATTATGGCTATCCACACTTTCCTTTTCATTATTTGAATTCACTTAATTATCGGAAGGGTTTCCCGTTGCGGTTTTAAATTCAGAACACTATTTCTAGTTGAGTAGATGCCATCCAAAGCTAGAGAGTCTTATTCTTCTATTTTACCCAAAGGCTGACGAACGGACAGGAAATTGGTTCTTGCCTTTACAGATGGTTTTAATGCGAAATTAAAGTAATGGACTAGGTCGGGATTCGAACCCAGATCGCCGAATCCAGTTTTATCACCGATAACCGTTACACTACACTCACAGCCCCTCTGTTTTTGTAGGACTTAATAGGAATTGAATTGAAAATAGAAAATAGAAGGAAAAAGATTTTTTATCTGTTTATAGCGTACGGTGTGTAATACATTTATATTAATTGACTAAGGAATACAAAGGATAGGAAATTGTGGAGAGCCATGATCGAAGGACGCATATTCTTTTAACCCGATTTCTAAATTATTCAGGCTTGTAGATGTAAATAAATATACTGTTTAATAATAAAAAGAGCATCTATCCAAATATGAGTATTCATTTAAAATAATGTTAAAACAAATAAAATTACCAATATACATATATATATGTGTGTGTGTGTGTGTGTGTGTGTGTGTGTGTGCGCGCGCGCGCATACAAAGAGATCTACTCAAGTACGTACACATAACAAAGCCTCTTTTTTGTATACTTGTACATACATACTTGTATATATAATAAAAACACACCCACTAGTTTTGTGGGACTGATTTAAAATCCATCAACACCTAAACCCTCTGGTGTAGGCAAAACAAACAGGCTGACAGACACTTTAATTCAATTTGAATTATGATTACCACACATCTTCCGAAACCCCAAGGCCTTTTCCCTTACATACATTTTTGTATTTCTTTCATTTTAACCTGAGGAAGAACCAGATGCTTTTGCAAAGCGCGGTATTAATTAATTAATTAACTTTCCATTTTATCTCCTGTTCTTCAATGTTTACCATCAGTTATTACACTGGTCCGTTAGTTTGAATTTCCGTAGATATTCAGTTTTGACATCCCCCATGTGTAATTCATATCTTTGACCATTTTGTTAGCCACCATCCATTCTGATTACCCACAATTAATGGACAATGTTTACTTCTGTATTTCCTTGACTATCTTGTCCAATAGTTCTTTCATTTTCCTTTCTATTATCCACAGAGTTACTTTACCTCCTTCAAAATTGTCTCATGGTACTGTTTAAGTAAACCAGAAGAGGGAGAATAGTTTCATGTCACACACCAAACAAAGCCCCAAAGACGCAAGATTGGGTATTCAGAGTGAAAGAATACGAGAAAACGTTTGTAAAAAAAACAAAAAAAACAAAGAAATCAAGATTCAGAAAAACAGTAAAACAGAAAAACGGCCATTGACGTTGTATTTAAATTTTTGAAGATTGTAAGTGGCAGGGATGTGACTGTAGTGGATATCGACTCGGAATGACAAATCGGGAAGCCGAGTTTGAATTCCAGTTGGATTCGTTGCATTCACTTACACACAAATACCCACGGGAAAGGTATTAATCCGTCTCTTCTCTCTAGTTATGGATTAAATAATAGAACATATTGGGTTCTATAGCCTTGGTTAGCAACCAGTCTACCGCAGAAAGCTATGGCAACCTACGGGATAATCTTCTGCCAAGTCAGTAATGTCTCTTCCGAGACACAATCGCCCAAAGTGTGTATCACATATAGCACTTAACTGACTGAAGTAGCAGGGAAGCAAGAAATCGGAAGGGAGATCCATGGGTGAGAAGTGCGAGAAAAGGAATAAAACTTACGGTGATATCTAGCTATTTCAACAATAAAACAATGAGATCTAGCTGCCAATTTATTAATTTACTAAAAATCATGCAGTCGTGACACCAAAGAGGAGAGGTCATTCGAACAACTGACATGAAAATATTAAATCAAAGACAGAGAGAAGTCACGTCAAAACGTTGGAAAAAGGAAAACATTGAGAATTATATTGCATTTAAATCTTTGAAGATTGTAGGCGGCAGGAAAGCAAGAAACGAGAAGAGATTTCCACAGACGAGAAAAGAAACTATCGTAATAGAACTTACGGTTATTTAGCTATTTTCACAGTAAAACAATGAGATCTAGCTACCAATCAAGTATATGCGTAAATTCATGTGGACAAAGTAACAAGGAGGAAAACTCATTAAAATAAACACCATGAAAATATTTATAAAAAAACAAACAGGAAAGTGGCAATGTCAGTTTACTCCAATCGAAGTTTTCAAGTTTGTGACGATTCAAAAACTGGCTGAAGTCAAGATGTCAGATTAGTACTCCACAACGCACATCCCTGCCACTTACAATCTTCAAAAATCGACACGATAAGGTGCCAAGACACTAGGCACCCACCGTTGGGCTGGCCATCTTCCATGGAGTTTCTGACTGAAGATGTACATAGATAGAGAGATATACCATGCCGTTGGGTGCCAACCGTAGAGAAGCTTGCCGCCGACCGACCAAAAAGAATTAAAATCTGACAAGAAGTTATTTTACAGACAAAGTCTCGAAACGGCCAACTAGAGTTAAAAATAGATAAGAAGTGATTTTGCAGATAGAGGGGTTGTTGCGCTGAGCTAAAACAGAGAAGACGACTTACCGCTGCCGCTGCCACCACACACAGAAAGAATCCTTCGGCAGTTTCCGTAAAACTTCGGTGTGAAGTGAACAAAGATATTTTTGAATCGTCACAAACTTGAAAACTCCGATTGGGTTGAACTGACATTGCCAACCAGAAACTCGAATTAATGTTAACGCTTCGCACACTACTACTTACAGACATTGTACGAAAATTCCGTTCCGTTGTCGGCTAAATAGAACCAAGGCTTGGGAAGAGACGATTGGCGATTGTTTATAATTTATTTCTTTTTTTTTTTATTTTGTATATAATGACTTTTCCGCAATTTATTCGGGCGTCATTCAATTTGCTTTTGGTCTGTTTTTCATTCACCCAAATGTGCGCGCGTCCTGTCTGGTTTGATTTGGCGGAGAGACATCTAGAGAGAATTCAGCGTGACTTCCTTGAGATCGAAATTCACAGCGTGGGCGGGGAAGAACACAGTTGTAATCATCGAAGCCATCCACAACCAGGTGGCCGGGCGTCCGTTCGCATATATAAATCGTACTTGGTTATATATTATAAAATGTATAAGACGGATTCTGCTGCAAAAATGTCTAACATGACAGTGAGTTAACGTCTCGAGCAGAAGGCTCACAATTGATTCTATATGATCATTCCACTTCATGTCAGTTGATAACGAGAGTGCAAGAAAAAGCATTGACTTCCTTTCATGGTAGTTGTCATCAGCCATAGAGATTAAAATGTTGTTTATCTTCTTCTTCTATGTGCTCTGTCCTTTCAGGACGTAGGCGATCATGGTTCTCCACGTCTCCCTATCCCTTGTGGCTCCCAGTATGTTTGCTCCTGTTACTCCTGGCAACCACCGTTCCGTCATCCACCTGATCATGGCCCTGCAGATATGTTATCCGCTGCCTTCCTCTGTCTCTCTTTCCCTCTATCTGGCCAGTCAGTATCAGGTCCTCCAAGCTCTCCTTCCTCATTGCGTGTCCCAGGAACTTCAGTTGTCTCTTTCTGGTGCTCAATATTAATTTCCTTTTTCCAACACCTCATCGTTGCTTGCATGTCCACGATATCCGTAGCATCCTTCTAGAACCACATTTCCGCTGCTTCCAGTTTTGTCCTCATTTTCGATGATATTGTCCAGCATTCACTGCCGTATTGAAGAACTGACATCACATAGCAATCCAGCACTCTTTTCTTTGTTTCTAGTGAAATTTTCCTGTGTGTTAGTACTTTACTCAGCTTCTGGAACGCGTCAGTTTCGTTTCGGAGGTGTTCAAATTTACAGGATATTTCTTTGCCTAGTTGGTGTACACATTTATTCTTCTTGGGTTGGCTTTACGAATTCGGACATGACAAAGAAAAGATTGAAGTACTTTTTTTAACGAAAGATATTAAAGGAAAGAAAAATATTTATAAATAAACAATTGTTTTGGCGACCACTTTTGCAGTTAAATACTTTAGTTAGTGCCTGATCATAACCTAAATGGGTGACCGTTTAGAAATACCAGTTGCTGTAAGATAACGGCTCAGAATTGGAAATTAGACGGCCGGGTTCTAAATCCAGTTGGATTCTTTATATTCACTGACGTGCAAATACCTTTGGGAAAGATGTGAATCCACCTATTCTATCTACCGACGATGGGTTAATTCGTAGTACCCGTATTAGCAAGTCATTGCAGTTGCACTGTAAGCAAGGTCTAATCAGGACTCCCGTAAAAAATGCAAATGTAAAAAATTGTGACAATCGCGAAAAAAAGAATAACAGAAAAGAAAAAAAAAAAGAAAAATATAAATTGTAATTTAAGCCTAACACTCTCCGGTGATTATAAAGTCTTTATTTGTAACATACAATTAGATATACATTTTTGATAATAATAACATCTGAACTCTCAAACGATAAAAAATTAACGATAGCAAATTATGCAAAGTTGCTGAATATAAATTTCGGCAAGAAAAATAGAAAGTAAAAAAAGAAAATAGAAGCGTTGTAATTCCTATTATTTATTTAGAGATACTTGGTAAAAACCAAAGAAGAATCAGTAAAATGATCTGTTGTGGACTGTTATTGCATCCAACTGCCTCCGACTGCCTTCTCGGAAGTCACGGAGGTTATTATTTATTGACAGAGGAAGTGTCCATTCCTGTAGATAGAGCACCATAACATGTAGAATCTCTGTTTCAGTCACTTTTTCATCGCCTGTGCTTTTCTATAAATATCTTCATGGTACACTATTTACATTATTCGGACTATTGTCAACATCTTCGTTGCCATTTTCACGATGTTTCGGTCGTTGTACGCTCCGACCTTCTTCAGGTGCTAGGAATTTCGAACCGAACACTTTATTACGATCACTGGGGTACATCATTCTCATTCCTTGTGCGAAGCCATGTCTGGATTATCATGAGTTAGCTCCCTTTAACCCGACGTTCTAAGTAATTTATTCACCTCTGCTGTAGCCTGGTATTGAACTCACAACTCTTCAGTAACCTTTTTTTGTCAGAGTTCATATTGCAACTTTTTTATGTTAATGGTTTTCTTTAGTATTTTTCAAATTAATGATTTTCGCTAGTATTTACATTAGATTTATAAGTCCCAGAAATTCAATTGTTATTTGTCCTCAAGGATATTATGGTTCAGGCGTTGGTTGGTTACAGTGATTTGACCTAAAAAGTTGTGAGTTCAATACCAGGCTATTTGATAAACTAATTTTCTTTCTTGATCGATGAATCCTGTAATTTTTCACTTTTATGCCTGTGCTCGCCTTTTGTAAGAATTTATTAGAAGATCTTTTCAAGCTGATTTTTTTATTAAATTCAACTAATCAGCTTTAAAAGAATCTAACAGCTTACTGCTTAAGGTTATCTTTTTAGATTTCAGATTTTCTCCTTAAAAGTTGCGTGGTGTGTTGGAAGGATTCACATAGAAATGAGTTTTCCAACGTAGTCTTATTTTATTTCAATGATTTTCTGCATGAGGGTTCTCCTGAAGGAATTCAAAGATGTGTAAGGAATGTTTTTTAAAGAATATTCCGTGGAAAAATTTTCCATTTGTATAGTAAAATCTGTGTAAGTAGAGTTTACAAATTAGGAGTAATACAGAGCGAACTTAACAATATATTGCTCAATGAGGAACAACATATGAAATAATGACAAATTTGTAAAAATTGTGAGGATAATCAAAAAGCTAAGCTTCATCTAATTAATATAAAATATTAGATTAGTATAAAATATAAAATAGATAAAAGTAGTAAACTCAAATGATATTATTCAAAGCAATATGATATATATATATATATATGATGAATATAATAATCATAATGATCATAATAATCATAATATATATATATATATATATAATATTTATTAATAAATTATAACATTGATATGTTATAATATCACTACAAAAGTAGCTATTTTGTTTCGACACTTTTTGTGTCTTTTCAAGTGATGTTGTTATTTCGAAACAACAACATCACTTGAAAAGACAACAACATCACTTGAAAAGACACAAAAAGTGTCGAAACAAAATAGCTACTTTTGTAGTGATATTATAACATATCAATGTTATAATTTATTAATAAATATTATTATTATTATTATTATTATTATTATTATTATTATTAGCTCTACTTTGTATTGAGCACTTTTTTAAAAATAGTGTTTCTTTGGATGGGGAATATTATTCCACCCATACTTGGTTATATATATATATATATAAAATAAAGAAAATGAAGGACAATAATTGCGAATTATACTAAATTACCATTTTACTTTTAAGCAATATTTGCATACATTTTCTTGTCAATTAAAATTATAATCCGCTCTTTGTAGGTACGAAAAATCTCGTCTTTTCTCCTTGAGTTTTTGACGCAAAAATATTGGTTATGTATATTTTTAAGAAAGAACAAATATTCACATGATTTAATAAAATTATGTATTTTTATTCTTAATTCAAGAAAAATTATTATTAACCACAAATTTTTGTGCATATGCTTAAAACATATATAAAAATATTTTTTAAATATTTTTTGTTAAATTAAAAGACAGAGAAAATTTTAAAAAAACATTAATATCAATGGGTTTCAAATTGACATTTGTAAAGAACAGTCATGTCTAATAATCCAGGGATCAGTTTTGCACTATATTGATATTAAGAGCAGGACCATCTTCTAAAAGGATTAAAAATATCTAATATTTTTTTTTATTCTGACAATTGTCATAGACTAAGAAAAACAGTATAAACATTATTCAGACTATTGTCCTCATCATGCCATTTGGACGAGGTTTCAACCGTTGTACGCTCTGGCCTTCTTCAGGTGCTAGGAATTTCAAACCGAACCCTTTATTACAATCACTGGGTATATCAGTTTTATTTCCTAGCTTAGACCCTCTTCCGGTAGTCATGAGTTATCTCCCTCTAACCCTGTAAGTTATTTGTTCACCACAGCTGTAGCCTGGTATTGAACTCACAACTCTTTGGGTCAAGTCATTGAAACTAACCAATGTCTATATCCACAGGTCCATGTGTCTTTAATAGTTCGAATAATGTAAATACTGTAAATACTACCTCATCTCAGAAATATAGACAAAGACTAAAAGAGATCTAAAGAATGCTAATCTACAAAAAAATAAATATTCCTCCGCCAAAAAATGATTTCCCTGAAAATTATTTTCGCACCAAAATTTTTCTAATTTCACTTGTGGATCAGTTTATGTAAGTAGTGTCCCGTAAAGGCTTTTAAATGTTCTATTACATGGCTGGCTAAGTCCTCTGTATATTTGTTTGTCTTGTTCTTTAATTATTGATATTACATGATGTGCTGTTTCCCTCCTCTCCTAGGTTTTGTCAAAAGCTTTCTAGGACAAGCTTTTTATGCTGACATTAAATGAAAAGACTATATTGAAACAAATGCTGGACATGATGTTAGAAATGTTGGTTCACTGTGTCGTTCTAGACAATCTTTCTCTCCAGAATCTACTTTACACATTTATATAAGTCTGTCGGTCATCGTTGCTTAGAATATTGCTGCCACATCTGGTCGAATGCTCCTCCTATATATATTGAGATTTTTTTATAAAAACCCAAAGAAACTCTGCAATGTTTTTGGTCCTGACCTTTCATCTCGGCTTCAATAACATGCTCACCAGGGTAACATAGCTTCTCCATGCCCTTTCTATAAATAGTTTAATGGAACTTAAACTTCATGGATTTAAGCGCAGGATTATTTTGGCCACATGGAATCATCATTTTACAGTGGAAATGGCTAGATGCAACCGTAAGTTCTATGCTAAGATTTCCTTCTCTTGTGAATCGTTACCTTTTATCTTCTTAGTCCCTGTTCTTTTATTGTCTCTCTTCTCAATACTGTTTTATTTTTGTCCTATTCTCTAACATTCCATTGTGTATTAGTGGCTTCATTGCCTTCTTTTGAATGAAATGATTAAAATATTGTACCGTTCCAGGTTTTTTTCTTAAAATTTTTACATTTGATCCATTGCTGGAAACAATGGCTATTACACTGTATCATTCTAGAAAATGCATGTTTCCTCGGGTTTTTTTTCACCAGTAAAAGGAATAATGCTGCTCTATATGGACAGGAGTTGCCCATTTTTCATTCTCAATAGATTCTTAAAGCGCCTCTGCGTACTTGTGGGCGATAAAATACTTTGCACTCTACGGGAAATCAGATTGAATAGATTTGTTATCATCAACTGACAGGTTTGATTTGTAAGTTGGGCTTTTTTCAGCGATGTTCACGCTTTCTCACAGATGGGAAGAAGCGACCCCCTCACTACTCTATTGCTATTTCTATGAGAAGTGCCCCGACAAATTAGACTTCTTACTTCAACCAGTTCTAACCTTTATGGCTAATAGCCGCCACTCTCCGCACACTGTTGGGGAAACGTCTTCATTCCATACGTATACCAGTTTGGGACATGAAAATTCTGCTCAAATATCTTCTTCCCGCGAATAGCTACCCTGTAGAACCGACTCCCGAGTGAATGCTTTTCACGAAGAAAACAGTTAAAGCGACATAAATATGGTTCTACAGAAAGATGCAGAGGATACAATGGACCGAACACGTGAGAAACGACGAGCTTTTATAGAAAACGGAAATAAATGGAAAATTATACTTAACATCAGCACGAGGCAGTTGAAATTAGTGGGGAACGTAATGAGAAGAGAGGGCTTAGAAAGTCTGATACTCACAGAATATTTTGAAGAAAAGAGGAACGAAGAGCATAACATACATGATGAGTTTGAGTAAATAGATTAAACAACAGGGTTTGGGAGAATTAGCAAAAAAAAAAAATTTATTAAGAGCTACAAAGGACAGGAAAATGTGACGGGTCACCTACGTATTAAAAGAACAGGGCGCATAAAGAAGGATGGAGCCAGCGCATAAAATACTTGATGAGCTTGAGTAAATGGAACTAACCAATGTCTCTGTCCTTAAGGACACATGGCCCAGTGGATATAGACATTGGTTAGTTTCAGTGACTTAACCCAAATAGTTGTGAGTTCAATACCAGGCTACAGCAGTAGTGAACGAGTATTTTAGAGAGTCCGGTTAGAGGGAGATAACTCATGACTACCAAAAGAGGAATGAGGATGATATACCCCAGTAATTGTAAGAAAAGATTCGGTTCGAAATTCTTAGCACCTGAAGAAGGCCGGAGCGTACAATGGCTGAAACGTCGTACAAATGACAACAAAGATGAGAGCATTAATCTGAATAATGTAAATAGTGACAACATACAAATCAAGTCTGTTAGTTGACGGTAACAATTTTATTCAATCTGATGTCTCGACACATGTAACTGCGGTATAGTATTTAACTTTATTATTACCTTCCGCCAGTACACAAATTATCAGTTTGTTTGTTTCTGTCTCTTAGAAAATGCTATATCATTTTATTTCTTTCCTTTTTCAGACACAATACTCATGTAATATATATGCCGAATCAATATATACATGGCCGACCTTTTTATCTTTTTATCTTCATTTACGGCAACACAAGGCCAGTTACTGTTTCGGTCTATGTTAATGGTGTGTTAGTTAACACTAGCATACTCTATCCTGGTAAGTAATCTTTGCCACGCTATTCAACGTCACAGATACTAGTCTTAAGCAATTATTGGAGTAGATAGACTAAACTATCGCCCGGTTCACACTCCACCCACGTCTATTGAACAGGTGAAGAGGCTCATCCCTTGTTTCCTGTTTAGGATGTGGTTTCCGGCTTTCTCTTTTCCAATCTTTTCACTCTTTTCTTTTTTTATTTTTTTCAATTGGAGTAGATAGACTAAACTATCGCCCGGTTCACACTCCACCCACGTCTATTGAACAGGTGAAGAGGCTCATCCCTTGTTCCCTGTTTAGGATGTGGTTTACGGCTTTCTCTTTTCCAATCTTTTCACTCTTACGTAGCCCCCTGCACATCAGGGGCGTTACCGCCTTGCTTGGGGTGATATGATTAAAAAAAAACAACTTATAATCATTAATTTTTTTTTTAATTTCACTCCAAGCAAGATAGAACCGACACTAGCGCGCAGGATGTTACAGTGAGAGAAAAAACTGGGTTCAACGGGTATTAAATAAAAAAAATAAAAGATGAACAAGATTCAAGATTGCAATTGACTTTGCATTTTATGTTTTGGAGATTGTAGCTATCAGGGAAGCAAGTAAACGGAAGGGAGTTCCACATTGCGAGAAAATAAACTGTTAGAATAAAAAAGGCGTTCACATTTAACTATTTCAATGCTTAATTGGCGGGACCTAAATGCCAGTCTAGTATAGCGCTTAAATTCATGTGGCTGGCGCGCCAGTGAAAAGAACTCGTCAGAGCCGTTGCCATGAAAATATTCCTAGAAATGACAGCGAGAAATCATATATATATAGCAGGTCTCCGCTTATCTCACAGGATAAAGATACCATCCCGTTTAGTTAAAATTCAGATCTTTAGAGATGAATCTGTAGTGATTACTCCAGTCTGAAGGTCTATACGATCGTATATGAGAGCTGTACACTGCATGCGCCACCCAACCAACTTAAGATAGTCTTTGCTAGTTTCACCCCTTGCCCTTACGTAAACACTTACACGTCTGAGTATAAACCTAAGACGATCGTAAAAACTCAGTGTAAATATGACAAGATTTATACATTTCGCTCCCTATCATTATATAACTGGTACATTCATTGGAAGTTATAACTCGTAGTTAGAGCGTTAGGGTTCTTGGAATAAGACCTGGTTTCTAATCTGGTAATCCGGAATGTTGTCTCAGCATACGGCAATACTAGGATGTGCCTGATAAGCATACTACGGATGACTACATCAAATCTATAGCTGCATCTACGGCTAAGAAGGTTCGGACACTGTGTCAGGCCAAAAAGATTCTCTCCATTTTGCCCATTGATAAACCTACCATTCGTCTGTGCATTGAATATTGTTGCCATATCTGATTGGGTGCCCCTGTTATTCATCTCGATGTTCTCGAAAAAAATCAAAAGATAGACCTGCAATGTAATCGTTCTTGACTTACCATCTCGACTTCAGTCATTTTCTCACCGACGTGACGGGACTTCCTTCTATTCATCTCGATGTTCTCGAAAAAAATCAAAAGATAGACCTGCAATGTAATCGTTCTTGACTTACCATCTTGACTTCGGTCATTTTCTCACCGACGTGACGGGACTTCCTTCTATTCATCTCGATGTTCTCGAAAAAAATCAAAAGATAGACCTGCAATGTAATCTTTCTTGACTTACCATCTTGACTTCGGTCATTTTTTCACCGACGTGACGGGACTTCCTTCTGTTCATCTCGATGTTCTCGAAAAAAATCAAAAGATAGACCTGCAATGTAATCGTTCTTGACTTACCATCTTGACTTCGGTCATTTTCTCACCGACGTGACGGGACTTCCTTCTCTTCATCTCGATGTTCTCGAAAAAAATCAAAAGATAGACCTGCAATGTAATCGTTCTTGACTTACCATCTAGACTTCAGTCATTTTCTCACCGACGTGACGGGACTTCCTTCTATTCATCTCGATGTTCTCGAAAAAAATCAAAAGATAGACCTGCAATGTAATCGTTCTTGACTTACCATCTCGACTTCAGTCATTTTCTCACCGACGTGACGGGACTTCCTTCTATTCATCTCGATGTTCTCGAAAAAAATCAAAAGATAGACCTGCAATGTAATCGTTCTTGACTTACCATCTCGACTTCAGTCACTTTCTCACCGACGTGACGGGACTTCCTTCTATTCATCTCGATGTTCTCGAAAAAAATCAAAAGATAGACCTGCAATGTAATCGTTCTTGACTTACCATCTCGACTTCAGTCATTTTCTCACCGACGTGACGGGACTTTCTTGTATTCATCTCGATGTTCTCGAAAAAAATCAAAAGATAGACATGCAATGTAATCGTTCTTGACTTACCATCTCGACTTCAGTCACTTTCTCACCGACGTGACAGGGCTTCCTTCTGTATTTTCTACAAATAATTTCATGGCAACTGCGCTAACGAGTTTTTTTCACTGGTGAGCCGTTCACATGAAATTATGCGTGCTACTAGAGTGTCATCTAGGTATTCACTTTCACTGTTGCAATAGTTAAATCTAACTTCCACTTCTAGTCAAATAGTTTCTTTTCTCGCACTTCCTGTCTGTTTACTTATTTCCTTGTTAGGTACAATCTCTAAAAATTAAAACACCACGTCAATTGTGATCTTCTATCTTCTTGAAACCCGTTCAGCTTTTATTCTTTCTTCAATGCCCCCCATGTACACAGTCTTTTCTCTCACTGTAACCCCCTGCGTACTAGTGTCGTGCTTGGGGTGAAATGATTAAAAAGTTGCAAGTCTTTGGCAGTGGAAATGGGGAGATTAGAAGCGATGGATAATCGCAAGAATACTCATGTCCTCACCTAATCAAAAGAGGGAATCTCTTCAGAGCTGGTGTGATCTATCTATAGATGGTGACTCGATTAATGTGCCCATCCCCTAGCATCCCGGCCACTCGCCGCGGTGAATGACTGAAATTCTTGAGAGAAAGAGTTAAGTTCTTAATCGGGTGAACGGATTATACAGAGTGCAACAGAAATATATACCATAAATATCTCCCACATTAATGAAAATGGTGTCTTTATCTCGCCAATGTCTTACCATGATGTGGAAGGAATTCCTTGGAAGTATATGTGGACGTATAATTTTGCAGCCATCAAATCGCTGCGCAGAAAGTTCACTGCACAGAAAGTTGAACCCTGTGAACGGATAAAAAATAAACAATCTTAATGGGTTTTAATGATTTAAGAAAACTTTAAAATAGAGTAATATGTAATAATAACTGTCTTTATGTGTTTTAATCTAATTAATTTAATAATTAAATCTTTCCTCAAAGCGAACCTTCCTCTCACGAACTTGAATATATGAAAGATATATCTGTTGCACACTGTAAACAAGACGCAAAGAATCAGTACAATTCCATAGAAAAATCTCAAATTGCTCAAATCTGTAAAATAAATATTCGCAGATCATTTTAAGCTGCATTGTTGGTAGATAATTGCGAACGCATTTAATTTATTTGAACATTTCTTTATATATTTCTTTTTGCTTTTTAGGACAAACTTTAATCATACTCATCGTAAGTATATTTGAGCGATTACTGTTTTATTTAATTTCATCTTATATTAAACAATTATTTTAAAATTCTTCTTTCATCTGCCATATCACTTCAGCATGTGGGCGATCATGGCTTCCTGCAACTTCCTGCGAATTAACTTTTAACTCTTTTTGTCTGATTTGACACTCATTCAAACAAACAAGTTAAATAAGTTCGGCCTCTTATCCACCTTTCCTTTTGCATAAAGCTCGAAAATTCATTTTTTACGAGGTTAAGAGATTCATGGGTTTCCATAGATTTCTTTTCTTTATTATTTATGAATTGTCATGGCGTTTTGGGAAAAATAGTGAAGTCATACATAACCGGACTCACCACAGCTTACAAGTTTTATCCAGAATTTTTTTTTTCATAAGCGTTTCACCCCGAGCAAGGCATTTCACTGCCACTATTGCGCAGGGGGTTACATAGAGTGGAGAAAGGATGGTTAGATATAGAAAATGTCAGAAGGTGGGTGATAGGCGGGTAAGGATACCGAGAATGAGGGTTGGGTAGATGTTGAGAGTGTTGGGAGAATAATTGGAAGTTAGTGTGATAGGAGGTGTCTATTGACCCTACATTTAAACACCTGGAGATTGTAGCTGTTGGCAAATCAGACATATCATAAGAATTATCAGAAGGTTTTCATCAGAAGGTTCGTGGCAGGTTGGAATGTATGAATTATTGTGGAAGATTAAAATATACATTTTTCATGTTAAAATAGAAATTTATTAATGAAAGGATAACATAAATTGTGGTAGAAATTAATGTTCAATGAGAAAGTTAAGGGTATCAAAAATGTTCGTAGTAGTAATTTGTTGAAAATAGTTTATGCGTACATACGTATGTATGTCTTAGCGTTTGTTTGGTAGAAATGTCTTTGAATGGAGAAGTAAAAGGAATCAGCACACGAGAAAGAAAGAGAAAGAGGACAATGTGCAATTGGTTAAAGTTTCTCCCTTTACATTGTAATTTGTCATCTCGTTTCACTGTTCCTACCTGACTGACTGGCGCTGATCTGATCAAAGCCTTTATAGTCATTCAGATTTTTCGCACTGGATCGCTAAGTCTCTTTAGTCTTGCAAATCGCTTCCATTAGTCAAAAATCAATTTAACATCTACTTGCGAAATCCGGTTTCGACTTTTTCTTTAAGCGCATGGTCAATCCTTTCTTTATTTGGGAAAAACCAAGATGTCATTGTGAATTTTTGTAAAAGTGAAGAAGAAAATTGATTTTAATTCTTAATTTCCCATCCACCACAAACTTGTCTTTATGTCTCACGTACTACGGCACTGTATCAAAAATGCACTAACGTTTATATTAGTATCACATAGTTGGTAATTATGGCCGGTTCATCACCCATACTAGTTGTAAAAATACATTAAAATACACCTTTTTCGAAAACAATTGCAATGGATGATGAGAAATGAATTGTTTATAAGAATGCTCATCGAAAAATACGCGTCCTTCGGCAGGATTCGAATCTGGTTCTCCTAGAGGAACGACAACGTAAGATCTACCGATCAGACTTAATGACAATTTCTCTTAGAGAACGCAGGTTCGAATCCTGCCGGAGGACGTATATTTTCCTAACAAGATTTCTCGATTATTCAGGCTAATAGATGTAAATAAATATAACGTTTAATAGTAAAAATACATAGAATTTACTCAAATATGATTGTACATTAAAAATAATGTTTAAACCATGAAATTAAAATAATAGAAAGGTATATTTATAAAGATTAGCTGGGTATTAAATAAATGATTAGAAACATTGAAAAAGTAAATATATAACATAATTCAAAGGAATATCTATTCTAAGAGTGGGACGTCAAGTTTGTTAGATTTAAACGAATTATTAGGTTTTCGTTTGCTTAAAATCTAAACTTTTTTTTCAGGACAGCACGAACTTTAAATATCGGTATAGGCATCACTATAGACATACCATCCGCGTGAGAGGCCGCATCCATAGAAAGATTTTATTCGACTACAGCAAGTATGTTTACAGAGGTTACTTCTACTATAAACCGAAAACCTCAGAACTTTTTGTCCAGAAAGACAAACCCTTTTACAAACCAAATGACCTCGGTAAGTGTTATTCAGTTGCGAAAAATAAACATTTATCTATCTATTCATATTTAAGTTTTTATTTGGATTAAAATTTCAACCTAATGGATTAAATTAGATATTTCGATCTCTCTCTCTCTCTCTCTCTCTCTCTCTCTCTCTCTCTATATATATATATATATATATATATATATATATATATATATCAGACTGTTCATGACTATCTATCTATCTATCTATCTATCAGGCTGTTCTTGATAATCTATCTTATTCTGCTTATACCTAAGTTATTTGATACTTATATATTTATTTCAGTTTGTTTTATATATCTGTTCATTTATGTATGTATGCATGTATGTATGTATGTATCTATCTATCTATCTTGCTCATATCTATCTATTTCAATTTGTTTATATCTGTCTGTTTATCTATCTCATCTCATCTCTCTTTCAATCTCTCTAGCTATCTATATATATACTTTTGTAAATCTCTTTCTTTCACTCTAATATTGAGAAGTTTGTCAATTACCTGAGCAGAGTCATGCCAACTTCGAAGTTCGGGAAGGCACTTCTATTTTTTAAACGTCATTTTTAATTGATGCTTATCACTTAATAGATGCTCTGTTTTTATTATTAAACATAATATTTATTTATTTACATCTACCGTTCTGGATATTGTCGAAATTTTGCTAGAAATACATGCGCATGTCAGATCTAATGACGGTTTTCCCTTGGATAAGCAGGTTTGAATCCTGCCGTTAGCGAATTTTTGTTTTTCATGCTGGTGCTGATATTACACTGACCACCACCTCTCCTATTGCAGTGAAGAATGTGATGATGTCTGGTAGTTGGAACCTCCGGATCTAGGCGCCTAACTTAATCTAAAACGAGAACAGATAATACGCTTTGGTTCCGTGCCGAAGGCCATAAAGCGATGTTATTTACTATATTTCAGATTAAAACAGGATGTGATATGAGGTAAGCTGTAGGGTTGAAATCACCGGGTCGAGGAGCATTCTTACATCTAAAATGTAGGTAACAGATAAAACGATTTGACTTTGTGCCAAAAGCTGAAAATCGATGTTATTTATCTGACATTCCCATTAAGACAGATTGTGATATGAGGTCTGCCGCATGGTTAGAAATTCTGGGTTCACAATTGAAATGTCGAGGATGATTCAAAGATAGCGCTGATAGAAGCGGTCAAGGTGTCGTAGGTGATGCCGTAGGTTACCCATGGCTGACAGCAGTACAACGTTTCTATAGACATTGATCTTAGTGTCCTTCTTCAGATGCTTGCTGTTCCATAATATTTTGTAGAGTCTGCCAAAAGCGATGTTTGTCGTCCATTTCCATGTCGACCTTGGCATTTGATATGATGAAACACCCCAGGTAAGTGAACTGATGAACTGTTGTCAGTTCAGTCTCACCGATAGTGATGTGGGGAATGCGGTACGCTTCTCGGAATGTAGACTGGTGGAAGACGTCCGTCTTCTTGAAGCTGACCTCGAGTCCGAAGGCGCTCCGTGATCATTCACAGTCCTTTTCTGCTTGCTGTGTCAAACGCTTTGGTCAGGCCTACAAACGTTTCTTGGAGTTGCCCGAGGACAAACACCATGTCTGTGGTGCTCCTTTTGACTCTGAAGTCACACTGGTAAGTGGTTTTTGCGATGGTGAGTACCTATCTGTTTAGGAGTACTCAAGTGATGATTTTCCTGCAATGATGATTGCATCGCGGAGATCACTTGGAATTTTGTCCTGTTCCAAACAACAGACCAACCCAACTTCGTGTAGCTTGCTGTGTGATGCCGGGCCTCCATCTTTCCAAATCTCTAGTGAAATCCCGTCGTCTCTCGCTGCCTTTTAACTCCTCAACTGCTCTATCCCATTAGTAATTTCTTCCAAAGAAGGTAGTTCATCCATCTTTGGTTTGACTAATTGCTGAATGATGCGGAGAACTGCTGGGTCCTAGACAATGGAGGCCTTGTCAGTGAAGAGCACTTGTCTATCCACACTGCGCAAGGGACTTTAGACCTAGTGACTTGAGCCATACACTGCCTTGAGGAATTCGTAGAAGCCTCTGTAGTCACCTAGATCTGCGTGTAGCTGAATTATCTCTGCGTGGTTGGCCCACTAATCATTTGGTACCATAGAAGCTTGCGCTGAAGATTGCTGCAAATGATACGGAAGGCAACGTTCCTCACAGAACATGACGGCTGGGCCAGATGTTCTTGGATCTCTTGGTTGTTCTCGTTTTTGTTCTTCTTGTTGGTAAACTCTAGAACCTCTACAGATGTCTGCAGGATGGCAGTCTTCAGTTGATCCCAGGTTGCTTCAGGAGAGGAGTCTTCTGGGCAGTCGCCGTTTTCAAGCTTAGACTGTAGGGTTAGGGTTAGGGTTAGGGTTAGTCAGCTGACTGAAGCTTGTTCAGATTTAGCTTTTTGGGGGGAGGCTCTCTTTTATTTGGTTTGGGTTTTCAAAGTTTAGACCGCACTCGGCGATAGTCGGTATGCCATTCTGCATTGAACAACACTTTGGTGGGAAGAGGGTATTTGAGGTTTTGCTGGAGGAGGCTCTCTTTTATTTGGTTTGGGTTTTCAAAGTTTAGACCGCACTCGGCGATAGTCGGTATGCCATTCTGCATTGAACAACACTTTGGTGGGAAGAGGGTATTTGAGGTTTTGCTGGAGGAGGCTCTCTTTTATTTGGTTTGGGTTTTCAAAGTTTAGACCGCACTCGGCGATAGTCGGTATGCCATTCTGCATTGAACAACACTTTGGTGGGAAGAGGGTATTTGAGGTTTTGCTGGAGGAGGCTCTCTTTTATTTGGTTTGGGTTTTCAAAGATTAGACCGCACTCGGCGATAGTCGGTATGCCATTCTGCATTGAACAACACTTTGGTGGGAAGAGGGTATTTGAGGTTTTGCTGGAGGAGGCTCTCTTTTATTTGGTTTGGGTTTTCAAAGTTTAGACCGCACTCGGCGATAGTCGGTATGCCATTCTGCATTGAACAACACTTTGGTGGGAAGAGGGTATTTGAGGTTTTGCTGGAGGAGGCTCTCTTTTATTTGGTTTGGGTTTTCAAAGTTTAGACCGCACTCGGCGATAGTCGGTATGCCATTCTGCATTGAACAACACTTTGGTGGGAAGAGGGTATTTGAGGTTTTGCTGGAGGAGGCTCTCTTTTATTTGGTTTGGGTTTTCAAAGATTAGACAGCACTCGGCGATAGTCGGTATGCCATTCTGCATTGAACAACACTTTGGTGGGAAGAGGGTATTTGAGGTTTTGCTGGAGGAGGCTCTCTTTTATTTGGTTTGGGTTTTCAAAGTTTAGACCGCACTCGGCGATAGTCGGTATGCCATTCTGCATTGAACAACACTTTGGTGGGAAGAGGGTATTTGAGGTTTTGCTGGAGGAGGCTCTCTTTTATTTGGTTTGGGTTTTCAAAGTTTAGACCGCACTCGGCGATAGTCGGTATGCCATTCTGCATTGAACAACACTTTGGTGGGAAGAGGGTATTTGAGGTTTTGCTGGAGGAGGCTCTCTTTTATTTGGTTTGGGTTTTCAAAGTTTAGACCGCACTCGGCGATAGTCGGTATGCCATTCTGCATTGAACAACACTTTGGTGGGAAGAGGGTATTTGAGGTTTTGCTGGAGGAGGCTCTCTTTTATTTGGTTTGGGTTTTCAAAGTTTAGACCGCACTCGGCGATAGTCGGTATGCCATTCTGCATTGAACAACACTTTGGTGGGAAGAGGGTATTTGAGGTTTTGCTGGAGGAGGCTCTCTTTTATTTGGTTTGGGTTTTCAAAGTTTAGACCGCACTCGGCGATAGTCGGTATGCCATTCTGCATTGAACAACACTTTGGTGGTAAGAGGGTATTTGAGGTTTTGCTGGAGGAGGCTCTCTTTTATTTGGTTTGGGTTTTCAAAGATTAGACCGCACTCGGCGATAGTCGGTATGCCATTCTGCATTTAACAACACTTTGGTGGGAAGAGGGTATTTGAGGTTTTGCTGGAGGAGGCTCTCTTTTATTTGGTTTGGGTTTTCAAAGATTAGACCGCACTCGGCGATAGTCGGTATGCCATTCTGCATTGAACAACACTTTGGTGGGGAGAGGGTATTTGAGGTTTTGCTGGAGGAGGCTCTCTTTTATTTGGTTTGGGTTTTCAAAGATTAGACCGCATTCGGCGATAGTCGGTATGCCATTCTGCATTGAACAACACTTTGGTGGGAAGAGGGTATTTGAGGTTTTGCTGGAGGAGGCTCTCTTTTATTTGGTTTGGGTTTTCAAAGTTTAGACCGCACTCGGCGATAGTCGGTATGCCATTCTGCATTGAACAACACTTTGGTGGGAAGAGGGTATTTGAGGTTTTGCTGGAGGAGGCTCTCTTTTATTTGGTTTGGGTTTTCAAAGATTAGACAGCACTCGGCGATAGTCGGTATGCCATTCTGCATTGAACAACACTTTGGTGGGAAGAGGGTATTTGAGGTTTTGCTGGAGGAGGCTCTCTTTTATTTGGTTTGGGTTTTCAAAGTTTAGACCGCACTCGGCGATAGTCGGTATGCCATTCTGCATTGAACAACACTTTGGTGGGAAGAGGGTATTTGAGGTTTTGCTGGAGGAGGCTATCTTTTATTTGGTTTGGGTTTTCAAAGATTAGACCGCACTCGGCGATAGTCGGTATGCCATTCTGCATTGAACAACACTTTGGTGGGAAGTGGGTATTTGAGGTTTTGCTGGAGGAGGCTCTCTTTTATTTGGTTTGGGTTTTCAAAGTTTAGACCGCACTCGGCGATAGTCGGTATGCCATTCTGCATTGAACAACACTTTGGTGGGAAGAGGGTATTTGAGGTTTTGCTGGAGGAGGCTCTCTTTTATTTGGTTTGGGTTTTCAAAGATTAGACCGCACTAGGCGATAGTCGGTATGCCATTCTGCATTGAACAACACTTTGGTGGGAAGAGGGTATTTGAGGTTTTGCTGGAGGAGGCTCTCTTTTATTTGGTTTGGGTTTTCAAAGATTAGACCGCACTCGGCGATAGTCGGTATGCCATTCTGCATTGAACAACACTTTGGTGGGAAGAGGGTATTTGAGGTTTTGCTGTTGCACAAGAACGTAAACTATGAAGTACCAATATTTGGACCGAGGATGCTTCCAGATTATGTTCTTTTGCTGGAAGATGGTGTTGTTAATGACACGTTGCTGCTCAATGCAAAGCTCCAGCAGCAAGCGTCCGTTGTCATTGCAGTAACCAACGCTGTGTCTCCCAAGTACTCCTTTCCAGGCATCCGTATCTTGGCCCACCCTAGCATTGAAATCATCAAGGATTATCACCTTCTCTTCTGCAGGGGTGCTTTGAAGACCGCTGCAAAGCTTCGAGTGGAATTTGTCTTCTTCTGCAGGTTCTGCTGATATTTCAGTAGCACGTTAATATTAATTAATATAATCTCCACAGAGCGATGGTTTATTCAATTTGCAGCTCGTTGAATTTGAACTGATAGACTCTTGAAATATCTCTGGTGGTAGGCTATTTCAGCTTGTCCGCAGCAATTCATCGCTGGTCTCCGTCTCACTGAACTTCGTTTACCGACCCAGTTTTATTAAAAAGGCACATTACTGAGGTGTTGAAGTTAGGTACAGGTTTCTTCCCCCCGCCCTTCTTATATACGTCTTAGCATCTCGAAATGTGAATAATATTTTTAGCCATTTTAACTTCCAATGGAAAAGGAGAAAAGTTACTCTCTGTTATTATCTGTCAATTCCTACCAACTGTCCTGATAGTCAGTAAGCTAGAAATTATGAAGGCTAAATTTTAACCAAGTTTAAAACCCATCGTTAAAACCCATCGTCAAAACCCATTAACAACATTTGGACTACACTATAATTTTGAATGTAGATCACAAGCCTTTCTAGAGTTAAGCTGTAGATCACAATGGCATGTAGGTCACATATTAAAACAGTACTGACTATTTTTCTATTTTGTTGTTGTTCTGATTCCTTTATGTATAATTTTCTATCTGACTGAGTGTTTATATTTACAGATATTTATTTTGATTCATATCTTCTTCTATGTGCTCTGTCCCTTCAGGACGTAGGCGATCATGGCTTTCCACGTCTCCCTATCCCTGGTGGCTCTTATCACGCCTTCTCCTAGCACACAATGCAACCCTCGTCCCATCATCCACCTGATTAGGACATTCAAATATGTTATCCGTTGCTTTCCCCTGACTTTTCCCCCTCTATCTGGCCTATTAGTATCAGGTTCTCCAAGCCCTCCTTCCTCATTGCATGTCTCAGGGACTTCAGGTGTCTCTTCCTGATGCTCAGTATTAATTTCCTTTTTGTTTCCATCCCTTCCAAGACCTCATTATTGCTCACATGCTCGATCCATGATATTCGCAGCATCCTTCTGTAGAACCACATTTCAGTTGCTTCAAGTTTTTCCTTCATCTTTGATGATATTGTCCAGCATTCACAGCCATATTGAAGAACGGACAACACATATCAATCCAGTACTCTATTCTTTGTTTCTAGCGAAATTGTTCTGTTTCTTAATACCTTACTCAACTTCTGAAATGCTTTCTTCGCCATGCCAATTCGCCTTCGGATCTTTGTGTCACACTTTCCGTCTCTGTTATAACGTTTCCCAGGTATTTAAGTTTTTGTACCTGCTTGATTCTGGTATCCCCCATCTGTATTTGGCATATTGGGGTACCCTTTTTATTGGTGATGCATTCATTTTTTGTGCAGTTCATTTCTAGTCCTTTCTTGTTACTTTATTCTGCTACCTTCTGTACGAGGTCTTGTAGTTTCCTTTCTGTGTCTGCTATCATCTGCGTACCTTAAGTTGTTTAAATTGTGGCCTCCGTTGACAAATCCAGACATAACTTCTAGGGTCCTCAAAATATTCTCGCTGTACAATTTGAACAGATCCAGTGAAAAGACACATCCTTGTCTTATGCCCGTTTGTATCTTTGTATTTCTCAATAACCATTTGGTCGTCTAATTCTTGTTTCAAAACTTATATATTTACAATGTTTTTATATTTTAGTTCGTTTCCGATGTTTTGGACTCACAAATTGCCTGAAAGCAATCCGAGAACCTATGAAAATCGAAATTCTCGTAAGTAAATGATCATTTCGCATTTCCCTATATACAATTCAAGTAGCCAACTCGTTAACTCAAGACCCGACTTCGAAACTCATCATGGGCGATTGTCAGGAAGGTGACTTCGTTATGTTATCGAACTATCTGAGCGTGTGGTACATTTGGAAAACAATACCACGGGTTAATCTAAGCCTTGTGAGTGATGGTTGTGCTAGCACGAAATCACCAGTCGTTATGACCTAGGGTTTGAGCGTGTTGGTATCGTTAAGAATTTTGATCACGATAGATAACACATATTCTCCCAAAAACTGTAACTAAGTTTTGCTCAGTATAGTTGCAGTATAAGCCACAGGTGGGATATGTGGGTGTTGAACAAGCACAAATGTGCCTGAGCAGGCATCTGAAACGGGAATTAACTAGCCGCCCTAATAGACAGGAATCCTCAAATACGAGTGGTTGCGTTATTCAGATTAAGATTTCCAAAAAACAATTCGATACAGAGATCGAGCCCGGTTGTAATCAGTTGTTTGACTAGTTTTGTTTTTTTTATTTAAAGATCATTGAGAAGTCCAGCTCATTAAATGTTCAAACTTGATTTATGACCCTAGTTTTAAAAAATTGTCTAAAGAAGAGGGGATTTCTTGGCTACAAGTTCTACCGTACCTTAAAAGTAGATAATTTAATGTGTATATTATTAAGATTTTCAAACATGACTTACGATTTAACCATTTTGTAGGGGAGTTATAACACTAAGTAAAGGATTATAAACTCCCTAACCTCAGGTTTGGTTTGATTTATTTACTTTTACGTCATATCAACCTCAGTGAATATGTATTAGTGAATAGAATATGTATTAGCAATTAATCCTCCTTGACACATAGGCACAAAACGTATAACCTCTGCCTTAAAAATATTCTACAATAGCAGTATAGCCCGGCATTGCTCGGGTGTAATGAAAGCTTTAAAACTAATCCATGGTCCTGGAGCTCAGACTCTTTGGACGTTGGCACGAAAGACTAAAAAGTAATAGTTGTTTCCAGTTAAAGCGAAACCGTAGACTGAAAGAAAAATGAATGGATGTAAATCAAATTTTGATTTCCTGGTATCGATATCAAATAAGGTTTTTCGTCGTAAACTGAATTTTGAAAGCTAAATAAGTCCTCTGAGTAAATGGTATCATGGCTGAGGCTAAGAACTACAATTATACCTACTTACAGCCAAACCCGAAGCAAAAACTAAAATAAAAGGGCTGAAAAAAATACAGGCACACAGGCAGATAAACAGACACACACACAAACATCTTGTCTTTTATATATATATATATATTATCGATTTTCTGCACTATTGTAAGAACTGCAACCTTGAAAATTCTGAATATCGTTTCTTATATCCTTGTCTATGAGTGTATCAAATTTGATTAAAATCGGGCCATTCCTTCTATAACCCGATTTTTTCGATTATCGATTTTCGATATTTATCGTGGGTGCCTTGACACAAACCCTATCTAAGAACACTCGCAGACGCTAATAGTACAACTGTGTAAATTTTCAAGAAAGCCGGTTCAGCCGTTTCGGAGTCTATAGGTAACGGACACACACACACACACACACACAGACAAAGTTCCATTTATAAATAAGTTTAGATGATCTGGTTGTTATGTGATGTTAGAGAAACACAAAAGCAAATGTGAGTTAAATACATTTGAATATTATTATCAGTCAGTTAATTGTCATACGCGATACACTCTTTAGGCAAGTATGTCTCGAAAGAGACATGACTGACTGGGCAGAAAATTATCCCACAGTAGGTTGCCATTGCTTTCTGCGGTAGACTGGTTGCCGACCAAGGCTATAGAACCCAGTCTGTCCTGTTATTTAACCCATAACTGGAAGGAAGAGACAGATTAGTACCTTTCCCATGGGCATTTGCGCGTAAGTGAATGCAATGAATTCAACTGGAATTCGAACTCGGCTCCCTGATTTCTCGTTTCGAGCCGATATCCACTGCACGCACAAATGTCATTAAAACATTATTTCTATTTTTTACATCGGACAAGTGACTACTGACGTATGTTGCAATGGATACCGGCTCGGAATGAAAAATCAAAGAGCTGAGTTCGAATTCCAATTGAACTCCTTGCAATCCCTTACGCGCAAATACCCTTAGGAAGGTTATTAAAGAATCGCTTTCCCCTTCTAGCTATGGATCGAACAGCCGGACAGATTCAGTTCTATAGCCTTAGTTGGTATCCAACCTACCACAAAAAGAGATGACAAGTTACTGCAGAAAAATCTTCTGCTTAGTTAGTCATGGATCGAAAGAGACATGATCGCTCAAGCGTGTATCACGTATGGCACTTAACTGACTGATCTGGATAAAAGAATTGAATAGCAGAACAACCAGTCTATCGCAGAAAGCAATGCCAGCCTACTCCGGAATAATCTCCTGTCCTGTCAGTCATGTCTCTTTCGAGACATGATCGCCCAAGCGTGTATCATCTATGGCACATAGCTGACTGATCTGAATAAAAGAACTGAATAGCAGGACAGCTTGGGTTCTATAGTCTGGGTTTGACAACAAGTCTACCGCAAAAAGAAATGGCAACCTTTTTTTTAACCATTTCATCCCAATCAAGGCAGTTTTACTGCCACTGTTGCGCAGGAGGTTACATAAGAGAAAGAGATGAGAAAGAGGGGTAGGTTATAGGGGATGTCAGGCGGGGGTAATAGACGGATGATTATACCGGTGTAATGGTGATGGAGTAGATGGAGAAAAGAACTGGAGATTGTAGCTGTCGGGGGAAGCAAGTATACAGAAAGGAATTCCACAGGCGGGAAGTGCGAGAAAAGAAGCTGTTAGAGTAGAAATTGCGGTTACATTTTATCGGTTTCACTGTAAAAGGGTGTGATCTAGTTGCTAGTCTAGTAGCTCGTGTAAATACATACGTAGGGAGCACCATTGAGCAAAGTTCATTGTAGCAGAAGCCGTGAAAGTATTTGTCGAAAAACCCCGAGGTGAATAGCAGGGGCACCCGACCAGATGTGGTAGCAGCATTCAATACACGGGCGGATGGTAGATTTACCAGGAACTGTTTTCTGCCTAGTTCGTCATGTATCGAAAGAGACATGGTCGCTCAAGCGTGTAACACATATGGCCCTTAACTGACTGATGTAGATATTATATTTCTTTTTTACCATGTATTTCTTTTAATAATCTGTCTTTTGTTTTAACAGGATCCATTGAACAACGTCATGGACATCTGGAACAACGCAACAAGCAGAACAGGTAACTTAATATTTTCGTTCCCTGAATACCGGTCAATATAGGGTTTACAGGCCGGCTACATAACATAGTATACTGTTACTCCTGGAGAGTGCAAAACTGAATTTTCTTGTTTGCGGTGGGGCAGCTTGTGTCCCTCGGTTAGGCATTATCGTTCAGTCAGCTACTAATGTGCCTTGAGATGTTTAAGAACAGTTTTAATTGCTCGCTGCTATTTCAATGATGCTATTTGGTTCAAGTGAAAAAAATAAGATAGATAGATAGATAGATAGATAGATAGATAGATAGATAGATAAGAGACTTAGATAGATAGATAGATAGATAGATAGATAGATAGATAGATAGATAGATAAGGAAAGTCTTAGATAGATAGATAGATAGATAGATAGATAGATAGATAGATAGATAGATAGATAGATAGATAGACAGATAGATGTGTTTAATAAAACCAAAAAAATGCTATTAATTATTCACTTCGGAGCCATTCTCAGACATATGAGTGGAAAACATTAGCCCAGGAAGGCCGTAACGACATATTGTCTTAGTGGTTACACTCAGTGATGTGAGTGGAAAACTTTAGACCGAGAAGACCACAGCGACTTATTCTCCAAGAGGTTAGCCTTAGCCATGTCAGTAGAAATCGTTAGACTGTGAAGACTGCAATGACTTATTTACCTAGACGTTAGCCTCAATGATGTCTATGGAAAATGTTAGAGCCAGAAGATTGTAATTACTTGTTCTCCAAGTGTTTAGGTTCAGACCAAGAAGGCCGCAACGACTTATTCTCCAAGAGGTTAGCCTTAGGCATGTCAGTAGAAATCGTTAGACTGTGAAGACTGCAATGACTTATTTACCTAGACGTTAGCCTCAATGATGTCTATGGAAAATGTTAGAGCCAGAAGATTGTAATTACTTGTTCTCCAAGTGTTTAGGTTCAGACCAAGAAGGCCGCAACGACTTATTCTCCAAGAGGTTATCCTCAGACCGATATAGACGCTACAACTTATTCTTCTGCAGGTTAACCTCAGCAAAATATCAGTGGAAAATCAATCAGCTATGGCAGTGAAAATCTTTAGTCAGCACTGACCACACTGACTGATACTCCTAGAGGTTAATCTCACCCATATCAGTGGAAGACCGAAGAAACTGCAATGACCTTTTTTCCCAATTTTCCAATTTTCATGCTGATGAGAAGCAAAAGATTATGCGTTAGAAGTTTCGTTTTGTGGCGTTAAAATGAACAAATACTATTTTTGTCCCAGTTAATAGCAGACGGATGGATGCGCGTTGTGGTGCAATGAATATCGACTCGGAACGACAAATTGAGAAGTAAGGTTCGAATTCAAGTTCAATTCTTTGCATTCACTTTCGCACAAATACCCTTGGAAAAGGCATTAATTCGTTTCTTCCCTCTAGTTATGGGTTAAATAATAGGTCATATTAGGTTCTATAGCCTTCGCTGGCAACCAGTCTACCGCAGACAGCAATGCCAGCCTACTGCGAGATAATCTTCTGCCCAGTCAGTCATGTCTCTTTCGGTACATGATTGCCTAAAGTGTGTATCACGTATAGCACTTAACTGACTGAATGACAGACTGGATCTTATTTTCGAGATCGCATAAAGAAAGAAGAATGAAAAGAACATCATTTTTCTTTTTTGGGAAAGATGGAACCCTTTTCAATCTATTTTGTCATCTTAGTATAATTAATAGAATACCCACGAGTTTCAAATATGGAATAAATCCTTATAACATAGAAATCTCAAGCTTACGGGAGAGCCAGAGTTTGTTTTTTTTTTAATCATTTCACCCCGAGCAAGGCGGAAAATCTCAATTATAAATCTATCTCTTCTTCTCACCTCCTGCTTTGGACAAATAGCAGGACAGACGCGGCTCTATAGCCTTGGGTGGGAAGGAAAACTAACCAGCCTGGAGAGGGCTGAGCTCTAGCAAGTTATCTTACCCAAGACACACCACTTCTGCTGCGGCTGCAGATGTATTGTCTTTACAACTCTAATACACAAAGTAAATTATATACAACTAGCAGTATAGCCCGGCGTTGCTCGGGTGTAATGAAAGCTTTAAAACTAATCCATGGTCCTGGAGCTCAGACTCTTTGGACGTTGGCACGAAAGACTAAAAAGTAATAGTTGTTTTCATTTAAAGCGAAACCGTAGACTGAAAGAAAAATGAATGGATGTAAGTCAAATTTTGATTTCCTGGTATCGATATCAAATCAGTTTTTTCGTCGTAAACTGAATTTTGAAGGCTAAATAAGTCCTCTGAGTAAATGGTATCATGGCTGACACTAAGAACTACAATTATATCTACTTAGAGCCAAACCCGAAGCAAAAACTAAAATAAAAGGGCTGAAAAAAATACAGACATACAGGCAGATAAACAGACACACACACAAACATCTTCCCTTTTATATTTATATATTATCGATTTTCTGCACTATTGTAAGAACTGCAACGTTGAATCTTCTGAATATCGTTTCTTATGTTTAACCTGAATTTTTTGATTATCGATTTTCGATATTTATCGGAGATACCTCGACACAAAACCTTGCTAAGAACACTCTCAGACGCTTATAGTACAACTGTGTAAATTTTCAAGAAAATCGAATCAGCTCTTTCGGAGTTCATAGGTAACGGACACGGACACGGACACACACACACACACACACACATACAGACAAAATTCCATTTATAAATAAGTTTAGATTTTACCAACCCTAAAAAAGAAAACTGTGGAAAATCGTGAACGAAGAGTTTGCTATAACATATCGAACATTACGCGTTGAAACAAGGAAGATCACCATCTCTTACATGCTAAATTCAATATAAGATTAAACATTTTCTAATAAAACCCATTCTTCTTCTATGTGCCTTGTCCCTTCAGGACGTAGGTGATCATGGCTTTCCATTTTTCCCTATCCCTGGTGGCTCTGAGCACGCCTTCTCCTGTTACACCATGCAATCCTCATTCCATCATCCACCTGAATAGGTCCTTCAAATATGTTATCCGTTGTTTTCCCCTGTCTCTTTTCCCCCTCTATCTGGCCTGTTAGTATCAGATTCTCTAAGCCCTCCTTCCTCAGGAACTTTAGCTGTCTCTTCCTGATGCTCAGTATTAATTTCCTTTTTGTTTTCATCATTTCCAAGTCCTGATCATTGCTCACATGCTAGATCCATGATTTTCGCAGCATCCTTCTGTAGAACCACATTTCAGTTGCTTCAAGTTTTTCCTTCATCTTTGATGATATTGTCCAGCATTCGCTGCCATATTGAAGGAGAGACAGCACGTAGCAATCCAGTACTCTCTTCCTAGTTTCTAGCGAAATTGTCCTGTTTCTTAATACTTTACTAATCTTCTAGAATGCTTCCTTCGCCATGCAAATTCGCCTTCGGATCTCTGTGTCGCACTTTCCGTCTTCTGTTATAACGTTTCTCAGGTGTTTAAATTCTTGTACCTGCTTGATTCTGGTATCCCCGACCTGTATTTGGTATTTTGGGTTGCCCTTTTTACTGATTACCATGCTTTCTGTCTTCGTGCAGTTTATTTGTAGTCCTTTCTTGTTACTTTCTTCTGTAGGGGGTCTTGTAGCTTCCATTCTGTGTCTGCTATCAGCACTGTGTCATAAAAGGCAAAATTTCTTCAAAGTAAACTGCCTATACAACTATTCGAAAATATTAAAATAAATAGAATTATAACTTTCCTCAACTCAACTCGTTTATATCTGAAAATATTAAAGAGAATGATTTACCCATTTTCTAAAAAGATAAACCAAAATAAATCAGTTTTTGCCAAAAATGAATCTAAAGAGTTTAATATGCCGGAAAAAATCTACTGAAAAATCTATAGAGATGAAATGTCATTAAAATATCCTTTAAACTATAAAGAGTTGATTTGTCGTTAAAAAGAACCCTTTTTTTATAATCATATCGATCCAGGCATGGCATTTTACTGCCACTGTTTTGCAGGGGGTTAGACCGGAGAAAAGTTATGAGAAAGAGTGACAGGTTATAGAGTGTCTGAGGAAGTGTGTAAGAGAAAGATGAGAATACTGATGGAAGTGCGAGAAAAGAAGCTGATGGAGAAGAATATGCGTTTACATTTGATTGGTTTAACAGTAAAGGGTGGGACCTAGTTGCTAATCTTAAAGACCTAAAGAATTGTTAAAAATCTAAGGAGTTGATATACAGTTAAAGCTTCACTTAAAAATCTAAAGAAACAAAAAAAAAATGAGTTGATATGTAGCTAAAAATCCACTTAGAAATCTATGGAGATGATATGCCATTAAAAATCCGCTTAAACTTGTTATCTTAATTGTGGTGATGGCAGGCTGATCACTTTATATGAGTTTTAATGGCATACAGCAAAAGCAAGTTATCAGCTTATGTGATTTGCTTTCATTCGACCACATGTTGCTTTACTATATTTTTTGGTATCCAAGTCCAGTTGTTGAAGATATTACGGAAAAACAGTCAACGTCTTATTTATTTTCAGGTGTGATTTCAAAAAGATTTAAACTTTCTGACCAACCACCTTTAGGAAATTGGAAAATCATCATGAGACAGCAGGTAAGATTTTCATTTTTAATTGTTGTCTGATTGCTGAAACTGAAAATAACGGGATAGTGAGTAGTTTACAAGGTAAATCTGCTATTTCTATAGGATAGTTATTCATACTCACTGAGTTTTTTTATGCCTGTATTAACTGATAGATTTCGCCGGAATTAATGTGAATAAAAATCTCGTTGATAATTCAAATTTCTCTTCATTATCCTACATTATATTTTTTATCGTATTACTCCAAGCAAGACGATGAGGTTACTGGGATACAGGGTGTGAAAGAAAATGAGAAGACAGAAAATGGCGATTAAGACTGAGAAAGATTACAATAAAGGAAATGCATGCAAAAGATTGCGATTAAAACTGAGTAGGGAGAGTTAAGAAAAAGGCAATAAAGGGACTGCGTGCAAGAAGACAGAATATGGAGATTAAGACTGAAAATGGGGAGAATAAAGAAAAAGGACATAAAATACAGCGTATAAGAAGATAGAATATGGCGATTAAGACTAAGAATAGGAAGGATAAAAGAAAAATCAATAAAGGAACTACGTGCAAGAAGATAGAAAATGGTGATTACGACTAAGAATGAGGATGATTAAGGAACTGCATGCCGAAAGACAGAATATGGCGAGCGGTTTAGAAAACAATAAAAGATTTGCATGCAATAAGACAGAAAATAGCGATCAAAACTGAGAATGGGAAGGATAAAAAAAAAAGACAGTAAAAGAACAGCCTGCAAGAAAACAGAATATGGCGATTAAGTCTGACATTAGGGAGGATTAAGAAAAGACAGTAAAGGAACTACGTTCAACATGACAGAATATAGCGATTAAATCTGACAATAGAGAAGATTAAAAAAAAGAAAGTAGAAGAACAGCCTGCAAGAACACAGAATATGGCGATTAAGTCTGACAATAAGGAGAATTACAAAAAAAATAAAATAAAAACAGCCTGCAAGAAACAGAACATGGCGATTAAATCTGACAATAGGGAGGATGACAAAAGAAAAACAGTAAAAGAACAGCTTGCAAGAAAACAGAATATGGCGATTAAATATGACATTAGGGCGGATTAAGAAAAATACAGTAAAGGAACCTGCGTTCTAGATGACAGAATATGGCGATTAAATCTGACAATAGTGAAGATTTTAAAAAAAAGTAAAAGAACAACCTGCATGAAAACAGAATATGGCGATTAAGTCTGACAATAGGGAGGATGAAAAAAGACAGTAAATGAACAGTCTGCAAGAAGACAGAATATTGCGATAAATATGACATTAGCGAGGATTAAAAAAAGACAGTACAGGAGCAGCGTTCGGGATGACAGAATATGTCGATTAAATCTGACAATAGGGAATAATAAAAAAAAAGACAGTAAAAGAACAGCCTGCAAGAAAAGAGAATATGGCGATTAAGTCTGACATTAGGGAGGATTAAGAAAAAGACAGTAAATGAACGGCATTCTTGATGACAGAATATGGCGATCTGACAATAGGGAGGATTAAAAAAATAAAGTAAAAGAACAGCCCGCAAGCAAACAAAATAAGGCGATTAAGACTCACATTAGGGAGGATTAAGAAAAGACAGTAAAGGAACTGCATACTAGATGACAGAATATGGCGATTAAGTTTGATATTAGGGAGGATTAAAAAAGACAGTAAAAGAACAGTCTGCAAGAAAACAAAATATGGAGATTAAGTCTGACATTAGGGAGGATTAAGAAAAAGACTGTAAAGGAACTGCGTTCTAGATGACACAATATGGCGTTGACGTTTGACAATAGTGAGGGTTAAAAAAAGACAGTAAAAGAACAGCCTGCAAGAAAAGAGAATATGGCGATTAAATCTGACATTAGGGAGTATTAAGAAAAAGACAGTAAAAGTACTGCATTCTAGATGACGGAATATAGCGATTAAATCTGACAATAGGGAGGGTTTAAAAAAGACAGTAAAAGAACAGCCTGCAAGAAAACAGAATATGGCGATTAAATCTCATATTAGGGAGGATTAAGAAAAGTCAGCCTTCCTTTCTTTATGTCAGAATATAGCGATTACGCCCGACAATAGGAGGGATTTTTAAAAAGACAGTAAAACAACAGCCTGCAAGAAAACAGAATATGGCAATTAAGTCTAACATTATGGAGGATTATGAAAAAGACAGTAAAAGAACAACCAGCATGAAAACAGAATATGACTGAAATCTGACATTAGGTAGGATTAAGAAATTGACAGTAAAGGAACTGCGTTCTAGATGACAGAATATGGCGATTAAATCTGACAATAGGGAGGATAAAAAAGAAATTAAAAGAACAGTCTGCAAGAAAACAGAATATGGCCATTAAGTCTGACAATACGGAGAATTAAAATAAAGTAAAGGAACAGCCTGCAAGAAAAGAGAATATGACGATTAAGTCTAACGCTAGGGTGGATTAAGAAAAGACAATAAAGGAACTTCGTTCTAGATGACAGAATATGGCGATTAACTCTGACAATAGGGAGGATTTAAAAAATGACAGTAAAAGAACACCCTGCAAGAAAACAGAATATGGGACTAAGGACAAGAGAATAAATGAACTGCACGCAAGAAGACAGAGTATGGTGATTAAGACGATGATTGGAGGGGCTAGAGATAAAGAAAATATATAAACTGCATAGAAAAAATAGAATATGTCCTTTAAAACGGACAATAGAGAAAATTAAGAAAAAATACAATACGGTAACAGCATGCAAGAGAAAAAATATGGCGATTAAAACTGAGAATAGAGAGGCTGGAAGAAAAGACAATATTTGCCTGCAAGAAGACAGAATATGGCTATTAAAACTGAGAAGGGGGGGGTGATAAAAGAAAAAGTAAGAGAAGAAACTGAGTAAAAGAAGATAGAATATGGCGATTGAGACGGAGAATGGGAAGAATTAAGGTAAAGACAATAAAGAAACTGTATGCAAGGAGACAGAATATGGCGATTAAACTGAGAATGGGAAGGATGAAAGAAAATCAACAAAGGAACTGTATACCAGATAGAATATGGCGATTGAAACGGAGAATGGGGAGGATGAAGATAAAGACAATAAAGAAACTTCATGCAAGAGACAGAATATGGCAATTAAAACTGAGAATGGTAAAATAAAGGAAAAAAGCAATAAATAAACTGCATACAAGAAGACAAAATATAGCGATTAATAATGAGAATGGGGAGAATTAAGGAAGCAATATAAAGGAACTGCATGCGAGAAGACAGAATCTGGCGATTAAGGCTGTGTATGGTGAGCATGAAAAAAGCAAAGAAAAGAAATGCATGCAAGAAGACAGAATCTGGCGATCAAATCTGAGAATTACGAATATTAAGGAAAAGACATTAAAATTACTGCATGTAAGAAAACAAAAGATGTCTATGAAAATTTAAAATGGGAGGATAAAAGAAAAAGCAACAAACAGGACAGAATATAGCAATTAGCACTGACAATGGGGTAGATTAAGAAAAAAGCAATAAGTGAACTGTTTGCAAGAAAACAAAATATGGCGATTAGGAACAAGAATGGCATAAATAAAAGAATAAACAGTAAAGAAAATGCGTGCAAAAAGACAATCTGGCGATTAAGCTTGCGAATAAAGAAGTGAAAGGAAAAGGAACAAATGAACTGCGTAAATAAAGAGACAGAATATGGCGAATAAGACGGGAAATGGGGAGTTTTAAGGAAAAGGCAATGAAGGAACTGCATGCAAGAAAACAAAAGATGTCGATTAAGACTGGGGATTGTGAGGATAAAGGAAAAGGCAACAAAGGAACTGCATACAAGAAAATAGAATATGGCAGTTATGACGGAGAATGGGGAGGATTAAATAAAAGACAATAAAAGAACTACCTGCAGGAAGACAGAATATGGCGATTTAGACTAAGAATGGGGAGGATTAAGGAAAAGACAATCGAAGAACTGCGTTCAAGACAACAGAAAATGGCGTTTAAAACTGAAAATGATGATGATTAAGGAAATGAAAATAAAGGAACTGCGTTTAAGAAAACAGAAGATTGTGATTATGACTGAGAATAGAGAGGATTATAGCAAAAGGCAATAACAGAACTGCGTGCAACAAGACAGAATCTGGCGATTAAGATTGTCAGTTAAGTAAGAAACCGGATGTGTGGGTAAGGGTGGAAAAAGAAATTGTTAAGCTAAAAGCGACGGTTGCATTTAGCTTTTTCAACCGTAACACGGTGAGATTTAATTGCCAATTTATGAGCGCACTCAAATGCATGTGATCGAGGTACCAGGGAAAACTCTCATCATGATAGTTGCCATTAATTTTTTTTTTTTATCTTTTAGATTGTTCGGATTGTTGTTTATCTCTTGTTTGCCATATTCCCAACCTTTCGGCCACTCTACGTTCTGGACTTTTTTTAAAGTGATTAAAATTTTGAGCAAAATTCTATTTCGATCAGTGGGATAAATTGTTCTCTTTCCATGAATCATGCTACTTCCGAATATCTTAGCTTCGTTTAACTCAAGTTAAACTTTAAGTTTTTTGTTCACCACTGCTGTAACCAAGTACTGAACTCACGACCCTTAGGGTCAGGTCACTCGATCCAACCAACGCTTTTATCCACTGGGCCACGTGTCTTTTGGATCGGTTCAAAATTTAAATCACCTGAAGAAGACAGGGGCATACAGCGGCCAAAACGTCATGAATATGACTTGCAAGATGAGGACAACAGTCTGAACAATGTAAATAAAGTAAATAATTACAACATCTCATCTCAGAAATATAGACAAATAATGAAAATGTTTGTATAAAAGACAAAGGGAAGCCACGTCACGTTCGCGAGAAAGTGATGGAAAGTTGAAATGCCGGGTAAGGATCGATTACATTACAAACTCTGATGTATAACAGAATCACCAAATATGGCAAAAGTATTCTTTTGAATTCTGCGCAGGATCGGATCGTACAAAGTTTAAATTGTTTCCGGGGAAATTTTATCCATTCTTCAGCTAAAACTGTCTCCAATTCTTTCAATGACAATGGTGCCGGATATCGACTTCTCACTTGTTTTTCTAAAATGAACCATAAATGTTCAATGATGTTGAGGTCTTGGAACTGTGGTGGTCAGTTAAGATGTTCTACTTCACTAAAATGTTTCTCGTGTTATTCAGCTACAACTTTAGCAGTATGAATTGGTGTTTTATCACCTGAAAGATGGTATTTACCTCTGGAAACAGTTCTATTGGATGAGGTTGATCATTTAAAATACTTAATTAGTTTTGCCTAAATAAAGTTATTTAAATATACTTTTTTAGTAAAAAATGAAGTATTACTAATATTAAATCAACAAACACAAAATTATACAAGCTTTGGAAAATTTAGTCAAATTTTCCATATTATGCTAAAATGGTGATTGGGATTTTCCATTTCCTTGTCCACTCCCCATCTGTAAGATGGATTCTGACGAATAAAATTCGGGCATGACCAACTTTCTTTCTTTTTGTTTTTTTTAGCTAGAGTCAAGTAGTTAATAGATGAGTATTGCCATTGCATTTAAATTCCTGGAGATTGTAGCCGTCATGAAAGCAAGAATATGGGAGCGAGTTCCACAGGCGGGAAATGCGAGAGAAGAAGCTGCAGGAGTAGAATTGTCGTCTGCATTTGTTTAATCTAACTGTGAATGGGTGGGACCCAGTTGCCAATCTGGTTGCACGAGTAAACACCTGTTGAGGAGGCACCAGTGACTTAAGTTCGTCAGAGCAGAAGCCATGAAATTATTTATAGAACAGACAAAGGGAGGCCACATTTCGTCGTCGGTGGGGAAGTGGCTGTAGTCGAGCCGCCAAGTTAGCACCTATCACGTTACTGACTCTCCTTTGGAGCCTGTCGAGAACACCGAGGTGAACGGCAGGGGCGCCTGACCATAAATGGCAGCAGTACTCCATGCATGGTCGAATGGTAGACTTGTATATATGCAGGATGGATTCATGCTGAAAAACATCTTGGATCGACTCAGTGACTCAACCTTCTTAGCAGTGGATTTAGCTATGGATTAGATATAGCGGTTCCATTTGAGATCAGAAGAGAGGGTAAGGCCGAGGAGGCGCAGTGTATTGCTCTCAGGGAGAATCGCTTGGTCCATGCTTATGGGAGGCAGGAGAGGTTGTCTGTGATGATTGACAGACAACAGCTTGGTCTTAGACGCATTGAAATTGACAAGCCACTTCTTGCCCCAATTCACCACAGAGTGTAGATCCCGTTCAAGGTCAGCAGCGAATGCATTGAAAATGGGTTTGGATAAAATTGTCAGTGGTCAGTATTTGATGCTAACATTATTAGCAGAATTGAACTATTTATAATGTAAATTCACTGCTAATGATTTTACAATAGAAATGCTTAAAAAATCAAGAAGAAAAGGATTAAACCACTTGACTCTAGCCCCTCCCCCACCACGTATATCCTTCCCTTTCTCTCCACCCTTGAAACTGTCATCACACCTGCATTCTCATCTTTCTATTGCTCCTTTCTAATTGGTTTGTACTCCTCTTCTCTCTCTTCTAATTAATCTTTTTTCAGTTATGTAGCCCCCGCACATCAGTGGCATTTCCGCCTTGCTCGGGGTGAAATGATTTTTAAAAAATCTTTCTATTTTCTTTTTCTGCGAAGAGGTACCTATGTTATGAGCTTAATAGAAGTTTATAAATCTTTAAAAATCAGTGTTATTTAAAAAAAAAAAAAAGTTAATGCACTAACCCTCTAAAAATATTAGAATGAAACTTACAAACCAAAGTATTTTTCAACTTTAAATATCCCACAATGTGGTGATAAACCGTATAGTCAATCAACTATAGTCAATCAACTATAGTCAATCAACTATAGTCAATCAACTATAAAAAGTGCAAAAGGTTAAATAAAGGCAAATATAGTAAAAATAGTCGAATAAACTTCCGCAAAATTGAATCTTTCGCATGCGAACGCATGACACAATTTTGAAAAACTGTGATATATCGCGAGTTACTTGTGATATAGATTCTACCCCAGTGCATTTTTACAAAAAATACTTATAAAGAATAGTCAGCCAATTTAACGGATTAGGTTGTCACTAGATGCTTCATGCTAGAGTCGAAATGAGCAATGCTTTGTAAATAGGTATAGGGTATCTACTGTAGTGCGTTTGCAATAGTGTGTTGTTTAAAAAATTACTTTTGAAAACCATTCCACTAATTTAACAGATTAGTTCCTCGCCGGGTGCATCATGTCCAAATCAAACTGAACTTAGCTTTGCAATCGATTCCACTTGTTTAACGCGTTCAATACTTACTGTGTGTCTCACACTATGATCATTTGTTAAATTTAGCTGTATTCATAAAAGAAAATTGTAGCCTATCACGTAATTGAAAATTTGAATTCGAATTCGAATACACTCAGGGATTTCAATTGCTGATTTTTCGGAAGGATACATATTCAATATTTGAAACACTAACTGAATACGTTTAGTTCCTAGAGTTATTTGTAACTACTGGCCCCAATACTTTAAACAACATTAATTGGCCTCATTGATGTATTTACTAATTAGTAGCTTGATGCTCTAAACCGTCTTAATTGGCATCCTTGGTATATTTATTAATTAGTAGCTTTGATCCTCCAAATCACTTTCATTGGTATAATTTTATAATTAATATATAACACTATTTTAGCCTGGCCGGACGGAAGTAATTAAATTAGTGGTATTATTAATTGTTGCAAATAAGACGGAAGAAATTGTGTTGTTCCGTATTATTAATTTTTATAAATCGAAAACAACCAACTAAAAAAAAGTTGTTCATTCTGATATGAACACCGGTAATAAAAATTTTTATTGGCAGAGGAAGGTAAGGGGTAACAAAACTCAAAGTCAAGAGATATGAACAAAATTATATTTTGCGGGTGTTTATTTGATAAACAGCCGAGTCAAAGGAGTTTATTGTTGACAATTGGAAATAGCTTGATGTCGGAACAAGAACACCGCACATAAAAAAAATTCTTCTTTTTAAAACAAGACTTAATTTTGAATTCAGGAATAATTGTCCAAAATAAAAAGAAGTATTTGATAAGTTAAAACAGGTTAAAATTCCATGAGAATAACATAAAATTTAAATTTAGTTAAAAAAGAATTATACACATAAAAGCTAATTTTTTAAAAAAAAGAAAAGGCCGAAAGAAATGATGTCACCAACCGAGAAGCTGTTTCATTGATTGAACCGGAGGAAAAGAACAGAGAGAAAAGTTGTCCTGCCCAAGAACATGGATGGAAGTGATTTCATTCGCCAGAAATTAGATTTACATGTTCGTCATCCTCCCACCAGTGAATTTGGGCAGTAGAAGTTACGCCGAACTGACAAGACAAAATCACCACCACCGCTGCTGCATAACATATGCACAAAAATCAACCTTCGGCAGATTCCGTAAAGCTTCAGTGAAAAGCGAACAGAGATATTTTTGAATCCTCACAAACTTGAAAACTCCGATTGGAGTAAAGTGACATTACCAACCAAAAACTCTAATTAATGTTAAGAAGACAAACACTTCTCTTAGACGAAACTTCCGTTTCGTCGTTGGCTAAGTAGAGATAAGGGATTGGCGATTGTTTATTTTATTTTTTTGTGTCTATGTTTCTTTTTGTATGTATATAAAGAATTTTCCCTCAACTTATTCTGGCGTCATTCAATTTATTTTTGGTGCCGATTTCATTAACTCCAACGTGAGCACGTGTTTAGTCTGGTTCAAGATAGTGAAGAATCAGATAGCAAGATTTCAGCGTAACTTCCTTGAGATCAAAATTCACAACGTGGGCTGGGAAGAACACTGTTGTAAAAGTCAACCAGCTGCTGATTCGAAGCCTTTAACAACCAGGCGGCGAGCGTCCGTTCACAGAAGCTTTGATACTCTAAACCGTCTTCATTGATATCATTAGTATATTTATTAATAAGTGTCTTTGATACTCTAAAAGGTCTTCATTGGAATCATTGGTATCATTGGTATATTTTTATAATTAGTAGCTTTGATACTGCAAACCGCCTTCATTGGTATCATTTGTATATATTTATAATTAGTAGCTTTGATACTCAAAACCACCTTCATGGATATCATTGGTATATTTATTAGTTAGTAGCTTTGATAGTCTAAACCGCTTTCATTGGTATCATTGGTATATTTATTAGTAGCTTTCATACTCTAATCCGTCTGCATTGGTATTATAGGTATCATTGGTATATTTATTAAATAATAGCTTTGATACTCTAAACTGTATTCATTGGTGTCATTGGTATATTCTTATAATTAGTAGCTTTGATACTCTAAACCGTTTTCATTGGTATCATTGGTATTTTTATTAATTAGTAGCTTTGATACTCTAAACCGCCTTCACTGATATCATTAGTATATTTGTTAATTAGTAACTTTGATACTCTAAACTGCCTTCATTGGTATCTTTGGTATATTTATTAATTAGTAGCTTTGATGCTCTAAACCGTCTTCATTGGTATGATTTGTATATTTATTAATTATTAGCTTTGATACTCGAAATCGTCCTCATTGGTATCATTGATATTTTTATTAATTAGTAGCTTTGATAAACTAAACTGACTTCATTGGTATCATTTGTATATTTTACGCGATTTCCCGTTATTGTTTAATTAAACGTGCTTCTATTTTATGTTTTTTTATTTTCTTATTTTTTTATTTATTTATTTTTTCCAGAATTTGACTAAAACTGAATATTTTAAAGTTGGAAAGTATGGTAAGTTATCAAATTTTACCTCTTCCTTGATTTATTTGTTGTGTTCCTACATAAAATGGATGGTCATAACTCTTTAAGACCTCTTATTCTTGCTCACTATAAGCAATGATTTCTAGACTGGGGCACCATGAAAATTAACCTGACAGACTTTATGTAAAAAATAAATGAAAATAATAATTTTTTAAATATTCGTACATATTTTTTCATTTTTATTTCATAATTCATCTCTTTGTTAGATTTTAATTTCTTTCAGTAAGAACATTTGAAGTGTCAAAATATGGTGCTAAATACTAGGTGTCCATAAAGTTCGTGTGCACTTTAAAAAATTATAACTTTATTTGTATTTTTGATAGAAATAATTTTTAAAAAGGATTAGAAAGAAGTAAATCTATATTTGTTCAAGCTTTTATCGAAATTTTATTTACATTTCCACATGTCTTCCATCATTAGTAATACAAAGGGTAATATGATTTTGCAGTTTATGGAAAACAATTGCCAACTGATTGACAGTAATGCCAGAAATCAGAGTAGTTGTTTTAGCTTTTAAATCTTCTAATGAACTAAGTTTGGTTTCATACACAATTGTTTTTACATGAAAAAAATCTAATGGCGTCAAATCTGGCGAACTTCACGTTCGCCAATAAAATGGTGCACTCCTTCGGATCCATCTGTTAGGAAATTCCTGTTTCAGAAACTGTCTAACACATAGAGCAAAGTGACAAAGGTCTCCATCTTGTTGAAACACTGTATTATCTTTCAAGTTCAGTTGTTCACGCTCATTTTTTACAGATTATTTCTATCACAAATACAAATAAAGTTATAATTTTTTAAAGTGCACACGGACTTTATGGACACCCTGTATATCGTTTTGTATAATTATAACAAATTTTAAGCTACAGCATGTTTCAAAATACTTGATTTCATTGATATTTTTAGAGCAACGCATTGCGCCAGCTTGACCTCACTTTTTCAACCGACGCGAAGTGGAACAAATATATCGGATCTATAGCTGCATCTACTGATAAGAAGGTTGAGTCTCTGTGTCGATCAGAAAGTTTTTCGCGACAGAATCCATCTTGTACATTTATAAATCTACCATTAGTCCGTACATTGAATACTGTTGCCATATCTGGTCCGGGTGCTCCAGCTACTCATCTCGAGGTCTATAGCTGCATCTACTGAGAAGAAGGTTGAGTCTCTGTGTCGGGTCAGAAGACTTTTCTCGTCTGAATCCCGCTTGCAAATTTATAAATCTACAATTTGTCTATGTATTGAATGCTGTTTCCATATCTGGTCGGGTAATCCTGCTATTCATCTCGAGGTTTTCGATAAAATCCAAAAACGAATCTGCAATGAATTCGGTCCTGACTTAGTATCTCGACTTCTGTCATTTTCTCACCTATGTTACAATATTGAAATTTATGTCCCACACCTTTACCGTTGAAATTTTTAAATGTCATCGCCTATTCTACACTAAGAGTTTCTTTTCTCGCATTTCGCATCTCTGAAACTCCCTTCCGTCTACTTGCTTCCCTGATAGCTACAATTTCCGAAAATATAAATGCAGCGTCAATTGCTATCATCTTGAATCCCGTTTATCTTTTATTCTTTCGTCAATACTCGATTTACCCAGTTTGTTCTCATACTGTAAGCCCCCGCGCAGTAATGGTGGTTCCACTTTGCTTGGGATGAATTAATTATATAAAAATAAGCAAAATAATTATATAAATTATATAAAAATGAGCAAAATAAGATTTATGCATTAAAATTTGAATTATAAACTTAAGAATTTGTGAATTTCATGTACAATTTAACAAGTTCTCAAGATATTCATCTGTCTTTAATGACTGGACGAGCTGAAACTTGTCGGGTAACATTCGCAAGTGTTGCCTTGCCACAGGTCCCAAACTGTCGTGAAAGTCATCTGGGCTTCCATACTTGCTCTGGGGCTACGCAAAAATGTTTCCCGAACTTGCTCGACCATCTCTTCCGATACTGATGATCGTCCAGTTCCCTTTTCCCTGTACAACTAGCCTTACTCGCTGAATTTAAGAAATTGTCAAAAAAAAATGTCCAAATCGATATTGCAGTTACTGCATTTTTAGTGAAATCTCTCAGAAGTTTACGCTACACATTCTTTTTTTTTTTACTGTTCAATTATATAATTATAATCTAACACAAAAAACGCATTTTTGTCATGTCGAACAAAATCCAAATTTACTGGATTCAGACGTGCGTGATCCAGAGTTACTAAGGTCTCATATAAGTATCGTTAGTGTATAATATATATTTAAAGAATGTTTGATAAAACTTAATATTTGTCATGGGGCATAAAATCCAGATTTACTTGATCCAGAGTTGTTTGATACAAAGTTACTAAGGTTTTATATAAGTATCGTTGGTGTGTAATATATGTTTAAAGAATACTTGATGAAACTTAAATTTTGCCATGTCGCATAAGATCCAGATTTACTTGATCCACAGTTATTTGATCCCTTTTATATGTTTATGTGTTTCTGTTTATACCGATAGGTAGATTGGAGAATATAGCAATTTCGAAAGCGCAGTTTATATGTGGCACAAATCCACATTTACTTCATCCAGATTTACTTGATCTCGAGTAACTAAGGTGTTATATAAATATTGTTGGTGTGTAACATATGTTTCAATGATTGTTTGATGAAACTTGATTTTTAACGTGGTACAAGATCCAGATTTACTTGATCCACATTGACTTGATCCTGAGTTACGAAGGACTTACGTAAGTAGCGTTGGTGTGTAACATATGTTTCAATGATTGTTTGATGAAACTTGATTTTTAACGTGGTACAAGATCCAGATTTACTTGATCCACATTGACTTGATCCTGAGTTACGAAGGACTTACGTAAGTAGCGTTGGTGTGTAACATATGTTTCAATGATTGTTTGATGAAACTTGATTTTTGACGTGGTACAAGATCCAGATTTACTTGATCCACATTGACTTGATCCTGAGTTACGAAGGACTTACGTAAGTAGCGTTGGTGTGTAACATATGTTTCAATGATTGTTTGATGAAACTTGATTTTTAACGTGGTACAAGATCCAGATTTACTTGATCCACATTGACTTGATCCTGAGTTACGAAGGACCTACATAAGTAGTGGTGGTGTGTAATATATATTTCAATGATTGTTTGATGAAGCTTGATTTTTGACATGTATTGCAAAACCCAGATTTACTTGAACCCGAGTCAGTAAGATCTTATTTAAGAACTGTTAGTGTGTAATATATATTTAGAAGATTGTTTGATGAAATGTAATTTTCATCCCTTCAGACAGTAAAGCGTCATATCCAGTCGATAACAGTGAAAGTCATTTTTCAAAATATTCAAAATAACCACCTTCCGTAAAAACGTTAAATCGAATCTTCACTTCGGCAATTGGTTCTTTTTCTCTTTGTGCCGTATCACTTCAGTACTTAAGTGATCATGTCTCTCCTCATTTTCTTTTTATTCGTAGGTCTTAATAAATGTTGTATTTTTGGTATATCTTCTAAACCATGTTCTGTTATCCATTTACTTAAGCTCGCTTGGTAGGTAATGCGTTGTTATCCTCCGTCCCTCTTCCCTTCAGATTTTCCTGTGAGTATCAACTTTCCAAGCCCACTTTCCTCATTATGTAGCCTAGAAAAAAAGCTTTCTTTTTGTTTCCATTTTATCTAATACTTCGCTGTTGCTCACAAACGAAAAAATCAAAGCAGAAAATAAAAGGGAGATAATTTGTTATCTCACCAAAAGCATTAAAGGGAGATAATTTGTTATCTCACCAAAAGCATTAAAATCGAATCTTCACTTTGTCGAATGATTCACTTCACTAAAAAATCCAACGTATAAAATTAATAGAATATAATTGGTATACATGAATAATGCTTTTCTTAAATATTTGTCGGTTTAAAAGTTACACCCGTTAACTTGATTATTGCTTACTTACGATAATAGACGAGTGACAAGTAAATTGATTTGTTTAAGACGTACTTAAATACGCTAAGACTGAAGTGGTCAGAGAAGCACCCTCTGGGGAGGCTGTTTATCAAAGTAACAGTTCTGGGAAAACTTACTCCTTACCAAAGGAATATGAAGAGCGTGTGGATGGTTTGGCACCGTGTACATGGTATGACGAGTCTGAGCTGTTAATGTCTGACCTGCTAGGGCTAAGAAATATAACTCTGCAGGAACAGGTGAAGAGGCTCATCCCTTGTTTCCTGTTTAGGTTGTGGTTTCCGATTTTTCTCTTTTCCAATCTTTTCACTCTTTTTTTTCTTTTATTTTTTTTTTCAATTGGAGTAGATAGACTAAACTATCGCCCGGTTCACACTCAACCCAAATCTATTGAACAGGTGAAGAGGCTCATCCCTTGTTTCCTGTTTAGATTGTGGTTTCCGGTTTTTTCTCTTTTCCAATCTTTTCCAATCTTTTCACTCTTACGTAGCCCCCTTTTCGCCTTGCATGGGGTGATATGATTAAAAAAAAACATTTGCCATGGTGTTTGCGATAGAGTGGTGAGAGGCTAGCCACGTTTCGTTTGTGGAATAAGAATTGATTGGTGGAAAATAATCAATTTCATGATGTCTCGTAATCACATTTGAATATGGTCAAGACTGGACAGAAATTATTTACTCGTAAATAAATTTTAGAATATGTGTTGTGGTGCAATGGAAGTCGGCTCGGAACGAGAACTCGGAAAATCCGAGTTCGAATTCCAGATTAATTTCACTTACGCTTAAATACGCTTGGGAAAGGTATTAATACGTCGCTTCTTCCTCCACCTATGGATTAAATAGCAGAACAGATTAGATTCTGTAGACTTGATTAGCAATCAGTCTACCACAGAAAGTAATGGCAATCTACTGCGGGAAAATCTTCTGCCCTGTCAGTCATGTCTCTTTCGGGATATGAACGCCCAACTGTGCATCATGTATGGCACTTAAGTGACTAAAATATTTTTTACAAATATTAACTTACCTTTTTTTTATTACTTTTCAGTTTTGCCGCCAATAAAAGTCACCCTGAGTGGTGACAAATACATTTACCATCTTGGACTTCCAGCCTTTTACCTGGCCAACCGTTACATAAACATTGTCGTGAAAGGAAGGTATGGTATGGTACAGACATAGTTATATTGCATGAATATTTCACAATAGCATTACAATAGAAATATTTTATCATAGGCGCGCCTGCTATTTACTTTGAGCTCGTTGATAAAACTCAAGGAATAATCAGCAATATTATTAGCCCTGGTCTGGTGGTCTAATTTCAGTCACTTTCTCACCGCCTGTAATGTTTCCTCCCTGTGTGTTTTCTACCTTCGCAACTGTCTTCACTCCTGTGTTCACATCCTTCTCTTGCCCTTTCTTTTTCATCTCCTGTAGCTGGTTCGTCTTTCTCTTCACTCTACTCCTGCCTAAAACTTTAACTCTCAAGTAGCCCCTTACATCAGTGGTGGTACCGCTTTGCTTGGGGTGAAATGATTAACAAAAATAAATAAATACTTTCATAGTAATTGTTCGAATTGGATCTTCGCTATATTATCTTGAGTTTATGAATTTAAGCACAGTACTAGACTAGTTGAATTCCTTGCATTTACTTACGCACAAATACCCTTGGGAAAGGTATTAACCCGCCTCAACCCCCAGTTATGGGTTAAATAATAGGACAGATTGGGTTCTATATTCTTGGTCAGCAATCAGCCTACCGCAGAAAACAATGGCAACCTACTGCGGAATAATCTCCTGCCAAGAAGAGACATGATCGCCCAAAGCGTGTATTACGTATGGCACTTAACTGACTAGACTGGCGTCTAGATCTCATCTATTTACAGTTGAACTGGCTAGATGTAGCCGTAAGTTCTATGCTAACATTTTCTTTCTCGCATTCTCCTTCGTGGAAGTCCCTCCTGGCTCAATGACTTCCAGTCAACTTTAATCTTCAAAATTTTAAATCCAATGTTAATCGCTATCTACCGTCTACCTGATTACTCTTTTCTCTTCCCGCTCACTATTAATGCTTCTGTTCCTACATCTTCTACACCCTTGTGTCTTAGTGATTTTACAGATTTACTTGGAGTTGAATTACTTGCATTCACTTAAGCCCAAATACCCTTGGGAAAGATATTAATCCGTCACTTCCTTCCAGTTATGGGTTAAATAATCGGACAGATTGGGTTCTATAGCCTTGATTGGAAACCTACAGAACACTTTTCTGTCTAGTTAGTCATGGATTGAAAGAAACATGATTGCCAAGCATGTATCACGCACGACATTTAACTGGCTGACTGAAAAATCCCTATGTGTCATTGAAACTTTGCAAGTGTTCAAATCTCACACGAGGGTGGCCGCGGCCTCGGCTTTAATGGCGCCGCGTGTAAGTGCCCGAGTTGCCATTAACTTGAACTTGTCATGACAAGGTGAAACAATGTCCGAAATAATAAACAAAAGAACGCGACATTGCTTAATGCCGTGGTACACTTAGACAAAAAGTAGTCGGGAACCTTTGCTCTATCCTGGTCAATTAGTCGGAGTTTGTCCGTGGTTGTCGATACTTGTGGATTAGACGCTGAATCACCTCCTACAGAATCGGTTTTACTGGGAAGTCTTAAGCCAGGGTTTCCTTAAGGATAGAGTAAATCAAAGAGATAATAAGATAATACAATCTTTAAAAACATAGATGCAACATCAATCGCCATCTTGTGTTCCTTACGCCTGTTTCTGTGTTGTTCTTTCCTCACTTTACCTCACTTCTCTTCTCATTCTCTCACATGAAGTAACCCCTTGCATCTTTTTTCTTCCTGAAACATTTTCTTTTATTGTTCTTTTTTCTCTCTAAAGTGATCTGATTCTCTTTTAATACCTGTAACAGCCTACTTCCGAGAAGTAGAAGTATTGTCGCCTTTTCTTTCAGTAAAACAATGCCAAACATGAAGTTAATAATATTCCCACAGCCAGTTAAGTGCCATACGTGAAACACGCTTGGGCGATCATGTCTCGAAAGAGACATGACTGACTGGGCAGAAGATTATCCCGCAGTAGGTTGCCATTGCTTTTGTTAATGCTGTAGAACCCAATCTGTTCTATTATTTCACTCATAGGTAGAGGGGGAAGAGATGTATTATATTATTAAGTAGTAATTAGTGGGGGATCAGTTTATTACTTCATAACAATATATAACTGATCCCCTACTTTATGACCAGAAGAAGCCTTAATCATGTTTCTAACTATTATATTCAGTTAGTCAGTCAGTTAAGTGCCATACGTGAAACACGCTTGGGCGATCATGTCTCGAAAGCGACATGACTGACTGGGCAGAAGATTATCCCACAGTAGTTTGCCATTGTTTTCTGCGGTAGACCGGTTGCCGACCAAGGCTATAAAACCCAATCTGTCCTGCTATTTAACGCATAACTGGAAGAGACGGATTAATACCTTTCCCAAGTGTATTTGCGCGTAAGTGAATGCAATGAATTCAACTGGAATTTGAACTCAGCTCTCCGATTTTTCCTTCCGAGCCGATATCCACTGCACCACAACGCATCACAAAGCACACAGACCGCGGGTTCGCTCCCGTTAACGACCGCGAGCAGTCTTAATCAGATGGCAAGACGGCAGCGAGGTCGTTTTCACTCTCGGAGGTCGAAAACAAAAATTCCCCCCTACTAGTTCAAATAAAATTCCCCCACTAGTTCAAATAAAATTCCCCCACTAGTTCAAATAAAAGGTTTAGAAAGAAAGCCCCCATCAATACTAGAAAGAGCGATAATAGCTACTGAAAGTGAGTAACCTGTTTTCCTAAAAAAATGTTTTTTGGAAGAAAGATTTTATAAATTTCAACCAAACACAGTACTGGCTGCTCGGTCAATGAATGTGTTATGTTCCAAGTGGGTGAAAATGTGGTTTTATGGAGGAAAATAAAAGGAAGAAACAAGAGGATAAAACGTAACGAAGGTTTATTAATTTAATTACAAGGCTAAAGCCGCCGAATGAGTAATGATAAGATATGGGCCTTGGAAAACTGTCTGCTCACCTTAGTGTCATGGCCAAAAGACCCCTGTCCCAGAATTCCCTGCTTCCAAACAGGGGATATGACTAAAATCATTATTTTTCACCCGTCCGGTCAAAGGGAGATAACTTATTTTTAGACATTTTTGTTAAGGCCAACTGTGCCCTAACAGAATGCCAAATATTTCCTTAAAGGGAAACGGTTAATATTAAATTTACTATTATCTGAAGGTTATTAATGCGCATTATAGGATACAAATCTTATATCATCCAACAGTTAACTAAAACACACAAAGTAAAATTGGACACCCGCAAAATCGGATCCAAAAAACTAAAAGCATTTTGGAAAAACCCAGACCAAAGCAAATTTCACAAGTCAGTGTGAACAGTAAAATTCTGGATCCTGATTGGATAGGAAATGGAAAATTGATATATGACACCAGTCATTTTTTTCACACCTAAAGATTGAAAATGCCTGCTGGAGCCGGTCACATGATAAATTTTACTACTTAAACCAAGTTCCGTGAGCGATCAAAATGAGTCCGACATGGTGGCGGTTAGCTGACGAACCTTGCAGCAATGTAACAAAAGAAATTTCATGAAGCCGACCTGTACGTAAGGGCGATTCACATATTCATTCTACCTTTCTTCATTTTCCCTCTACGCCGCCAAAGAAAACAACAATAACATGAACATTCTATCTGCGCTAAGTACTATTTCTTTATTCCTTCTTCCTCAATTTGTCGCCATCCTACCAAAAAAGGGAAAGAAACATAAGACTTTACATTCTGCTTCTATCAACCATGAACTCTAAACTTCTGTAGGACATTTAAAATACTTACATTTTCTCTTTGAACAATTTTAAGTACAAAACTACATGCATTTTTCAATGAACATTTTTCTTCTCACAAATATTTTATATTAGTTCAATTAACGAAATTTTACTTATATTTTTCTTCGTACAAGTTTGTTATCCTGTTAATAAATCTTTACTTTAATGTACAGAAGAAATATTTTATCTTTATACGCCAAAGACTTTTAGTTAATTACGACTATCAACCATGAACTCTAAATTTCTGTAGGACATTTCAAATACTTACATTTCTCTTTGAACAATTTTAAGTACAAAACTACATGCATTTTTTAAGGAACATTTTTCTTCTCACAAATATGTTACCGTGTTCAGTTTACGAAATCTCACTGATATTTTTCTTTTTACAGTTTTGTTATTCTGTTAATAAATCTTTACTTTAATATACAACCGAAACATTTTATCCATCTGAGTATCTTTTCAACCTTCTGATATTAAAATTGTGGGAACTTCGGTCATGTTTAACACAAGGCCAATTTACCAAGCATCACCGAGGCCCCTACAGCATTTTATTAAAAGCTAGAAGGTAATGTGTAATTCAGTAAAAACTCATGTACTTTATCCAGTTACATTTACAGTTTATTTTATATTTTAGATATTCATTTGGAGGACCAGTTCGCGGAAAATTAATTCTTCGAATATCAATTAATGGAAGACAAAAAATCAGTATCGAGAAAGTTTTCAGTGTAAGTCTCTATCTTTCTCAAGTTAATATTCATTAAAACACTTAAACCGTCAATTAATAGAATCAGCTATGAATAATTTAGTAATATTTTAAAATGTTTTTTTAATCATATCATCCCGAGCAAGGCGGTAGCGCCACTGAAGCGCAGGGGGCTACGTAAGAGTGAAAAGATTAGAAAAGAGAAAGCCGGAAACCACATCCTAAACAGGGAACAAGGGATGAGCCTCTTCACCTGTTCAATAGACGTGGGTGGAGTGTGAACCGGCCGATAGTTTAGTCTATCTACTCCAATTGAAAAAAAAAAAAAGAAAAGAGAGAAAAGATTGGAAAAGAGAAAGCCGGAAACCACATCATATACAGGGAAAAAGGGATGAGCCTCTTCACCTGTTCAATAGACGTGGGTGGAGTGTGAACCGGGCGATAGTTTAGTCTATCTACTCCAATTGAAAAAAAAAAGAGAAAATAATGAAAAGATTGGAAAAAAGAAATCCGGAAACCACATCCTAAACAGGGAACAAGAGATGAGACTCTTCACCTGTTCAATAGACGTGGGTGGAGTGTGAACCGGCCGATAGTTTAGTCTATCTACTCCAATTGAAAAAAAAAAAAAGAAAAGAGAGAAAAGATTGGAAAAGAGAAAGCCGGAAACCACATCATATACAGGGAAAAAGGGATGAGCCTCCTCACCTGTTCAATAGACGTGGGTGGTGTGTGAACCGGCCGATAGTTTAGTCTATCTACTCCAATTGAAAAGAAAAAAGAAAAGAAAAGAGAGAAAAGATTGGAAAAGAGAAAGCCAGAAACCACATCCTAAACAGGGAACAAGGGATGAGCCTCTTCACCTGTTCAATAGACGTGGGTGGAGTGTAAAAAGAACAGTTTTTGCATGCTTTAACACGTGCATGACCATTACAACATACAAAAAAAAAACACATTTTGGATAATTTTCACGTGTTTTAAATCAGATAAAATAATGTGACAGGTGTCTTTAAAATTCCAAATGTTCATTAATAATTCCTATCTCCAATCACATGAAACACGATATAGACAAGATAAAATAAGGAAGCCGGTTGCAAAATGAAGTAAATGTATTTCTCTTAAATATTATGGTGGTTGATTCAAGCTGGCCAAATTTATAAAAACGTTTTCAAACAAGATAAAAAATGAAACTGTCACAAAATGAAGTAAATTCATTTCCCTTGAAAGTACGATGTTTGGTTAAAAAGACAGTTCTTTGATACTGCAAAAAACATTTAGACAAGATAGAAAAATGAAATTGGTATAAATATTAACTGCATTTATGTCTCTTCAAAACTATAATGTTTGAATGATAGGTCATATTTCTGATCAGTTGAAACTCTTTTCACACTTGAATAATCAGACCGTTATACAAATGAAGTAAATTAATTTATCTTCAAAATCATAATGACTGATGTAAAGATAATATCTCTTATACTGTTAAAGACGTTTAAGTTAAGAATGAGTAATGAAACCGGTATCAAAATGAAATTAATTTATTTCTCTTCAAAATTATAATGGTTGATTGATCTGTAGTATATCCAATTACTAGAAGCATGTTTTGGTTCAAATACACTAATGAAACTGATGTTAAATTGAAGTCGATTAACTTCTTTTCAAAATTATAAGAGTTGAATGATAGATAATATATCCAATTAGTTAACGCGCGGTTTCGAACAGAGAGATTAATGAACCTAGTATCAATACGAAGTAAGTTAATTCTCTTCAAAATTATAATGTTTGATTTATTTGTAATATCTGTAATCCTGTGCAACATGTTTTAGAAAAGATAAAATAAATAAACTTGTATCAAATTGAAAAAAAAAAATTCTCCTCATACTAACAACAATTAATATAACAACGACTAGGTCTTTAGTTTTTATAAATCAATTTATTATAATTCATTTTTAGAAATTCAATTTTTATTGATTATGTTTAAGCGGTATTCACCCAAAGATTTTAGGATTCAAATAAATTTATTGTATAATTTTCTCAAAATTTTCACACTGATTTCAGTTCTATGGCATCTTAAAGTACAAATTTTACTTGAGAGAATTCTTCGAGAAGGAATGTAAAGCCATCGTCTACCGATATGCCGGCATGCTAAGTTATATATCATTAACAATTACGGCCAAAGTCATTGAAGAAGAAACAGATTTAGATATCTCGTCACCGCCAATGTTTGTCGGACTCGTGAGGGCACCAGTAAGAATCGAAGCGCCTTACAGTGTTGCCGTGAAAGTGGGCATATGCAACGAGTTCACCGTGAGTAACGTTACTTACATTTTTGTATGATTCAAAGATTTGTTTAATATACCGGGGTGGGTCCAAAAGTTCATAGGCTGACTATGATGGAGTGATGCTAGAACTGTGAAATCTTGCATGCATTGATTTAAACCATTCTTCTTAATAAACTGCATTGTTTCTTTCCAGATAAACATGTTTTTTTTTTATTTCAGTGTTCATTTATATATTTATATAGCTACCTCCAGTAAATCGCGAAAAAACTGCATAGTTACTTTTAAACTGAATTTTTAAAAATGGAAAAGTTTTTTTGAAACTTTTATTTTAGTATTAATTGAAAGCTAAATGATTAAATTTACTATTTCCAGTCAGCAAAATACTCTGGTTTATTCCAAACAGAAACTATATTGATTGAAATATAAAAGTTTAATTTTCTTTTTTTCAATTTTTGAATTTGCCACCATTTTTTAGCGATCAACACGTTTGTAAACAAAAGTTAATTCTTGGTTTTAAAAATTTTGCAAAAATAAAATGTACATCTGTGATGCATTATTTTTTGAAAATTAGCATATTTTATGTTAAATTAATCTGATTGACACAATTATTACTTATTTATAGCGTGAAATTTAGAATAAAACTATTTGTTAATCACAAATTTGAACTTTTTGACCTGTCCGCGTCGTAAATCAAGAATTTACTGACAGGTTCTTGATTAGAGATAAAGGGTATAGCGTTTATAAGTGGCAAGATTGTACAAAATTTTTTTCAGGTAAGGGAGGAAACTTTGACCTTATAATTTACACATAGAAATTACCATACAAAAAAGAAACATCAAATGCACAAAAATCTTTTTTTTTAAACATAAAACGGTTTTTATTAAACCTTTTAATTTATCTAGATGGTTATGTAAAAATTAACCTTATGACGCATATTAACGTATTACTGTTACAGTTAATTTGAATTCTGGTGATCAATTGAGAAAATTCGGTACTTCTATTTTAAATTTTTTTATTCAAAAACACTTTTTTCTTATAAAAAATAGTTTATTTCAGGTGGCTGGCATAAATTATTCAGCCTACCTGAAAACTGATGAGTTTCTACGACTTTTATTAATTAAATATTGCGATCAGTCAAAATCGTAAATTGATTCTTTTTTCCACAAATGAGCCTTTCACTGAATTATTCTTGCTGATTCCAGATATACATCAAGCGTGTAGATGGCATGCCATTAACATGGCCTGATGTCAAACATAAACTGAACGTAACATTTATTAGCAACAGAGAAGTTCATTCCGTGTTGTACTGTATTCCACTAGACGGCGTTGTGGTAATTGCCTTATCCCGTAAATACTACAGCAGGTTAACTGTAAGTAAATTAACAATTTTATTGTCGTAAAAGTTGTTTTTTTTTTTTCATTTACTTGCTTCCCTGATAGCTACAATCTTCAAAATTTTAAATGTAACGTCAACTGCCATCTTTTAGTTACTTGTTTCTTATCCATTATATTTTCTTCGACATCCCCTGTACCATTTTTTCTCTCACTGGAACCCCCTGCGCATCAGTAGCATTTTGCCTTGCTTGGGGTGAACTAAACGATATGCTTCAAGATACAGCAGATACATTAAGCATTAAGCAGCCTATGGCCTCATGTCAAATTTCAGGTGGGCCACAGAATGCTTTTTTTAATAAATTAATATAAATTTAATTAGCTACCGGGCTTATTATATGGTCTATAGGGCTTTTATTGGCTATGTCTACTTAAATTAATAAAATTAAACGTATGTAAATTTTAATATATTTAGATTATGGAAATTTACTAATAACTTAGTGCCTGAATAATTTTTCATTAGTCAGGCATTGAAAATATCGTTCTTTTTACTGTAGAAAGAAAACTACACCACTTTAATTTTCAACCATTACAGCCAATCGCTTCTACCCCCCCCCACATTAGCATGGATCAGCTTAGTCTCCCTGAGAGCAAAACACTGCGCCTCTTCGGGTTAACTTACACAACAGACCTCAAGTGGAATGACTATATAGCTAAATCCATAGCTAAATCCGCTACTAAAAATGTCGGTTCTTTGTGTAGGGCCAGGAAGCTTTTCCCGTCTGAAACCATCTTGCACATATATAAATGTACCATACGACCGTGCATTGAATACTGCAGCCATATCTGGTCGTGTGCTCCTGCTATCCACCTAGGGATCCTTGACAAAATCCAACAGAAAATCTGTAATGTGATCGATCCCGACCTGGCAGCTCAAATACTGTCACTTTCTCACCGGCACAATGTGGCTTCTCTGTGTCTCTTCTACAAGTACTTTCACGGCTTCTGCTCCGATGAACTTAGCTTTCTAGTTCCCTCTTTGTATGAATTTACTCGAGCCACAAGATTAGCAACTAGTTCCCACCCTTTTGTTGAGAAACCAATAAAATGTAAACCAAATTCTACTCCAACAGCTTCTTTTCTCGCACTTCCTGCCTGTTGAATTCCCTTCCGTTTACTTGCTTCCCTGACTGCTACAATCTTCAGGAGTTTAAGTGTAAAGTCTATAGTGATCTCCTATCTTGCTTACTTGCATCCTCTCTCTCATACTCCTTTACTCCGTCCACTCCACTCTCAATGTCTTGCTCGGGGCGATATGATTATAAAAACAAAAAGATATAACTGTTCAACTCTGATTTTGTGAATATACCGGTATATGTGTATTAGTGTATATAGTTAATAAACTATAATTAATGGTTTATAAATATTCAATTAGTATTTTAATGATGTTTAAAAACAATATATTTTAGATACTTGTGAAATTGTGTATGGCCAATCAACAGACGTAGATATATCGTTATTGCATATATTCTATGTAGAATACAATTAATTTTTTACACTGTAATAATTTCATGGGCACAGAAAAATTCTGGTTTCAAAGTGGGAAATGAGCCAAAACTGGTTAGGAAATACTGCATTAGACAACTTAGAACACCGAACATTATAGAGTTATGGTTTCTCCTATAAAATCTTTCTTTGATAAAATTCATTTTATTACGCACTAGCAGTATAGCCCAGCGTTGCTCGGGTGTAATGAAAGCTTTAAAACTAATCCATGGTCCTGGAGCTCAGACTCTTTAGACGTTTGCACGAAAGACTAAAAAGCAATAGTTGTTTCCAGTTAAAGCGAAACCGTAGACTGAACAAAAACTGAATGGATGTAAGTCAAATTTTGATTTCCTGGTATCGATATCAAATAAGTTTTTTCGTCGTAAACTGAATTTTGAAAGCTAAATAAGTCCTCTGAGTAAATGGTATCATGGCTGAGACTAAGAACTACAATTATACCTACTTAGAGCCAAACCCGAAGCAAAAACTAAAATAAAAGGGCTGAAAAATATACAGACATACAAGCAGATAAACAGACACCCACACAAACATCTTACCTTTTATTTATATATATATATATATATATATATGTATATATATATATATATATATTATCGATTTTCTGCACTCTTGTAAGAATTGAAACCTTGAAACTTCTGAATATCGTTTCTTATGTCCTTGTCTATGAGTGTATCAAATTTGATTAAAATCGGACCACTCCTTCTATAACCCGATTTTTTCGATTATCGATTTTCGATACTTATCGGGGGTACCTCGAAACAAAACCAAGCTAAGAACACTCGCAGACGCTTAGAGTACAACTGTGTAAATTTTCAAGAAAATCGGTTCAACCGTTTCGGAGTCTATAGGTACCGGACACACACACACAGACATACACACACACGCACACAGACAAAGTTCCATTTATAAATAAGTTTAGATTCATTATTAGCGGTCACAACCTTGATAGCATATCATATGCAGATGACGCTGTGTTGATAGCAGACACAGAAAGGAAATTACAAAAACTCAGAAGCTAATGAAGTTAAGCGAGAAGAAAGGACTAAACGTTAATTACAAGAAGATAGAAAGTATGCTTCTAAGCAAAACGATGAACCCAAAATGCAAATGACAATTATGGGATACCAAAAAAAAAAAAAAAAAAAACAAGTAAAAAAAAGTAATGTGTTGGAAATGTATTAATAGAGGACGGAAAATGCGACACTGAAATCCGAAGACATACTGGGATAGTCAAAAATGTATTCCAAAAGCTAAGTAGAGTATAAAGAAACAGAAAAAAAAACTTCGTTAAAAATAAAGAAAAGAGTACTGAACAAAAAGAGTAGTGAATTTTCTGCTGATATATATACTCCTATATGGCAACGAATACTGGACAATCTCCTGAAAGATGATGACGAGACTTGAAGAAACAGGAATGTGGTTCTACAGAAGAATGCTGAGATTGCCATGGGCCGAATATTTTAGCATCGACGAAGTTTTAGAGAAAATGGGAACAAAAAGAAACTTATAATTAACATCAGAAAATGACAGTTGAAATTTCTAGGAACATAATGAGGAAAGAGGACTTGGAAAATATTATACTAACAAGACAGGTTGAAGGGAAGGTGACAAAGAGAAACAACTCGACACATTCTTAGTGAGTTTGAGTAAACGGATAGTTTTAGGAGAAATAACAAAAAGTTCAAATTTATCAAAAGCTACGAGCGAGAGGAAATCGTGAAGAGCCATGTTCACCTATATCTGAAAAAGAGACATGACATACAAAAGAGAAAACTTTAATAAAATTAAATAATAATAAAATGAATCAATTATAGCAATCAGTCAGTCAGTAAAGTGCCATACGTGACACACGCTTGGACGATCATTTCTCGAAAGAGACCTCACTGAGTGGACAGATTATCCTGCAGTAGGTTGTCATTACTTTCTACGGTAGACTGGTTGCCAACCAAGGCTATAGAACTCAATCTGTCCTGTTTTTTAATCCATAGCTGGAAGGAAGAGACGGATTAATAGCTTTCCCAAGGGTATTTGCACGTAAGTGTATGCAACGATTTCAACTGGAATTCGAACGCGGCTCTCCGATTTCTCGTTCGAGCCAACATCCATTGCACCACAACGCACATCTGCCTACAACGCATATCCGCATATATTATAACAATATTCTGTAGGCTTACAGCCTATCACGTTGAATACACCGGTTCTCGCTCGACCATCGAAGTTAAGCAACGTTGAGCCTGGTCAGTACTTAGATGGGTGACCACTTAGGAATACCAGGTGCTGTAAGCGTATAGTGACAGATGTGCGTTGTGGTGCAGTGGATACCGGCTTGGAAAGAGAAATTGGTGAGCCGAGTTCGAATTCCAGTTGAATACCCTGCATTCATTTAAGCACTGGTAACCTGGATGTGCGTTGTGGTACAGTGGATATCGGCTCGGAACGAGAAACCGGGGAGCCGAGTTCGAATTCCAGCTGAATCCATTGTATTCACTTACGCGCAAATACCCTTGGGAAAGGTATTAATCCGTCTATTCCTTCCAGTTATGGGTTAAATAACAGGACAGATTGGGTTCTATAGCCTTGGTCGGCAACCAGTCTACCGCAGAAAGCAATGGCAACCTACTGCGGGATAATCTTCTGCCCAGTCAGTCATGTCTCTTTCGAGACATGATCGCCCAAGCGTGTATCACTTGGGAAAGGTATTAATCCGTCCCTTCTCTCCAGTTATGGATTACATAACAAGGGTAGGATTTGGGGACCCTGCTATTAAAAACAAATCCCAATGAATCTTGATACTTGGAAAGAAAAAAGTTGTAAAAATAAAAGTAACCTTACTCAAAATCATTGGTTATGACCTTAAATGATCTCATAAGGATTGATAGGTCGTTAAACCTCAAAACAAACAAACAAACAATATTCTGTAATAAAAGCTATCTAACGGATAGAAGATACCATTTTACTGTAGGACTTCTTGGTCGCCATATGATATTCAATATTAATTAATATTATTTACATCAATAAGTCAATATAAAGGAATACAAAGTTATAAATTGCGTTGTGGTGCAGTGGATATCGGCTCGGAACGAGAAATCGGAGAGCTGAGTTTGAATTTTCGTTGATGTCTTTGCATTCGGGCAAATAATATTTCTAGCTATGGGTTCAATAGAAGGACAGATTGGATTCTATAGCCAGTCTACCGCAGAAAGAAATGACAACTTACTGCGGGAACATCTACCAAGTTAGTAATGGATCGAAAAAGACATGATCGCCTAAACGTGTATCACATATGGCACTTTACTGACTGTTACCACACTCGGTTTTCGTACTTGTAATAAAGACAAATCACAGAAGCATCAGCGACCCTCTATGCTTTACTGGGAGCGATGGGTAAAAGTAGACCTTAACAACATCAACATACGATTATCTATATACCGTCTCTATTAAGCCGAGATCGCATATAGGAACGACTTTAAGTTTTCTCTTTTCTTGACTTGCCATTAGTATTATACTGTATTAAGAAACAGAAAAAAGCCCTTAGAAGATATCTCCGCAAAAATAGTGTTATGTAACATCAGTCCTCCAATATAGTGGTAAATGCTTGCTAATCTCCTCAAAGATTAAAACGAGAACTAAAGCAATACCGGTGTGATGTCGCTTCCCTGTGCCTCTTTTATAAATACTTTCACGGCTTCTGCTCCGATGAACTTAGATCACTGGTGCCCCTAGGTACGAATTTGCACGAAATACTAGATTAGCAACTAGGTCCCACCCTTTTACAGTGAAACCGATAAAATGTAACCACAACTTCTACTCTAACAGCTTCTTTTCTCGCACTTCCCACCTGTCGAATTCCCTTCCACATGCTTGCTTCCCCGACAGCAACAATCTCCAGGAGTTTAAATGTAAGGTCAATAGACACCTCCTAACACAATAACTCGCATCCATTCTCTCAAACACTCTTCCCATCTACCCAACCCTCATCCTCGGTGTCCTTACCCGTCTATCACCCTCCTTCTGACATTTCCTATATCTAACCACACTTTCTCATCACCTTCCCCTATGTAACTATATAATAGTGGCAGTGGAATGCCTTGCTTGGGGTGAAATGATTAAAAAAAAAATTCGTGTTCATATATTGTCCCGTACTTAAAAGATTTCAATTTGATAAAAACAGAAAAACTTTTTTTCCAGCCCAAGTTTACCTATTCATTTTCTGCGTGAACAGAAATCATGCCATAATATGCTGTTTTATGTTAAACAATTCCAACCGAAAAAAAAAACGGATTATTATATAATATAGCATATTATTTTTGCATTATTTTTTCATTTCTGTTAAAATTAGTTAAGCTATCTCATTCTTGCTTTATTTCTTAATATATTGTAGATACACTACTATGGTCACTACCAAGATTGTCACTACACACTCATCCGAGACATTTTTATAAGACCTTTTCAACCAGTTAAAACTTACTATCTAAATGCCAAACTGAAACACCCGCATTGTCATGTAAGTATATAACTATTAAATCAATATTGAGTACGGAAACGTTTTATCTATGATGGAGAGTCAGGATGTAAGGATATCCGGAAGGTAGATATATCGCATGATGTCCTGGAAATGGATGTATTGTGTGAGATGCCTTGAAGATGAATATATTGCGTAAGATGTACGAAAGATAAATGTATTGCTTGAGATGCGCAAAAGATGTATGTATTGCGTTTGATGTATTAAATAATCAAAATATATTGTGCAAGATTTCCCACCACCACAAAAAATGGATGTATTGCATACGATATCTAGAAGGTGGATATATGACATAAGATATCCAGAAAAAGCTTGCATTGTGTACAATATCCAGAAGGTGGATATAATGCTTAGGATACCCGGATGATTGATACATTGCGGAAGATTTCCGGAACGTGGATGTATTGTGTATGATGTCTGGAAAGAGAATGTATTTCTAAATATGTGTGGAAGATAGGAGCATTGTGTTTGATGCCCAAAAGATGGTTGCAATGCGTAAAGATGTCCGAGATGGGGATGTACTAGGTAATATTTCTTGAAAATATTACGTATTGCATAATATGTCCAGAAGATGGATGTATTGCGTAACATGTCCTAAATATGTATATATTGCGTAAGATGTCCCGAAGATCATCTTCTTCTATATCTTTATCTTTTAAAAATCATCATCATCATTAATGTAATTATTAATATTGTCCTTCGCCGTCTTCTTTTTAGCTACCATTGTATTCTACTTCTACCTCTCCTTTTTCTTCTCACTATTATTATTATTATTATTATTATTATTATTATTATTATTATTGTCCTTCTTCGCTGTCTTCTTGGCTACCTTCGTCTTCTCCTTCTACATCTCCTTTTTTCTTTTCACTACTATTATTATTATTATTATGTCATTTTTCATCATATTTAGATTTCTGCATTGGTCTCACTACCAACCAAGTCTGCGGGGAGACCTAAGGCAGGTAGTGGCGTGTTGTTATGACTCCATTTCATGTTTTTCTATCCTCCCTATCATCCCCAGCATTACATAGATAACGTTTTCCTTAGTGTGTGGGCTGTACTTAATAATACAATTTTTTGTATATCTCTTAAGCTGGGGTTTCCAGGGATTCTTTCAATGTGTTGTTTTGTTCCATTTTTTATCATTCCAAGTGCACCTACTATCACTGGCACAACTCTTGTTTTCAATTTCCACATTTTTTCTATTTCAATTTCCAGGTCTTTATATTTTGACAGTTTTTCAAATTCCTTGATTGCTATGTTACAATCCGCTGGACAAGCCATATCAATTAATAGACAAGTTTTCTCCTTCTGGTTTTTAACAATAATGTCTGGCCTGTTTGCTTCAATTTTTCTGTCTGTGTAGATGGTGTAATCCCATAGAATGGTTAAATCTTCTATTTCTGTAACCGGTGCTGGGTGATGTTCATACCAGTGTTTGCCTACAGCTTTTCCATAATGTTTGCATATTGCCCAATGTAAATATTGCCCAACTCTATCGTGGCGATTTTTATATTCATTTGGGGCAAGCACAGAACAGCCTGAGATTAGGTGGTCTATTGTTTCTTGGTGTTTATCACAAAACCTGCATTTTGGATCCATATTATTATGCATAATATTTGCCTGAAAGTTTCTCGTGAAAAGACTTTGGTCTTGTGCTGCAAGAATAAAGCCTTCAGTTTCAGACTTTAATCCAGATGCACGTAACCATCGATGAGTATTAACTTTGTCAACATTGGATTTATTGGCACGTACTGGATATTGGCCATGCAGAGGTTTGTCTTGCCAGCGCTGTTTCATCTGTTCAAGAGCTTTATCTTTGGCTTTCATTTTCATATTCTTTGCCGCAATAGCCGGCTCTTGGCTTCCGTTCTGCTTTTCTACAGAATCTACTAACTGTAAATCTTGTTTGAATTTACTGCCTTCTTTTATTATTGAATATTTTTTCTTTCTTTCTTCATGTTGCCTTACTAATTGTATCATCCAATCCTTTGTTGTTTCTATGTATGTTAGTAAGCCAATAGTTGTTGTCTTGTATGACAATTCCAGCTGAATAAGACCTCTTCCACCTTCTTTACGGGGTATGTATAGACGGTCTACATCAGCCTTTGGATGAGGCATCTTATGCTTAGAAAGAAGCTTTCTTGTTTTAGCATCCATTCGCCTGATGTCGTTTAGAGTCCAGTTTAAGATGTTAAAGCTATATTGGACAACTGGGATTGCAAGGCTATTAATGGCCATAACTCTGTTCTGTGAATTTAATTCAGTTTTTAATATCATTCGTAGCCTTCTATAGTACTCTTTACGCACTATTTCTTTCATTTTTTATGGTGAATGTTTTCACTCTCATTTACACCTAGGTATTTATAAGCTTCTTCTGGTTTCAATTCTTTTATTGTTACAGCAGGGTCTAGGCTAATTGAGGATGTTTCTTGTATTGATCCACGTAAAACTGTAGCTTTAGCACATTTATTCAAATTAAATTTCATTCCAATGTCTTCGCTGAAGCATTTTACAGTTTGCAGAAGACCTTCCAGCTCATTATCATTCTTAGCATATAACTTCAAGTCATCCATGTAAAATAGATGGCTTATTTTCTTTTGTCCTATTTTATAACCACATTCTGTCTTATTAAGTTGACTGGTTAGTGCTATTAATGATATGCAGAATAGTAAGGGAGATAAAGAATCACCTTGAAATATACCTCTTTTGATGTTTATTTCATCAGACTTATAGGTTCCATTTATATGATTGAGGTAAAGGGTTGTTTTCCATATAGACATGCACTGTTTGATGAAATTGATGATGACGGGCGATATCTTGTATATATTTAAAGTCTTTAAAATCCAGTCATGTGGCACACTATCGAATGCCTTTCGATAGTCTATCCAGGCTGTACTAAGATTTTTCTTTGTACTGTAGCAGTTTTCCAGGATCATTTTGTTAATCAGCAATTGGTCTTTACAACCATAACAGCCACGTTTGCACCCTTTTTGTTCAAGCGGTATCATGTCATTTCTTTCTAAGAATAAATATGTCTGTTTTGTTAAAATAGATGTTAATAGTTTATATGTTGTCGGAAGACATGTAATTGGTCTGTAGTTTTTCGGGTTGTTTGTGTCACCATTCTTGGGTAGAAGAAATGTAATTCCTTTGGTCATCCATGCAGGAATTTTAGTGGGATCGTCAACCATTTCTTGAAGTTCTTTGGCTAGTTTTTTATGTGCTGCATTTAAATAATATAGCCATTATTATTATTATTATTATTGTCCTTCTTCGCCGTCTTTTTGGCTACCTTCGTCTTCTCCTTCAAGATCTCCCTTTTCTTCTCATTATTATTATTATTATTATTGTCCTTCTTTGTCGTTTTCTTCGCTGCCTTCGTCTTCTCAATCTACAACTCTTTTTTCTTCCCATTATTATTATTATTATTATTATTATTATTATTATTATTATTATTATTGTCCTTCTTTGCCGTTTTCTTCGCTGCCTTCGTCTTCTCAATCTACATCTCTTTTTTCTTCCCATTATTATTATTATTATTATTATTGTTGTTGTTGTTGTTGTCCTTCTTTGCCGTCTTCTTCGCTGTCTTCGTCTTCTCATTCTACATCTCCTTTTTCTTCTCATTATTATTATTATTATTATTATTGTTGTTGTTGTTGTTGTCCTTCTTCGCCGTCTTTTTGGCTAACTTCGTCTTCTCCGACATCTCTTTTTTCTTCTCATTATTAATATCATCATCATATTTCGATTTCTGCTATGGTCACACTATCTACAAAGCCTGCAGGATGTCCTAAGTTAGGTTGTGGTCTGTTGTTACAACGAAATTTTATAATTTTTGTCTTTCTAAATTCCATAACCTCACTAGGATTACATGGACAAAATTCTTTTTAATGTGTGGACTGTACTTATCAACACAAATATTTGTAATTTTCTTAAGCTGAGATTATCTTCAGTGTGTTGTTGTTGGGTTTTTTTTTTATCATTCCTATCATTTTTATCATTCCTATCACGCCCGCTATGACTGATAATATTCTTGTTTTCAATTTTAACAATTTTTTTTTCGATTTCCAGTTATTTATACTTCAATAGTTATAAAATTCCTTAATTGCTATTTTAGAGCCCGCTGAGCAAACCATACCAATTATTAAGCAATTTTTTTTTCTTTTTGGTTTTGACACATTATGTCCGGTTTATTTGCTTCCTTCTTCGAACTCAGTTCTCGGGGAACGAGAAATCGTGGAACCGAGTTCGAATTCCAGTTGAATTTGTTGCATTCATTTACATGCAAATACCCTTGGGAAAGGTATTAATCCGTAGCTTCCCTCAAGTTTTGTATTAAATAATAGGACAGATCGAATTCTATAGCCATTGCTGGCAACCAGTCTACCGCAGAATGTAATGGCAACCTACTCTGGGATAATCTTCTGACCAATCAGCCATTTCTCTTTTGAGACATGATCACCCAAGCGTGTATCACGTATGGCATTTGACTGACTTCCTATCTGCGAAGTTAAAATGGTGACGTCTTTTGTTTCTGTAACCGATACTGGATAATGTTTGCTAACATATTCTCCAAATTGTTTGCATATTGTCAATTGTAAATATTGCCCTATTCTATCATGACTATTTTATATTTATTTGGCGCAAGTCCAGAATATTCTGAGATTATATGGTGTATGGTTTCATGATATTCATCACAGAACCTGCATATTGGTTCCATACAATTTTGTATGATATTTGCTTAAAAGTTTCTAATGAAACAAAAAACTCTGGTCTAGCCCTGCATGAATAAAGCCTTCCTTTTCAGCCTTGAATCCAGATGCACGTAACCATCGATAAGTATTAACTTTATCTAAAACGGCTTTATTAGAATGTTCTCGATATTGGCCACGCAGAGGTTTGTCTCACCAGCGTAATTTGCATCTGTTCAAGGGCTTTATTATCGGCAGTTTTCTTTCATGATTTTGATGCAACAATTAGTTCATGGGTTCTGTTTTGGGTTTCTACGGAATCTACTAAATATGTGGAAGTGCGATGCAGTGGATATCGACTCGAAACGATAAATAGGGGAGCCGAGTTCGAATTCCAGTTGAATTCCTCGCATTAACTTACGCACAAATACCCTTGGGAAAGGTATTAATCCGTCTTTTCCCCCAGTGATGGGTTAAATGATAGGGCAGATTGGGTTCTATAGACTTGGCTGGCAACCAGTCTACAGCAGAAAGCAATGGCAAACTACTGCGGGATAATCTTCTGTCCAATCAATCTTTCGAGACATGATCGGCCAAAGCATGTATCACGTATGGCTCTTAACTGAGTATTAAATATAAATATTGTTTGTATTTAGAGGCTTTTTTAATGATTGAATATTTTTTTCTTTCTGTTTTCGTGTTGTTTTACTAATTGTATCATCCAGTTCTTTATTGTCTCCATGTATATTAATAAGCTAATAGTTGTTGACTTGTATGATAATTCTAGCCCAATAAAACCTTTTCCACCTTCTTTATAGTGTATGTATAGATGGTCTACATCAGCTTTTGGATGATTCATATTATGCTTTTGAGGAAGCTTTCTTGTCTTAGAATCCATTCGTCTGATGTCATTTTATTATTTCAGCAGGGTCTAATAGCTAATAGAGGATGTTTGTTGTAGCGATCCTTGTAAAACTGTGGGTTTAGCACATTTATCCAAGTTCTTCACTGAAGCATTATACAGTTAGCAGAATACCTTCTAGCTAATTGTCATTCTTAGAGTACAATTTTAAGTCATTCATGTTATTTGAGTCATGGTAATTAAGTCATCCATGTAAAATAGATGGATTATTTTCTTTTGAGCTATTTTATATTCACATTATGTCTTGTTAGGTTGGCTGGTTAAGGCTATAAGTGATATACAAAATAGTAAGGGAGACCTTGAAATATTCTTCTGTTGATGTTTATTTCACCAGACTTATAGGTCCCATTTATATGATTGAAATAAAGTTTTGTCTTTCTATTTTGACATACATTGTTTGATCAAATTGATGAAAACAGGTGATAACTTGTACATATTTAAAGACTTTAAAATCTAGTAATGTGGTACACCATTGAATGCCTCATGATAATCTATACAAGGAGTACTAAGATTTTTCTTTGCACTGAAGCAGTTTTCCAAGATCATCCTATTAACAGGTAATTGGTTTTTATATCGGTAAGAACCACGTTTTCATCCTTTTTGTTCAAGCAGTAGTATATAATTTCTATCCAAGAAAAGATATGTCTGTTTTGTTAAAATAGATGCAACAGTTTGTTTGCTGTGGGAAGGCATGTAATTGGTCTGTAGTTTTTCGACATATTTGCGTCACTATTTTTGAGTAGAAGAAAGGTAATTCCTTTGGTCATTCACGCAGGAATTTTAGTGGGATCGTTAACCATTTCTTGAAGATATTTAGCTAGTTTTTGTGTAAAATAAATAATATAGCCAAAAGTTAGGAATTTTATCTATTCTTGGAAATTTCCAGTTGTGTGTGTGTGTGTGTGTGTGTGTGTATGCTTCTTTTATATGTTCTTTAGAGCAAGCCCATATTTTTCCCAGAACTATATAAGCTTTTCCATTTTGGAGGGGAATATCATTTTAATTATTTGCTTACTTATTTCTCTGTAAAATGTCTTTGCATTGAAAGATCTTGTTCTGTCAGTAGAATCTTGATTTTTCTCATAGCTTCTTATTCTTTGAGCTTTCAGTTGTACTGTTTGCTTTATTTTTCTTTAGTTGATAGGTTTTCATTTTCATTCCTAATGTTGTATTTTCTTTCGCCTTTTCTGCCTTTTTAGTTCTTACATCTTAGGATGCTATCAAAAAGGGCAATACAAATGAAAAAGAAACTATACCAAGGCGTTCGACAAAGTACCTCACAAGGAATTGATAGAAATGCTCAGCAACCTCGACATATTTGGCAAAGACATCAGATTAATCAAGAACCTCTACTGACAGCAGACTGTCTACATACGGACAGGAAACGAATTCAGCAGATATGCAGAGATAGAAAGGGGCGTAAGACAAGGATGTGTTTTTTCGCCGGATCTATTCAACTTGTAAAGCGAGACTATTCTGAGGACCCTAGAAGTTATGCCAGGATTCGTCATTGGCGGCCACAATCTGAACAACATAAGATACGCAAATGATACCGGGCTGATAGCTGACACGGAAAGAAAACTACAAAACCTTCTAAAAAAGATAAATAAAAATAAGTCGAAAGAAAGGACTACAAATAAACTACTAGAAAACCGAATATATAGTCATCAGCAAACGGAGGATCCCAAAATGCCAAATACAGGTTGGGGACACTAAAATCAAGCAATTACAAAAATTTAAGTACTTAGGAAGTGTTATAACGGAAGACGAAAGTGCGACACTGAAATCCGAAGGTGAATTGGAATGGCCAAGGACGCATTCCAGAAGCTGAGCAGAGTATTAAGAGAGAGGAAAATTTCGCTAGAATCAAAGAAGAGACTTTTGGATTGCTATGAGATGTCTGTTCTTCAATATAGCGGTGAATGCTAGACAATATCATCAAAGATGAAGGAAAAACTTGAAGCAACTGAAATGTGATTCTACAGAATGATACCATGGATCGAGCGTCTGAGCAATGATGAGGTTTTAGAAAGGATACAAACGAAAAGGAAATTAATACTGAGCATCAGGAAGAGACCGCTAAAATTCCTGGGACATGTGATAAGGAAGGAGGGCTTGGAGAATTTGATACTTACAGGTCAGATAGCAAGAAAGAGAAAAAGAGGAAAGCAGCAGATAATATATTTGACGGGCCTGAGCAAGTAGATGGCAAAGCAGGGTTTGGGTTGGGTAACAGGAGAAAGCGTGCTAAGAGCTACCTGGGAGAGGGAGAAATGGAAGGCCATGATCGCCTATATCCCGATGCAATATAGCAAACAGAAAAGATCTATTCGCCCATCTCTAAATTCAGTTATTTTTTTAATAAAGCCACTAATAACAGCGTTATGGGAGAAAATAGTTTTTCTAAGAAAGAATACCGTAGAAATTGTATCGAATTGTTTTATTTCTTGTCTTATTCTTTTGTTTTTGTTTAAGAAAATGTATCGTAGTTTTAAAAAATTCTTTCAAAATATCGACAACTAAGAGAAATATGAATAATAAGAAAACTAGTTGATTAATCTATGAGGATCATTTAAAAGTGAAACAGATTAAATAAAAATAATGATAAGAAAAAAATCATGTTTACGCTAAAATAGTAAAAATAACAATTTAATACAGAAAAAAAACGTTACTTTTTCAAGAGCTTCGGAAAACACGCCATTCTCGTTGTAATTATTATTACCCATAAACCTGCAAGTTACTTGTTCACCACTGCTGTAGCATGATATTGAACTCACAACTCTAAGAGTCAAGTCAGGAACTAACCAATGTCTATATCCACTGTGAGTTCAATAACAGGCTACAGCAGTGGAGAACAAGTAACTTGCAGGGTTAGAGGGAGATAACTCATGACTTCCAATCAAGGCTCTACGTAAGGAATGAGGATGATATAGCCCAGTGATTGTAATAAGGTGTTCGTTTTGAAATTTCTAGCATCTGAAAGGAACGAAACGTCGTACAAATGGCAACAAAGATGAGGACAATAGTCCGAATGATGTAAATATTATAAATACTACCTCATCTCAGAAATATAGACAAATACAATTAATTATTCTTGTCATTTTTAGCCGTCTTCTTCCTAGCTACCTTCGTCTTCGCCTTTTATATCTCTTTTCCCTCTCACTATGATTATTTTATTTTACTTCTTTTAACCATTTCACCCCGGGCAAGGCGTAAATGCCACTGATGTGCGGGGGGGCTACATAACTGAAAGAAACTTAATTAGAGGAGGGAGAAGAGGATTACAAACCAATTAGGAAGAAGTAATAGAAAGATAAAAATGCAGGCGTGATGACAGTTGCAAGGGGGGAGAGAAAGGGAAGGATATACGGGGTGGGGGAAAGGCTAGAGTGAAGTGGTTAGTAGATGAGTATTGACATTGCATTTAAATTTCTGGATGTTGTAGCCGTCAGAAAAACAAAAATATGGGAGCGAGTTCCACAGGCGTGAAGTGCGAGAGAAGCTGCGGGAGTAGAATTGTCGTCTGCATTTGGATAAACTAACAGTGAATGGGTGGGACCTAGTTGCCAATCTGATTGCACGAGTAAACTTCTGTTGAAGAGGCACCAGTGACTTAAGTTCGTCTGAGCAGAAGCCATGAAAGTATTTATAGAACAGACAAAGGGAGGCCACATTTCGTCGGTGGGGAAGTGGCTGTAGTCCAGCCGCCAATATTACAATTATTATTATCATTCTTCGCCGCCTTCTTCTTCGCTACTTCCGTCGTCGCCTTTTATATCCTTTTTTTCTCACCTTTATTATTATTACAATTATTATTATCATTCTTCGCCGCCTTCTTCTTCGCTACTTCCGTCGTCGTCTTTTATATACTTTTTTTCTCACCTATATTATTATTACAATTATTATTGTCATTCTTCGCCTTCTTCTTCTTCGCTACTTCCGTCGTCGCCTTTTATATCCTTTTTTTCTCACCTTTATTATTAGTACAATTATTATTGTCATTCTTCGCCGCCTTCTTCTTCGCTACTTCCGTCGTCGCCTTTTATATACTTTTTTCTCACCTTTATTATTATTACAATTATTATTGTCATTCGTCGCCTTCTTCTTCTTCGCTACTTCCGTCGTCGGCTTTTATATAGTTTTTTTCTCACCTTTATTATTATTACAATTATTATTGTCATTCTTCGCCGCCTTCTTCTTCGCTACTTCCGTCGTCGCCTTTTATATCCTTTTTTTCTCACCTTTATTATTATTACAATTATTATTATCATTCTTCGCCGCCTTCTTCTTCGCTACTTCCGTCGTCGCCTTTTATATCCTTTTTTTCTCACCTTTATTATTATTACAATTATTATTATCATTCTTCGCCGCCTTCTTCTTCGCTACTTCCGTCGTCGCCTTTTATATACTTTTTTTCTCACCTTTATTATTATGACAATTATTATTGTCATTCTTCGCCGCCTTCTTCTTCGCTACTTCCGTCGTCGACTTTTATATAGTTTTTTTCTCACCTTTATTATTATGACAATTATTATTATCATTCTTTGCCGCCTTCTTTTTCGCTACTTCCGTCGTCGCATTTTATATCCTTTTTTCTCACCTTTATTATTATGACAATTATTATTGTCATTCTTCGCCGCCTTCTTCTTCGCTACTTCCGTCGTCGACTTTTATATAGTTTTTTTCTCACCTTTATTATTATGACAATTATAATTGTCATTCTTCGCCGCCTTCTTCTTCGCTACTTCCGTCGTCGCCTTTTATATAGTTTTTTTGTCACCTTTATTATTATGACAATTATTATTGTCATTCTTCGCCGCCTTCTTCTTCGCTACATCCGTCGTCGCCTTTTATATACTTTTTTTCTCACCTTTATTATTATGACAATTATTATTATCATTCTTCGCCGCCTTCTTTTTCGCTACTTCCGTCGTCGTCTTTTATATACTTTTTTTCTCACCTTTATTATTATGACAATTATTATTATCATTCTTCGCCGCCTTCTTCTTCGCTACTTCCGTCGTCGCCCTTTATATAGTTTTTTTCTCACCTTTAAAATTATTACAATTATTATTTTCATTCTTCGCCGCTTTCTTCTTCGCTACTTCCGTCGTCGCCCTTTATATAGTTTTTTTCTCACCTTTATTATTATGACAATTATTATTATCATTCTTCGCCGCCTTCCTTCTTCTTCGCTGCTTCCGTCGTCGCCTTTTTTATAGTTTTTTTCTCACCTTTATTATTATGACAATTATTATTATCATTCTTCGCCGCCTTCTTTTTCGCTACTTCCGTCGTCGCCTTTTATATACTTTTTTTCTCAACTTTATTATTATTACAATTATTATTGTCATTCTTCGCCTTCTTCTTCTTCGCTACTTCCGTCGTCGGCTTTTATATAGTTTTTTTCTCACCTTTATTATTATTACAATTATTATTGTCATTCTTCGCCGCCTTCTTCTTCGCTACTTCCGTCGTCGCATTTTATATCCTTTTTTTCTCACCTTTATTATTATTACAATTATTATTATCATTCTTCGCCGCCTTCTTCTTCGCTACTTCCGTCGTCGCCTTTTATATACTTTTTTCTCACCTTTATTATTATGACAATTATTATTGTCATTCTTCGCCGCCTTCTTCTTCGCTACTTCCGTCGTCGCCTTTTATATAGTTTTTTTCTCACCTTTATTATTATGACAATTATTATTGTCATTCTTCGCCGCCTTCTTCTTCGCTACTTCCGTCGTCGACTTTTATATAGTTTTTTTCTCACCTTTATTATTATGACAATTATTATTATCATTCTTTGCCGCCTTCTTTTTCGCTACTTCCGTCGTCGCCTTTTATATCCTTTTTTTTCTCACCTTTATTATTATGACAATTATTATTGTCATTCTTCGCCGCCTTCTTCTTCGCTACTTCCGTCGTCGCCTTTTATATAGTTTTTTTCTCACCTTTATTATTATGACAATTATAATTGTCATTCTTCGCCGCCTTCTTCTTCGCTACTTCCGTCGTCGCCTTTTATATAGTTTTTTTCTCACCTTTATTATTATGACAATTATTATTGTCATTCTTCGCCGCCTTCTTCTTCGCTACTTCCGTCGTCGCCTTTTATATACTTTTTTCTCACCATTATTATTATGACAATTATTATTATCATTCTTCGCCGCCTTCTTTTTCGCTACTTCCGTCGTCGTCTTTTATATACTTTTTTTCTCACCTTTATTATTATGACAATTATTATTGTCATTCTTCGCCGCCTTCTTCTTCGCTACTTCCGTCGTCGCCTTTTATATCCTTTTTTTCTCACCTTTATTATTATTACAATTATTATTGTCATTCTTCGCCGCCTTCTTCTTCGCTACTTCCGTCGTCGCCTTTTATATACTTTTTTTCTCACCTTTATTATTATTACAATTATTATTGTCATTCGTCGCCTTCTTCTTCTTCGCTACTTCCGTCGTCGGCTTTTATATAGTTTTTTCTCACCTTTATTATTATTACAATTATTATTGTCATTCTTCGCCGCCTTCTTCTTCGCTACTTCCGTCGTCGCCTTTTATATCCTTTTTTTCTCACCTTTATTATTATTACAATTATTATTATCATTCTTCGCCGCCTTCTTCTTCGCTACTTCCGTCGTCGCCTTTTATATACTTTTTTTCTCACCTTTATTATTATGACAATTATTATTGTCATTATTCGCCGCCTTCTTCCTTGCTACTTCCGTCGTCGACTTTTATATAGTTTTTTTCTCACCTTTATTATTATGACAATTATTATTGTCATTCTTCGCCGCCTTCTTCTTCGCTACTTCCGTCGTAGCCTTTTATATAGTTTTTTTCTCACCTTTATTATTATGACAATTATTATTGTCATTCTTCGCCGCCTTCTACTTCGCTACTTCCGTCGTCGACTTTTATATAGTTTTTTTCTCACCTTTATTATTATGACAATTATTATTATCATTCTTTGCCGCCTTCTTTTTCGCTACTTCCGTCGTCGCATTTATATCCTTTTTTCTCACCTTTATTATTATGACAATTATTATTGTCATTCTTCGCCGCCTTCTTCTTCGCTACTTCCGTCGTCGCATTTTATATAGTTTTTCTCACCTTTATTATTATGACAATTATTATCATTCTTCGCCGCCTTCTTCTTCGCTACTTCCGTCGTCGCCCTTTATATAGTTTTTTTCTCACCTTTAAAATTATTACAATTATTATTTTCATTCTTCGCCGCTTTCTTCTTCGCTACTTCCGTCGTCGCCCTTTATATAGTTTTTTTCTCACCTTTATTATTATGACAATTATTATTATCATTCTTCGCCGCCTTCTTCTTCGCTACTTCCGTCGTCGCCTTTTATATAGTTTTTTTCTCACCTTTTATTATTATAAATAATTATTATTATCATTCTTCGCCGCCTTCTTTTTCGCTACTTCCGTCGTCGCCTTTTATATACTTTTTTTCTCACCTTTATTATTATTACAATTATTATTGTCATTCTTCGCCTTCTTCTTCTTCGCTACTTCCGTCGTCGGCTTTTATATAGTTTTTTTCTACGCTTTATTATTATTACAATTATTATTGTCATTCTGCGCCGCCTTCTTCTTCGCTACTTCCGTCGTCGCATTTTATATCGTTTTTTTCTCACCTTTATTATTATTACAATTATTATTATCATTCTTCGCCGCCTTCTTCTTCGCTACTTCCGTCGTCGCCTTTTATAATAACAACGCTTTTTCTCACCTTTATTATTATGACAATTATTATTGTCATTCTTCGCCGCCTTCTTCTTCGCTACTTCCGTCGTCGCCTTTTATATAGTTTTTCTCGCCTTTATTATTATGACAATTATTATTGTCATTCTTCGCCGCCTTCTTCTTCGCTACTTCCGTCGTCGACTTTTATATAGTTTTTTTCTCCTTTATTATTATGACAATTATTATTATCATTCTTTGCCGCCTTCTTTTTCGCTACTTCCGTCGTCGCATTTTATATCCTTTTTCTCACCTTTATTATTATGACAATTATTATTGTCATTCTTCGCCGGCCTTCTTCGCTACTTCCGTCGTCGCCTTTTATATAGTTTTTCTCACCTTTATTATTATGACAATTATAATTTGTCATTCTTCGCCGCCTTCTTCTTCGCTACTTCGTCGTCGCCTTTTATATAGTTTTTTTCTCACCTTTATTATTATGACAATTATTATTGTCATTCTTCGCCGCCTTCTTCTTCGCTACTTCCGTCGTCGCCTTTTATATCTTTTTTCTCACCTTTATTATTATTACAATTATTATTGTCATTCGTCGCCTTCTTCTTCTTCTTCCTTCCAGTGTCGGCTTTTATATAGTTTTTTTCTCACCTTTATTATTATTACAATTATTATTGTCATTCTTCGCCGCCTTCTTCTTCGCTACTTCCGTCGTCGCCTTTATATCCTTTGTTTCTCACCTTTATTATTATTACAATTATTATTATCATTCTTCGCCGCCTTCTTCTTCGCTACTTCCGTCGTCGCCTTTTATATACTTTTTTCTCACCTTTATTATTATGACAATTATTATTTGTCTGTTCTTCGCCGCCTTCTTCTTCGCTACTTCCGTCGTCGACTTTTATATAGTTTTTCTCACCTTTATTATTATGACAATTATTATTATCATTCTTTGCCGCCTTCTTTTTCGCTACTTCCGTCGTCGCATTTTATATCCTTTTTTCTCCACCTTTATTATTATGACAATTATTATTGTCATTCTTCGCCGCCTTCTTCTTCGCTACTTCCGTCGTCGCCTTTTATATAGTTTTTTTCTCACCTTTATTATTATGACAATTATAATTGTCATTCTTGCCACCTTCTTCTTCGCTACTTCCGTCGTCGCCTTTATATAGTTTTTCTCACCTTTATTATTATGACAATTATTATTGTCATTCTTCGCCGCCTTCTTCTTCGCTACATCCGTCGTCGCCTTTTATATACTTTTTTTCTCACCTTTATTATTATGACAATTATTATTATCATTCTTCGCCGCCTTCTTTTTCGCTACTTCCGTCGTCGTCTTTTATATACTTTTTTTCTCACCTTTATTATTATGACAATTATTATTGTCATTCTTCGCTGCCTTCTTCTTCGCTACTTCCGTCGTCGCATTTTATATAGTTTTTTTCTCACCTTTATTATTATGACAATTATTATTATCATTCTTCGCCGCCTTCTTCTTCGCTACTTCCGTCGTCGCCCTTTATATAGTTTTTTTCTCACCTTTAAAATTATTACAATTATTATTTTCATTCTTCGCCGCTTTCTTCTTCTGCTACTTCCGTCGTCGCCCTTTATATAGTTTTTTCTCACCTTTATTATTATGACAATTATTAATATTCTTCGCCGCCTCTTCTTCGCTGCTTCCGTCGTCGCCTTTTTTATAGTTTTTTTCTCACCTTTATTATTATGACAATTATTATTATCATTCTTCGCCGCCTTCTTTTTCGCTACTTCCGTCGTCGCCTTTTATATACTTTTTTTCTCAATCATTATTACAATTATTATTGTCATTCTTCGCCTTCTTCTTCGCCGCTTCGCTACTTCCGTCGTCGGCTTTTATATAGTTTTTTCTCACCTTTATTATTATTACAATTATTATTGTCATTCTTCGCCGCCTTCTTCTTCGCTACTTCCGTCGTCGCCTTTTATATACTTTTTTCTCACCTTTATTATTATGACAATTATTATTGTCATTCTTCGCCGCCTTCTTCTTCGCTACTTCCGTCGTCGCCTTTTATATACTTTTTCTCACCTTTATTATTATGACAATTATTATTGTCATTCTTCGCCGCCTTCTTCTTCGCTACTTCCGTCGTCGACTTTTATATAGTTTTTTTCTCACCTTTATTATTATGACAATTATTATTATCATTCTTTGCCGCCTTCTTTTCGCTACTTCCGTCGTCGCCTTTTATATCCTTTTTTCTCACCTTTATTATTATGACAATTATTATTGTCATTCTTCGCCGCCTTCTTCTTCGCTACTTCCGTCGTCGCCTTATATAGTTTTTTCTCACCTTTATTATTATGACAATTATAATTGTCATTCTTCGCCGCCTTCTTCTTCGCTACTTCCGTCGTCGCCTTTTATATAGTTTTTTTCTCACCTTTATTATTATGACAATTATTATTGTCATTCTTCGCCGCCTTCTTTCTTCGCTACTTCCGTCGTCGCCTTTTATATACTTTTCTCACCTTTATTATTATGACAATTATTATTATCATTCTTCGCCGCCTTCTTTTCTGCTACTTCCGTCGTCGTCTTTTATATACTTTTTTTCTCACCTTTATTATTATGACAATTATTATTGTCATTCTTCGCCGCCTTCTTCTTCGCTACTTCCGTCGTCGCCTTTTATATCCTTTTTTTCTCACCTTTATTATTATTACAATTATTATTGTCATTCTTCGCCGCCTTCTTCTTCGCTACTTCCGTCGTCGCCTTTATATACTTTTTCTCACCTTTATTATTATTACAATTATTATTGTCATTCGTCGCCTTCTTCTTCTTCGCTACTTCCGTCGTCGGCTTTTATATAGTTTTTTCTCACCTTTATTATTATTACAATTATTATTGTCATTCTTCGCCGCCTTCTTCTTCGCTACTTCCGTCGTCGCCTTTTATATCCTTTTTTTCTCACCTTTATTATTATTACAATTATTATTATCATTCTTCGCCGCCTTCTTCTTCGCTACTTCCGTCGTCGCCTTTTATATACTTTTTTTCTCACTTTTATTATTATGACAATTATTATTGTCATTATTCGCCGCCTTCTTCCTTGCTACTTCCGTCGTCGACTTTTATATAGTTTTTTTCTCTACCTTTATTATTATGACAATTATTATTGTCATTCTTCGCCGCCTTCTTCTTCGCTACTTCCGTCGTCGCCTTTTATATAGTTTTTTCTCTACCTTTATTATTATGACAATTATTATTGTCATTCTTCGCCGCATTCTACTTCGCTACTTCCGTCGTCGACTTATATAGTTTTTTCTCACCTTTATTATTATGACAATTATTATTATCATTCTTTGCCGCCTTCGCTTTCGCTACTTCCGTCGTCGCATTTTAGATCCTTTTTTCTCACCTTTATTATTATGACAATTATTATTGTCATTCTTCGCCGCCTTCTTCTTCGCTACTTCCGTCGTCGCATTTTATATAGTTTTTTTCTCACCTTTATTATTATGACAATTATTATTATCATTCTTCGCCGCCTTCTTCTTCGCTACTTCCGTCGTCGCCCTTTATATAGTTTTTTTCTCACCTTTAAAATTATTACAATTATTATTTTCATTCTTCGCCGCTTTCTTCTTCGCTACTTCCGTCGTCGCCCTTGATATAGTTTTTTTCTCACCTTTATTATTATGACAATTATTATTATCATTCTTCGCCGCCTTCTTCTTCGCTACTTCCGTCGTCGCCTTTTATATAGTTTTTTTCTCACCTTTATTATTATGACAATTATTATTATCATTCTTCGCCGCCTTCTTTTTCGCTACTTCCGTCGTCGCCTTTTATATACTTTTTTTCTCACCTTTATTATTATTACAATTATTATTGTCATTCTTCGCCTTCTTCTTCTTCGCTACTTCCGTCGTCGGCTTTTATATAGTTTTTTTCTCACCTTTATTATTATTACAATTATTATTGTCATTCTGCGCCGCCTTCTTCTTCGCTACTTCCGTCGTCGCATTTTATATCGTTTTTTTCTCACCTTTATTATTATTACAATTATTATTATCATTCTTCGCCGCCTTCTTCTTCGCTACTTCCGTCGTCGCATTTTATATCCTTTTTTCTCACCTTTATTATTATGACAATTATTATTGTCATTCTTCGCCGGCTTCTTCTTCGCTACTTCCGTCGTCGCCTTTTATATAGTTTTTTTCTCACCTTTATTATTATGACAATTATAATTGTCATTCTTCGCCGCCTTCTTCTTCGCTACTTCCGTCGTCGCCTTTTATATAGTTTTTTTCTCACCTTTATTATTATGACAATTATTATTGTCATTCTTCGCCGCCTTCTTCTTCGCTACTTCCGTCGTCGCCTTTTATATACTTTTTTTCTCACCTTTATTATTATTACAATTATTATTGTCATTCGTCGCCTTCTTCTTCTTCGCTACTTCCGTCGTAGGCTTTTATATAGTTTTTTTCTCACCTTTATTATTATTACAATTATTATTGTCATTCTTCGCCGCCTTCTTCGCTTCGCTACTTCCGTCGTCGCCTTTTATATCCTTTTTTTCTCAACTTTATTATTATGACAATTATTATTATCATTCTTCGCCGCCTTCGCTTTCGCTACTTCCGTCGTCGCCTTTTATATACTTTTTTTCTCACCTTTATTATTATTACAATTATTATTGTCATTCTTCGCCTTCTTCTTCTTCGCTACTTCCGTCGTCGGCTGTTATATAGTTTTTTTCTCACCTTTATTATTATTACAATTATTATTGTCATTCTTCGCCGCCTTCTTCTTCGCTACTTCCGTCGTCGCATTTTATATCGTTTTTTTCTCACCTTTATTATTATTACAATTATTATTATCATTCTTCGCCGCCTTCTTCTTTCGCTACTTCCGTCGTCGCCTTTTATATACATTTTTTCTCACCTTTATTATTATGACAATTATTATTGTCATTCTTCGCCGCCTTCTTCTTCGCTACTTCCGTCGTCGCCTTTTATATAGTTTTTTTCTCTACCTTTATTATTATGACAATTATTATTGTCATTCTTCGCCGCCTTCTTCTTCGCTACTTCCGTCGTCGCATTTTATATCGTTTTTTTCTCACCTTTATTATTATTACAATTATTATTATCATTCTTCGCCGCCTTCTTCTTCGCTACTTCCGTCGTCGCCTTTTATATACATTTTTTCTCACCTTTATTATTATGACAATTATTATTGTCATTCTTCGCCGTCTTCTTCTTCGCTACTTCCGTCGTCGCCTTTTATATAGTTTTTTTTCACCTTTATTATTATGACAATTATTATTGTCATTCTTCGCCGCCTTCTTCTTCGCTACTTCCGTCGTCGCCTTTCATATACTTTTTCTAACCTTTATTATTATGACAATTATTATTATCATTCTTCGCCGCCTTCTTTTTCGCTACTTCCGTCGTCGTCTTTTATATACTTTTTTTCACTCTTTATTATGACAATTATTATTGTCATTCTTCGCCGCCTTTCTTCGCTACTTCCGTCGTCGCCTTTTATATCCTTTTTTTTCTCACCTTTATTATTATTACAATTATTATTGTCATTCTTCGCCGCCTTCTTCTTCGCTACTTCCGTCGTCGCCTTTTATATACTTTTTCTCACCTTTATTATTATTACAATTATTATTGTCATTTGTCGCCTTCTTCTTCTTTCGCTACTTCCGTCGTCGGCTTTTATATATTTTTTTTTCTCACCTTTATTATTATTACAATTATTATTGTCATTCTTCGCCGCCTTCTTCTTCGCTACTTCCGTCGTCGCCTTTTATACTTTTTTCTCACCTTTATTATTATGACAATTATTATTGTCATTCTTCGCCGCCTTCTTCTTCGCTACTTCCGTCGTCGCCTTTTATATAGTTTTTTTTCTCACCTTTATTATTATGACAATTATTATTGTCATTCTTCGCCGCCTTCTTCTTCGCTACTTCCGTCGTCGACTTTTATATAGTTTTTTTTTTCACCTTTATTATTATGACAATTATTATTATCATTCTTTGCCGCCTTCTTTTTCGCTACTTCCGTCGTCGCATTTTATATCCTTTTTCTCACCTTTATTATTATGACAATTATTATTGTCATTCTTCGCCGCCTTCTTCTTCGCTACTTCCGTCGTCGCCTTTTATATAGTTTTTTCTCACCTTTATTATTATGACAATAATAATTGTCATTCTTCGCCGCCTTCTTCTTCGCTACTTCCGTCGTCGACTTTATATAGTTTTTTTCTCACCTTTATTATTATGACAATTATTATTATCATTCTTTGCCGCCTTCTTTTTCGCTACTTCCGTCGTCGCATTTTATATCCTTTTTCTCACCTTTATTATTATGACAATTATTATTGTCATTCTTCGCCGCCTTCTTCTTCGCTACTTCCGTCGTCGCCTTTTATATAGTTTTTTCTCACCTTTATTATTATGACAATTATAATTGTCATTCTTCGCCGCCTTCTTCTTTCGCTACTTCCGTCGTCGCCTTTTATATAGTTTTTTTCTTTACCTTTATTATTATGACAATTATTATTGTCATTCTTCGCCGCCTTCTTCTTCGCTACTTCCGTCGTCGCATTTTATATACTTTTTTCTCACCTTTATTATTATGACAATTATTATTATCATTCTTCGCCGCCTTTCTCTTTCGCTACTTCCGTCGTCGTCTTTTATATACTTTTTCTCACCTTTTATTATTATGACAATTATTATTGTCATTCTTCGCCGCCTTCTTCTTCGCTACTTCCGTCGTCGCCTTTTATATCCTTTTTTTCTCACCTTTTATTATTATTACAATTATTATTGTCATTCTTCGCCGCCTTCTTCTTCGCTACTTCCGTCGTCGCCTTTTATATACTTTTTTTCTCACCTTTATTATTATTACAATTATTATTGTCATTCGTCGCCTTCTTCTTCTTCGCTACTTCCGTCGTCGGCTTTTATATAGTTTTTTTCTCACCTTTATTATTATTACAATTATTATTGTCATTCTTCGCCGCCTTCTTCTTCGCTACTTCCGTCGTCGCCTTTTATATCCTTTTTTTCTCACCTTTATTATTATTACAATTATTATTATCATTCTTCGCCGCCTTCTTCTTCGCTACTTCCGTCGTCGCCTTATATACTTTTTTTCTCACCTTTATTATTATGACAATTATTATTGTCATTATTCGCCGCCTTCTTCCTTGCTACTTCCGTCGTCGACTTTTATATAGTTTTTTTCTCACCTTTTTTATTATTATGACAATTATTATTGTCATTCTTCGCCGCCTTCTTCGCTTCGCTACTTCCGTCGTCGCCTTTTATATAGTTTTTTCTCACCTTTATTATTATGACAATTATTATTGTCATTCTTCGCCGCCTTCTTCTTTCGCTACTTCCGTCGTCGACTTTTATATAGTTTTTTTCTCACCTTTATTATTATGACAATTATTATTATCATTCTTTGCCGCCTTCTTTTTCGCTACTTCCGTCGTCGCATTTTATATCCTTTTTTCTCACCTTTATTATTATGACAATTATTATTGTCATTCTTCGCCGCCTTCTTCTTCGCTACTTCCGTCGTCGCATTTTATATAGTTTTTTTCTCACCTTTATTATTATGACAATTATTATTATCATTCTTCGCCGCCTTCTTCTTCGCTACTTCCGTCGTCGCCCTTTATATAGTTTTTTCTCACCTTTAAAATTATTACAATTATTATTTTCATTCTTCGCCGCTTTCTTCTTCGCTACTTCCGTCGTCGCCCTTTATATAGTTTTTTTTCACCTTTATTATTATGACAATTATTATTATCATTCTTCGCCGCCTTCTTCTTCGCTACTTCCGTCGTCGCCTTTTATATAGTTTTTTTCTCACCTTTATTATTATGACAATTATTATTATCATTCTTCGCCGCCTTCTTTTTCGCTACTTCCGTCGTCGCCTTTTATATACTTTTTTCTCACCTTTGTTATTATTACAATTATTATTGTCATTCTTCGCCTTCTTCTTCTTCGCTACTTCCGTCGTCGGCTTTTATATAGTTTTTTTCTCACCTTTATTATTATTACAATTATTATTGTCATTCTGCGCCGCCTTCTTCTTCGCTACTTCCGTCGTCGCATTTTATATCGTTTTTTTCTCACCTTTATTATTATTACAATTATTATTATCATTCTTCGCCGCCTTCTTCTTCGCTACTTCCGTCGTCGCCTTTTATATACTTTTTTCTCACCTTTATTATTATGACAATTATTATTGTCATTCTTCGCCGCCTTCTTCTTCGCTACTTCCGTCGTCGCCTTTTATATCCTATTTTTCTCACCTTTATTATTATTACAATTATTATTGTCATTCTTCGCCGCCTTCTTCTTCGCTACTTCCGTCGTCGCCTTTTATATACTTTTTTTCTCACCTTTATTATTATTACAATTATTATTGTCATTCGTCGCCTTCTTCTTCTTCGCTACTTCCGTCGTCGGCTTTTATATAGTTTTTTTCTCACCTTTATTATTATTACAATTATTATTGTCATTCTTCGCCGCCTTCTTCTTCGCTACTTCCGTCGTCGCCTTTTATATCCTTTTTTTCTCACCTTTATTATTATTACAATTATTATTATCATTCTTCGCCGCCTTCTTCTTCGCTACTTCCGTCGTCGCCTTTTATATAGTTTTTTTCTCACCTTTATTATTATTACAATTATTATTGTCATTCTTCGCCGCCTTCTTCTTCGCTACTTCCGTCGTCGCATTTTATATCCTTTTTTTCTCACCTTTATTATTATTACAATTATAATTGTCATTCTTCGCCGCCTTCTTCTTCGCTACTTCCGTCGTCGCCTTTTATATCCTTTTTTCTCACCTTTATTATTATTACAATTATTATTGTCATTCTTCGCCGCCTTCTTCTTCGCTACTTCCGTCGTCGACTTTTATATAGTTTTTTTCTCACCTTTATTATTATGACAATTATTATTGTCATTCTTCGCCGCCTTCTTCTTCGCTACTTCCGTCGTCGCCTTTTATATCCTTTTTTCTCACGTTTATTATTATTACAATTATTATTATCATTCTTCGCCGCCTTCTTCTTCGCTACTTCCGTCGTCGTCTTTTATATACTTTTATTCTCACCTTTATTATTATTACAATTATTATTGTCATTCTTCGCCGCCTTCTTCTTCGCTACTTCCGTCGTCGCCTTTTATATCCTTTTTTCTCACGTTTATTATTATTACAATTATTATTATCATTCTTCGCCGCCTTCTTCTTCGCTACTTCCGTCGTCGTCTTTTATATACTTTTTTCTCACCTTTATTATTATTACAATTATTATTGTCATTCTTCGCCTTCTTCTTCTTCGCTACTTCCGTCGTCGCCTTTTATATCCTTTTTTTTCTCACCTTTATTATTATTACAATTATTATTGTCATTCTTCTTCGCCTTCTTCTTCGCTACTTCCGTCGTCGCCTTTTATATCCTTTTTTTCTCACCTTTCTTATTATTACAATTATTATTTTCATTTTTCGCTGTCTTCTTCCTTGCTACCGTCGTCTTTGCCTTTTATATCCCTCTTTTTTCATTTTTATTATTGTTATAATCATTACTAGCAGTATAGCCCGGCGTTGCTCGGGTGTAATGAAAACTTTAAAACTAATCCATGGTCCTGGAGCTCAGACTCTTCGGACGCCCTCACGAAACACTAAAATGCAATAGTTGTTTCCCGTTAACGAGAAACCGTAGACTGAAAGAAGAATGAATGGATTTCCTGGTATCGATGTCAAATAAGTTTTTTTCGTCGTAAACTGAGTTTTGAAGGCTAAATAAGTCCTCTGATTAAATCGTATCATGGCTAGGACTAAGAACTACAATTATACCTACTTAGGAGCAAACTCGAAGCAAAAACTAAAATAAAAGGGCTGAAAAAATTAGAGACATACAAGCAGATAAACAGTCACACAAACATCTTGCCTTTTATACATATATATTATCAATTTTCTGCTCTATTGTAAGAACTGCAACCTTGAAACTTCTGAATATCGTTTCTTATGTTTTTGTCTATGAGTGTATCAAATTTGTTTAAAATCGGACCACTCCTTCTATAACCCGATTTTTTCGATTATCGATTTTAGATATTTACCGGGGGTACCTCGACACAAAACATAGCTAAGAACACTCGCATACGCTTATAGTACAACTGTGTAAATTTTCAAGAAAATCGGTTTAGCCGTTTCGGAGTCTATAGGTAAGGGACACACACACTGACACACACACACTGATACACACACACTGACACACACACACAGACAAAGTTCCATTTATAGATAAGTTTAGATAGATTCTTTTAGTCCTTTTTCGTCTTCTTGGCTATTTTTATCATCTCTTTCTCCATTTCGTTTTTCTCATCGATTATGTTTAATATTATCATTTGCACTTTTCAGCTTCTTCCTGTTTTTTTTTTTTGTTTTTTTTTAGTTACGTTTTTATCTCCAATTTCCCTCGATTTTATAGTATTTCTTTTTGTATATCTCTTTCATTTTCACTCATTTTTTTTTTTTTACATTACATTTGTTTTCTCTTTTCTTTCTAGGCCGGCGGTAAACTAAATATCCTTGTTGAATCTACCGCTTACCTGAAAATATGTTCCTACTTGGTAAGAAATTCTCTATATTACGCATGCACACACACACAGACACATACACACACATAAATATATATTTGGTGTTTCATTAATACGGATCATAATTTAGCGTTAAATATAACAGTGTCATTGGTAAAATCTTATTGATTTCACGATTGGATCATGTTATTTGAGTCATGGCAATTACGGCCTGAATAGAATTTTATGCATGTCGAAGATATTTGGTTCCATTAGGACGATACTACATGCCATACAGACAATGCATGAATGGCTTTATTGAATGAGAAGATTCTAGGTTGCGTCATCTCGCGAAACAGTGATGGCAATTGACCACCAGAATCGTGCGAACTGACGCCGTTTAGATTTCTTCCTTTGGGGTCATCTCAAAAGTAAGGTCTATGCCAACAAGCTAACAACAATTCAGCAAATGATGAGATAATAAGACATTGGTGAGATAAACAAACAACTACACAGAAACCATCGATTGGAAGCCTGCCGTTGAAGTTTTAGCGGACATTTAGGCAATATTATTTTTAAATTGCCATAACTTAAATAACATTATTCAATAGTAAAATCAATAATATTTTACCAATAACACTGTTTTATTTACTGCTAACTTCGATTCGTCTTATTGGAACACCCTATATATATATATATATATATATATTAAAAAAGGATTAATTCAAAGATGTTGAATGGCCGGTTATATATATATATATATATATATATATATATAACCGGCCATAATTATTAGAAGACCCGAGTTTTTAAAAGAAATGATGTATTTCATCTTATTCTTAGAATCTATTGCCAAGTAGATATTTCTAAATGAAAATAGAATGGTTCTTTTGTTATTATTACTTTGCAAAATTTTACAAGGCAAGGATGCAAAGATGAACTCATCGGAATCACCATAAATTTTCTTCATTCTTTCATTGATGAAACTGCAATATAGATGATTATTAAATATTTATAAATCCATTTGATTATTAAATATTTATAAATTCAATTTTAGCTTCCTTGTTAATGTTTTTAATATTGAAAACATGAACAGCTTGTTCAACTGATCTTACTCGGTGGGACTCTCCTCGATCTTGCCAAGCTTCGCAACACTAGCCTCTTGGTAACTCACACTACCTTGTCATATCTATTCATTCATCTATTAAAAAGTTCACCCTTATTCTTAAGATTTCTTTTCGTCATCAGCATGCTGATTGCGACTAATTCCATGAGTTTCTTTGTGATATCTTAACCTCCCATTTAAAAATTGCGCCTCTGGGGTTTCTTTCTGAAAGCCAGCATAGTCGCTTTCATCCTTTCTCGGAACTACCAAGTGAAACGTCAATCCTCTTCATGGTTCACATCCACATTTTCGGCTTCTATAGAACATAGAAACTATTGATTTCGGAACTACTAATTTCGGCTATATCAGTTTGACAGCTCTTGTCACAACATGCGTATATTCGTTGCTGTTCCTAATAAATGTAAGTCCCTGTTTGCCGAGAAAATGGCTTATATATAATATATATACAAATCAACCATTCATCCGTGCATGGAATACTGCTGCCATATATGGTCAGGCGCCCCTGCTGTTCATCTCATTGTTCTCGACAGGCTCCAAAGGAGAATCAGCAATGTGATAGGTACCGACTTGTCGGCTCGACTACAGCCACTTCCCCACCGACGAGATGTGGCCTCCCTTTGTCTGTTCTATAAATACTTTCATGGCTTCTGTTCCAATGAACTTAAGTCACTGGTGCTTCTGCAACAGGTGCTTACTCGTGCAACCAGATTGGCAACTGGTCCCACCCATTCACAGTTAGATTAACCAAATGCAGACGACAATTATACTCCTTCGTCTTTACTAGAGTTTCAAATGAATTTAAAAAAATGAAAATTATTCTTGAAGCCTTTATTTTAGTTTTAATTTCAAGTAAACAGATTAAATTTAATATTTCCAGTAAGCAATATACTTTACTGTATTTAAAAAAAAATTTAAATTGACTGACAAGACGGAGTTTTTTATTGTTTATTTATTTTTTGCGTCTTAGTTATTTTATTGCTTTGATTGAAATGAAATATAAACACAGCAATACATACATAACAATGAACATTCACATGAATACCACAATGACTTATACAAATAACATATCAAAGACAAAAAATACAAAATACAAAATACAAAAAGAACAGAAATGATAATCATTCACATATAACAAAAGATATAACTTTATGGAGTAAAAACAAAAAAATTAAAATGGTGTTATAGTGAATAAAACCTGGTCTTTACTCATTTATTACTCGTCTACACCATCAAAATTTGTATAAAACAAAATAATTGTGACTGATAACATTTCCCACGAGAAAAAAAAATTGGGGGGGGGGGAGTAGATCTAATATATTGCCTTGACAGGCAAAAATATGATTGACATCAAGGGCAGAAAACACAAGCAGTGGCCGACAAAAGTATAATCGACATCAAAGGCAGGAAGCACAGTCGGTGCTGACAGAGATATAATCGGCATCAAAGACAGAAAACGCAAGGTGACAAAAAAAAAGGCTTGAAAGGCAATGGCTGCCAAAAATATAATTGACGTCAAGGGTAAGGAACGATTGGGTTTTTTTTTTTTTTTGGATGAATAAAGTCGAAGACGGAGGAAGAAAAGGGAGAACAAAGAGAGAGAGAGAGAGAGAGAGAGAGAGAGAGAGAGAGATAACAAAGAATTCTCGCTGGCTAACAACTCTCCGTCGGCTCTCTCGTATGTGCGTGATTCTCTCTGGCTACCCGCCACTCTACACAACCATCACCGACGAAGAATTAAAGTATATATATATATATATTTTTAATCATATCACCCGCCAAGCAAGGCATTCCACTGCCACTATAGCGCAGGGGGTTACATAGAGCGATTGGGTATAGGAACTGTCAGCAGGTGGGTGAAAGACGTGTTAGGAGGTAAATAGGGAGAGAGTTGGAGAGAATGGGTGCGAGTTAGTGTGTTAGGAGGTGTCTATTAACCTTACATTTAAACTTCTGGAAGTTGTAGCCGTCGGGGAAGCAAGCATACGGAAGAGAATTCCACAGGCGGGAAGTGCGAAAAAAGAAGCTGTTAGAGTAGAAATTGCGGTTACATTTCATTGGTTGCACTGTAAAAGAGTGGGACCTAGTTGCTAATCTAGTATCTCGTGCAAATTCACACCTAGGGGACACCAGTGATTTAAGTTCATCAGAGCAGCAGCCGTGAAAGTATTTATAGAAGAGGCACAGGGAAGCCACGTCATGCCGGTGAGAGAGTGACTGCAGGCGGTCAGCTAAGTCGGTATAGATCGCATTACAGATTCTCCGCTGTATTTTGTCAAGAACCCCGAGGAGAATAGCAGGGGCATCCGACCAAATGTGGCAGCAGTATTCAATACACAGGCGGACGGTAGATTTATATATGTGCAGGATAGATTCAGACGGAAAGAATTTCCGGGCCCTGCACATAGAGCCGACTTTCATAGGAATATTATGTATTCCACTTGAGGTCCGCTGAGAGTGTCAGGCCAAGCAGGCGTAGTGTTTTACTCTCTGGGAGGCAAGCCTGTTCCATGCTAATGGGAGGGAGGTGCGGTTGTCTGTGGTGGTTAATTGACAGCAGCTTCGTTTTGGAAGAATTGAATTTTACGAGCCATTTCTTGCCCCAATCCACCACGGATTGGAGGTCATTTTCAAGCTCGGCAGCGAGGTTCGCCTGGTCACCAACACCAGATTTTTGATCGAGGCGAGGGTAAACTGTAAATTTATATATATACGTTTTCTGTGTTCGCCGATGTCAGACAAGACGATCGTCACCGAGGTTTTCCATGTGTACTATAACAAAAGAAAATAGAAATAGGGAAAAGCAATTCAAAATGCTTCGGAATGTCGTCTTTTGCGGATTTTTTTAATAATTACATTTTCACCAAATCAGCCATTCGACCGTGCATTGAATACTGTTTTCATGATCTGCTATTCATCTCAGGTTTCTTGACAGGCTCCAAAGGAGAATCCGCAAAGTGAACGGTCTTGGCCTGGTAGCTCGACTCCAACCACTTTCTCATCGGCGAGATGTGGTTTCTCTCTGTCTATTCAACAAATATTTTCATGGCTTCTGCTCCGACGAACTTAGCTCACTGATGCCTTTTCCACAAGAATTTACTCGAGCAACCAGACTGGCAACTTGGTCCCACCCCTTTACAGTTAAATCAACAAAATGCAACCGCCACTTCTACTCCATCAGCTTCCTTTCTCGCACTTTCCGCCTGTGGAACTCTCGTATACTTGCTTCCCTGAAGGCTACAATCTCCAAGAATTTAAATGCAATGTCAGTTACTTAACTCCAGTCCTTCCCTCGTCCTTTCCTCATCACCTCGTGTATCTTGTTCTTTTCCTTTCTCATTCTACCCTCGCAACTGTCTTCATACCGGTATTCCCATCCTTCTCTTGCCCTTTCTCTGACGCCCCCTGTAACCGGTTCGTCTTTCTTTTCGCTCTCCATCTGCTTAAACTTTCACTCTTCCCTTATGTAGCCCCCTGCGTACCAGTGGTGGTACCGCCTTGCGTGGGGTGAAAATATTAAAAAAAAGTAAGAGTAATCTTGTACTGCTGACGATAATTAGAAAAAATATTGAGGATTTTTTGTTAAATAAATTTACTATGTTTAAAAAAAATGACTTCTCATTTTTTTTTTTTTCAGATTATAAAAGATCGTGAATTCGTCAGTTCTGGTACCGTATATATTTATGGATATTATCTACATCTGCATTTGAAGACGTCCAAAGCTTGGAAACCTGGCATCAAGATTGTTATCACCTGCATTACGATCGATAACTGCGTTCTTGTCGATATCCTGGCAGTTAAGCTGAATGCTCCTTTCAAATATCAGGTGCTTCTGGGTTTCTTTCCGTTATACTGTGTTTGTTTAACCGTATATCAACAACTTTATGAGTTAGTTAATGCTGAAATTTTATTGTCTTGGGAGCTTGAGTCATTTTTTTTTTTTTACAAAATTTTATTACTGGTATTTTCTTTAGGTTTATTTTTGTACTTTTACGGGTGGGTATCCTTTTTCTTTTCTTTTTTTCAACAATCTGTTGCTATTATTTTTTTACATTTGATTTTGTATTTTCACAGACTTTTTTTAACGTAATTTGGGAGTTCATTATTTTCCCATAGCTGGGACTCTAACATGTGTTACCACCTCCGTTCAGAGTAAATTTAGTAACAATATGAATGAAAAGATGCTTCAACGCTTCTCAAAATCCCCTGATCAGAGTTCATGCTGCCGGATGGCGGTGAGGGGGAGATTGATTCATACCAAGGGCATGAGCATGTAAGTGATAAAGAAATGAACCCGACTAGAATTTGAACTGAGCCGTTATTCATTACTTCATGTGTATTGCGAAAAGAGGGGAAATTAGTACAGAGAAAACGTTTTAATATTAATAGAAAATCTTTAATATAAACGTAAATTAACATTGAGAAGACAGATTAAAAACAAAAGAGATATTCATCCAAATACATGATTATGACGCAGTAATATCACTCAAAACTTTAAAACGCATTCCTGTAATAAATTATGCAATGGCTGACAAAAATATGATTGACGTCAAGGGGAAGGAACGATTAAAAGTCGAAGACGGGGGAAGAAAAGGGAGAACAAAGTGAGAGAGAGAGATAACAAAGAATTCTCGCTGGCTAACAACTCTCCGTCGGCTCCCTCGTATGCGCGTGATTCTCTCTGGTGTTGTAAAGTCATTTACAACGCTTCTTCAATATGGCAGTGAATGTTGGACAATATCATCGAAGATGAAGGAAAAATCAAAGCAGGGGAAATGTGATGCTACGGATATCATGGACCGAGCATGTGAGCAATGATGAGGTTTTGGAAAGAATGGAAACGAAAAGGAAATTAATACTGAGCATCAGGAAGAGACAACTAAAGTTCCTGGGACATGACATGAGAAAGGAGGGCTTGGAGAACCTGATACTAACAGGCCAGATTGAGGGAAAAAGAAACGGAGGAAAGCAGCAGATAACATATATGAAGGGCCTGAGCAGGTGGATGACAGAACGGGTTGAGTGGTGTTACAGGAGAAAGTGTGCTAAGAGCCACCAGTGATAGGGAGACGTGGAAAGCCATTATTGCCTACGTCCTGAAAGAACAGGGCACGTAGAAGAAGAAGTTATAGTAAGGCAAACATTAATAATAAGTTATTTGGAAGGCTTTGCTGTAGTAAATCAAATAGTAACTGGAAGTCAGAAACAAAGCTTTACTGTAACTAATAATAAATAATTTACTACTACTTCATGTAGGAAAATATGTACTGATATTAATTTATTTACAACACTCTGCTATAGTGAGTCGTTTAGGAACAAGTAAACCATGCTGTGAAAATAAGTTTTTACAAGGTTTTTCTGTTGTAAATGATGCAGTAATAGAAAGTCATTTACATTTTCTTTCGTTCTGTTGTACATCTTGCAATGAAAGTAAATCATTTACAAAGATTTGCTGTAATAAATCGGGGAGTAATATTAAGTGACTAGCAGTACTGCCCGGCGTTGCTCGGGTGTAATAAAAGCTTTAAAACTAATCCATGGTCAGACTCTTTAGACGTTGGCACGAAAGACTAAAAAGCAATAGTTGTTTCCAGTTAAAGCGAAACCGTAGACTGAAAGAAAAATGAATGGATGTAAGTCAAATTTTGATTTTCTGGTATCGATATCAAATAAGTTTTTTCGTCGTAAACTGAATTTTGAAGGCTAAATAAGTCCTCTGAGTAAATGGTATCATGGCTGAGACTAAGAACTACAATTATACCTACTTAGAGTCAAACCCGAAGCAAAAACTAAAATAAAAGGGCTGAAAAAATACAGACATACACGCAGATAAACAGACACATACGCAAACATCTTGCTTTATATATATATATATATATATATATATATATATATATATGTATTATCGATTTTCTGCACTATTGAAAGAACTGCAACCTTGAAACTTCTGAATACCGTTTCTTATGTCTTTGTCTATGCGTGTATCAAATTTGATTAAAATCGGACCACTCCTTCTATGACCCGATTTTTTCGATTATCGATTTTCGATATTTATAGGTGGTACCTCGACACAAAACCTAGCTAAGAACACTCGCAGACGCTTAGAGTACAACTGTGTAAATTTTCAAGAAAATCGGTTCAGCCGTTTCGGAGTCTATAGGTAACGGACACACACACACACACACACACACAGAGACAAAGTTCCATTTATAAATAAGTTTAGATTTACATATATTTTTCTTTAGTAAACCGTGCAGTAATTTCGCGTAATTTTCTAAGGTTACAGTTGTAACTCTTGCAATCATACTAAATAATTTACAGCATTTTTCTGCAGTAAATCATGCATTGATAACAAGTCATATGCAACAATTTTCTGTAGTAAATCATACAGTCAGCATAACTCATTTACAATATTTGTTTTAATAAATTCTGCAGTAATATTAAGTAATTTACAAAACTTTACCTTGATAAAACATGCAGTAATATACAACTATTTACTGTAGTAAATCGTAAAGTAATAGTAAGTCTTTTACAAATCTTTTTGACAGTCAGTCAGTTAAGTGATACACGCTTGGGCGATCATGTCTCGAAAGAGACATCACTGACTGGGCAGAAGATTATCCCGCAGTAGGTTGCCATTGCTTTCTGCGGTAGATTGGTTGCCGACCAAGGCTATAGAACCCAATCTGTTCTCCTATTTAACCCATAACTGGAAGGAAGAGACGGATTAATACCTTTCCCAAGGGTATTTGTGCGTAAGTGAATACAATGGATTCAACTGGAATTCGAACTCGGCTCCCCAGTTTCTCGTTCCGAGCCGATATCCACTGCACCACAACGCACACCCTGTCAGTAAATTCTGCAAATATATTTTATCATATACAACGCTTTTCTGTTTGTAATTCATCTGGTAATAGTCAATAATTGACGACGTTTTTGCCGCAGTAAACCGAACAGTATTGATTCGCCATGTACAAAGCTTTGCTGTAGCATATAGTCCAGTATTAGTAAATGATTTACAAGGCTTTGCTAAAGAAATCGTTAAATAATAGTAAGTTATTCACAACGCTTTGCTGTCGTAAATTCTGCAGTATTTATAAGTCATTTACAATATTTTCCTGTAGTATACTTTTCTGTAATAGTAAGTCATGTACAACATATTGCTGTAGTAAATCTTGCACTAATAATAGGTAATAAAGCTTTGCCCTAATAAATCTTGCAGTAATAATACATCATTCACAAGACATTGCTCTAGTATATTTTGCAGTAAAAATAATTAATTTATAATGTTTACCTGTAATCAATTATGCATTAATGATAACTCGTTTACAATAATTTGCTTTAGTAAATCCTGTCGTAATACTAAGTCATTTTAAACGTTTTTCGCTAGTAAATCGTGCAGTAAAAGTAATTTAAAGTTTTGTCTATATTTCTGAAATGAGGTAGTATTTACAGTATTTACCTTATTAGGACTATTGTCCTCATCTTTGTTGCCATTTGTACGACGTTTCGGCCGTTGTCCGCTCAGGACTTCTTCAGGTGCTAGGAATTTCCTTAAGGACATATGGCTTAGTGGATATAGATGTTAGTTAGTTCCTGACTTGACTCGTAGAGTTGTGAGCCCAATACCAGGCTACAGCAGTGGTGAACAAGTAACTTGTAGGGTTAGAAGTTGATAACTCATGACTTCCAATCGAGGCTTTATGCAAGGAATGGAGTTCATTTTTTTTTCACTATTAGTAGCCCCCACCCCCACCCATCGTGTCATTGTCACCTTGATTGGATTAAATTGATTAAAACAAAATGTACATTCAAGTTTTGAATATTCGTTCATCAATCGGATCACGTCACTTGTTTTTAATAAATCCTTTTTTTTCTTTTTTTATATACAGGTTACAGGATTATATACACCAAACCAGAATCGCGCTGGCAAGACTACATTTTTGAATATGGCTTCAGCGAAGGGTTCCACTCTTTATATTATGGCAGTCGACGAAAGACTTGAATTTCTGAAAAAACCCGAATATATCTCAAAAGATGTGGTGAGTTAATCTTAGAGCCAATAGGAGGAAAAAAGAAAATGTATATAGCTAGAATCAAATCTAAAATTTCATTAAAATCTATTATTATCTACTGATTTATTCATCTCAAAAGTGCGTTCGGATGAAAGCATTTTCTTACTCTTTTTATTTATAACACAGTACTGTTTATTGTATATGTTTATTCCAATATAACCAAAAAAAAATGGTGATGGATTTTGTGATCAAAGGATTTTCATCATAGTATGTAAAAGTACATGAGCAGAAAATGCATATATAAAGTGATGAATAAGAATTCAGTCAGTTAAGTGCCATACGTGATTCACGCTTGGGCGATCATGTCTCGAAAGAGACATGACTGTCTGAGCAGAAGATTATCCCGCAGTAGGTTGCCATTGCTTTCTGCGGTAGACTGGTTGCCGACCAAGGCTATAGAACCCAATCTGTCCTGTTATTTAACCCATAATTGGAAGGAAGAGACGGATTAATACCTTTCCCAAGGGTATTTGTGCGTAAGTGAATGCAATGAATTCAACTGGAATTCGAACTCGGCTCCTCGATTTCTCGTTCCGAGCCGATATCCAATGCACCACAACGCACATCCCAAATAAGAGTTACGGATAAAAAAGAACGCTTTTGCTGTTAATATTTATTTTCTTTTATCATATTTCTGGAGTCTTGCATTTCATCAAAAAGAGGTGCTTCTCAAATCCTTATAAATTTTGTGATTTATAATAATCAAAGCCACTGTTTAAATTCGTGATAGCGAGTTAATTGCGACCACATTAGCACACTAAATCTAATCTATTTTTCTATCTATTGCAGATCTCCGACGTCTTTATGAGTAAACGACATTTTAAAATTCCGGGCTACCTCTATAGTATTACCAGTTTGCTAAGAGTAAGAAAATTCTACTTGTTCCGTTTATGATATTTTTAATCATTTTATCTCATGTAAGATAATAAATGCCACTAGATTACAAGGGGATACAAAAAAAAAAGAAAGGACAATAAAAAATCTATTCTGCACATATACAAATCTACCATCCGCCCGTGTATTGAATATTACTGCCATATCTGGTCGGGTGCCCCTGCTGCTCTCCTTGGGCTTCTTGACAAAATACAAAGGAGGATCTGTAACGTGGTTGATACTGACTTGGCAGACCGGCTGCAGCCGCTCTCACACCGGCGTGATGTGGCTTCCCTGTGCCTCTTCTACAAGTACTTTCATGGCTTCTGCTCCGATGAGCTTAGATCACTGGTGCCGCCTAAGCACGAATTTACACGAGATACTAGATTAGCAACTAGGTCCCACCTTTTTACAGTTAAACAAATAAGATGTAACCGTAAATTCTACTCCAACAGCTTCTTTTCTCGCGCTTCCCGCCTGTGGAATTCCCTTCCACAAGTCTGCTTTCCCGACAGTTACAATCTCCAGGTGTTTAAATGTAGGGTCAATAGATACCTCCTATCACACTAACTCCCAACTATTCTCACAACACTCTCATCTACCCAAATCCTTACCCGCCTATCACCCACCCTCTGTCATTTCCTATATTTAATCAGCCTTTCTCCACAGCCCCCTGCACAGTAGTGGCAGTGACATGCCTTGCTCGGGGTGAAACGCTTATAAAAAAAAAAAAAAAAAAAGAACAAGATGCAAGGAGACAGAAGATGACGATTGACATGACACTTAATTTTTCGAAAATCGCAGCTGAATTCGTAGGAGAGTTCCACAAGTGTAAAGTGCGAAGAAAGAAACTATTAGAATAGAACCTACGAGTAGCTTCTCCTTTTGGAATCAAAAAACTTATATACATATCTATGTAAATAGGGATGTATATACTATATGTATGTCATTGTATTACGTAAAAAGAAAGTGCCAATACTGACACGTGTAGTCGAACCCGGATCTCCAGGTAAAAAATGTATCTGTTAAAAGAATTGTGCTACTGGGATCACTGGACCATAAATATTATTATATAAAGCTATCGGAAAGAAGTGCGATCGATATTCCAGTGTATTCTTAGTATTCTGCGTTTCAATGTATTCCAATGTTCTAGTGTATTCTGGTTATTCTGTGTATTCAGTATTCTGTGTGTTCCGGTCTTCTACAGCATTGTTGTGTATTATTCGAAAGGTTCGTTTAGTTTAACTTTACGCGAAGATACTGAAATATTGTAACTCGCAAATAAAGAGTTACCAAAAGTTCTCTTCAGATTAACATTATGAAAACCAACGTTATAGAAGTGGTGACAAAAATAACGTTTGGGTCTGTCATAATTTCTAATTTTTCTTCTTGGCACAAGAAGAAACACTAGAAATTATGACATACCCAAATAAAGACGAACTGTTAAATGAAAGAACAGAAATTATGACTAAATGCATCCACACTAAGAAATACCTCTTAGGTTCATAGAAACATGGATGAAAACGTCATAATTCGTTTGAATCTAAACAATGCGCATTCATAAATTCTCTGCCACGTGAACGTTTAAATAAAACACCGTTACAAGAGCGTTCTTAATAAGAAAAACGCTAAAAGGTAAAATCTGTTATTAAAAATCGCCTGAAGACACCACTCATGGTAGAAACCTGGGTAGCGAAATAACTCGTTTAAAAATAAACAATATTCAAAAGTTGTACAGTATAATTGTATAGAACACTTTTTAATACGAATGTGAACTGGTCTAACCCTATTAGGACCAAAAACTAAGTATTAATATATATATATATATATATATATATATATATATATATATATATATATAATCTTAATATGTCAAATAATTTCAGTATATCGATTGTTAAAACCATTTCGTTAATCTTCGAGATTTTTCGTAACACACACACACACACACACACACACACACATATATATATATATATATATATATATGATTAATGTGAAGTTTGTCACTTAACTGAGTAGAGTCATGCCGACTTCGAAGATAAAATCACACGGAAAAAACGGAAAAATCACACATGGAACCTACAAACAAACATAAACAAGAACACAAACTCTCAACTATGGCTTATTTGAAAGGGCATGATGGGCCAACAGATGAAAAATCTGCCTAATGTTTGGTTATTTTCTAAGCTTAGCTTAGACGTGATACAAAACCGAAAGTAAGGTGTACCAAATTGCCCATTCAGTCTTAAATGATCTAGAGAGGCAGCCTTGTTAATCATTAAACTACGTCAAAGTAATCCAATTGATTTCCTAAGAATAACTTAGATTTGACACAAGACCGCAATAAGGGATACCAAATTGCCTATTCAGTCTTGATTAATCTAGCGAGGCAGGCTTACGTAGAAGTGCTCCAATCGGTTTTATAAGCGTAGCTTAGATGTGACACGAGGCCGATAGTATGGAGCACCCAGTGAGGATCAAACTCAATATTTAGTAGTAATTGATCAAATAGGACTATCTTGTTGACTATGACATCATGTCAAAGTGCCCATTATCTAAATCATATGTAGCAGAATGTTAAAACTTTCTAACTATCCAGACATTGTAGACGGTAATCAACAATATAGGCGATGTGCCAGGAATATCACCCAGAACACAATCCTGTTGTAGCTTAAGACTTGTATTAAATGTAATTAAAAGTAAATATTGTTTTAAAATCATTTTGTAGTAGATGTAATTTAAAGTAAATATTGTTTTAAAATCATTTTGTAGTAGATATAATTAATAGTAAATATTGTTTTAAAATCATTTTGTAGTAAATGTAATTTAAAGTAAATATTGTTTTAAAATCATTTTCTAGTAAATGTAACTTAAAGTAAATATTGTTTTAAAATCATTTTGTAGTAGATGTAATTAATAGTAAATATTGTTTTAAAATCATTTTATAGTAGATGCAATTAAAAGTAAATATTGCTTTAAAATAATTTTGTAGTAGACGTAATTAATAGTAAATATTGTTTTAAAACCTTTTGTAGTAGATGTAATTAAAAGTAAATATTGCTTTAAAATCATTTTGTAGTAGATGCAATTAAAAGTAAATATTGCTTTAAAATCATTTTGTAGTAAATTGAATTTAAAGTAAATATTATTTTAAAATCATTTTGTAGTAGATGTAATTAATAGTAAATATTGTTTTAAAATCATTTTGTAGTAAATTGAATTTAAAGTAAATATTATTTTAAAATCATTTTTTAGTAGATGTAATTAATAGTAAATATTGTTTTAAAATCATTTTGTAGTAAATGTAATTAAAAGTAAATATTGTTTTAAAATCATTTTGTAGTAAATGTAATTAATAGTAAATATTGTTTTAAAATCATTTTGTAGTAAATGTAATTAAAAGTAAATATTGTTTTAAAATCATTTTGTAGTAGATGTAATTAATAGTAAATATTGTTTTAAAATCATTTTGTAGTAAATGTAATTAAAAGTAAATATTGTTTTAAAATCATTTTGTAGTAGATGTAATTAATAGTAAATATTGTTTTAAAATCATTTTGTAGTAAATGTAATTTAAAGTAAATATTGTTTTAAAATCATTTTGTAGTAGATGTAATTAATAGTAAATATTGTTTTAAAATCATTTTGTAGTAAATGTAATTTAAAGTAAATATTGTTTTAAAATGATTTTGTAGTAGATGTAATAAAAAGTAAATATTGTTTTCAAATCATTTTGTAGTAAATGTAATTAAAAGTAAATATTGTTTTAAAGTCATTTTGTAGTAAATGTAATTTAAAGTAAATATTGTTTTAAAATCATTTTGTAGTAGATGTAATTGATATTAAATATTGTTTTAAAATCATTTTGTAGTAAATGTAATTTAAAGTAAATATTGTTTTAAAATCATTTTGTAGTAGATGTAATTAATAGTAAATATTGTTTTAAAATCATTTTGTAGTAAATGTAATTTAAAGTAAATATTGTTTTAAAATCATTTTGTAGTAGATGTAATTGATAGTAAATATTGTTTTAAAATCATTTTGTAGTAAATGTAATTTAAAGTAAATATTGTTTTAAAATCATTTTGTAATAGATGTAATAAAAAGTAAATATTGTTTTAAAATCATTTTGTAGTAGATGTAATTAATAGTAAATATTGTTTTAAAATCATTTTGTAGTAAATGTAATTTAAAATAAATATTGTTTTAAAATCATTTTGTAGTAGATGTAATTAATAGTAAATATTGTTTTAAAATCATTTTGTAGTAAATGTAATTTAAAGTAAATATTGTTTTAAATCATTTTGTAGTAGATGTAATTAATAGTAAATATTGTTTTAAAATCATTTTGTAGTAAATGTAATTTAAAGTAAATATTGTTTTAAAATCATTTTGTAGTAGAAGTAATTAATAGTAAATATTGTTTTCAAATCATTTTGTAGTAAATGTAATTAAAAGTAAATATTGTTTTAAAATCATTTTGTAGTAGATGTAATTAATAGTAAATATTGTTTTAAAATCATTTTGTAGTAAATGTAATTTAAAGTAAATATTGTTTTAAAATCATTTTGTAGTAGATGTAATAAAAAGTAAATATTGTTTTCAAATCATTTTGTAGTAAATGTAATTAAAAGTAAATATTGTTTTAAAATCATTTTGTAGTAAATGTAATTTAAATTAAATATTGTTTTAAAATTATTTTGTAGTAGATGTAATTAATAGTAAATATTTTTTTAAAATCATTTTGTAGTAAATGTAATTTAAAGTAAATATTGTTTTAAAATCATTTCGTAGTAGATGTAATTAATAGTAAATATTGTTTTAAAATCATTTTTTAGTAAATGTAATTTAAAGTAAATATTGTTTTAAAATCATTTTGTAGTAGATGTGATAAAAAGTAAATATTGTTTTCAAAATCATTTTGTAGTAGATGTAATTAATAGTAAATATTGTTTTAAAGTCATTTTGTAGTAAATGTAATTTAAAGTAAATATTGTTTTAAAATCATTTTGTAGTAAATGTAATTAATAGTAAATATTTTTTTAAAATCATTTTGTAGTAAATGTAATTAAAAGTAAATATTGTTTTAAAATCATTTTGTAGTAGATGTAATTAATAGTAAATATTGTTTTAAAATCATTTTGTAGTAAATGTAATTAAAAGTAAATATTGTTTTAAAATCATTTTGTAGTAGATGTAATTAATAGTAAATATTGTTTTAAAATCATTTTGTAGTAAATGTAATTTAAAGTAAATATTGTTTTAAATCATTTTGTAGTAGATGTAATTAATAGTAAATATTGTTTTAAAATCATTTTGTAGTAAATGTAATTTAAAGTAAATATTGTTTTAAAATGATTTTGTAGTAGATGTAATAAAAAGTAAATATTGTTTTCAAATCATTTTGTAGTAAATGTAATTAAAAGTAAATATTGTTTTAAAGTCATTTTGTAGTAAATGTAATTTAAAGTAAATATTGTTTTAAAATCATTTTGTAGTAGATGTAATTGATATTAAATATTGTTTTAAAATCATTTTGTAGTAAATGTAATTTAAAGTAAATATTGTTTTAAAATCATTTTGTAGTAGATGTAATTAATAGTAAATATTGTTTTAAAATCATTTTGTAGTAAATGTAATTTAAAGTAAATATTGTTTTAAAATCATTTTGTAGTAGATGTAATTGATAGTAAATATTGTTTTAAAATCATTTTGTAGTAAATGTAATTTAAAGTAAATATTGTTTTAAAATCATTTTGTAATAGATGTAATAAAAAGTAAATATTGTTTTAAAATCATTTTGTAGTAGATGTAATTAATAGTAAATATTGTTTTAAAATCATTTTGTAGTAAATGTAATTTAAAATAAATATTGTTTTAAAATCATTTTGTAGTAGATGTAATTAATAGTAAATATTGTTTTAAAATCATTTTGTAGTAAATGTAATTTAAAGTAAATATTGTTTTAAATCATTTTGTAGTAGATGTAATTAATAGTAAATATTGTTTTAAAATCATTTTGTAGTAAATGTAATTTAAAGTAAATATTGTTTTAAAATCATTTTGTATAGAAGTAATTAATAGTAAATATTGTTTTCAATTCATTTTGTAGTAAATGTAATTAAAAGTAAATATTGTTTTAAAATCATTTTGTAGTAGATGTAATTAATAGTAAATATTGTTTTAAAATCATTTTGTAGTAAATGTAATTTAAAGTAAATATTGTTTTAAAATCATTTTGTAGTAGATGTAATAAAAAGTAAATATTGTTTTCAAATCATTTTGTAGTAAATGTAATTAAAAGTAAATATTGTTTTAAAATCATTTTGTAGTAAATGTAATTTAAATTAAATATTGTTTTAAAATTATTTTGTAGTAGATGTAATTAATAGTAAATATTTTTTTAAAATGATTTTGTAGTAAATGTAATTTAAAGTAAATATTGTTTTAAAATCATTTCGTAGTAGATGTAATTAATAGTAAATATTGTTTTAAAATCATTTTTTAGTAAATGTAATTTAAAGTAAATATTGTTTTAAAATCATTTTGTAGTAGATGTGATAAAAAGTAAATATTGTTTTAAAATCATTTTGTAGTAGATGTAATTAATAGTAAATATTGTTTTAAAATCATTTTGTAGTAAATGTAATTTAAAGTAAATATTGTTTTAAAATCATTTCGTAGTAGATGTAATTAAAAGTAAATATTGTTTTAAAATCATTTTGTAGTAGATGTAATTAATAGTAAATATTGTTTTAAAATCATTTTGTAGTAAATGTAATTTAAAGTAAATATTGTTTTAAAATCATTTTGTAGTAGATGTAATAAAAAGTAAATATTGTTTTAAAATCATTTTGTAGTAGATGTAATTAATAGTAAATATTGTCTTGAAATCATTTTGTAGTAAATGTAATTTAAAGTAAATATTGTTTTAAAATCATTTCGTAGTAGATGTAATTAAAAGTAAATATTGTTTTAAAATCATTTTACAGTAGATGTAATTAATAGTAAATAATGTTTTAAAATCATTTTGTAGTAAATGTAATTTAAAGTAAATAGTGTTTTAAAATCATTTTGTAGTAGATGTAATAAAAAGTAAATATTGTTTTAAAATCATTTTGTAGTAGATGTAATTAAAAGTAAATATTGTTTTAAAATCATTTTGTAGTAAATGTAATTAAAAGTAAATATTGTTTTAAAATCATTTTGTTATAAATGTAATAAAAAGTAAATATTGTTTTAAAAACATTTTGTAGTAAATGTAATTTAAAGTATATATTGTTTTAAAATCATTTTGTAGTAGATGTAATTAATAGTAAATATTGTTTTAAAATCATTTTGTAGTAAATGTAATTTAAAGTAAATATTGTTTTAAAAACATTTCGTAATAGATGTAATTAATAGTAAATGTTGTTTTAAAATCATTTTGTAGTAAATGTAATTAAAAGTAAATATTGTTTTAAAATCATTTTGTAGTAGATGTAATTAATAGTAAATATTGTTTTAAAATCATTTTGTAGTAAATGTAATTTAAAGTAAATATTGTTTTAAAATCATTTTGTAGTAGATGTAATTAATAGTAAATATTGTTTTAAAATCATTTTGTAGTAAATGTAATTTCAAGTAAATATTGTTTTAAAATCATTTTGAAGTAGATGTAATTAATAGTAAATATTGTTTTAAAATCATTTTGTAGTAGATGTAATTAATAGTAAATATTGTTTTAAAATCATTTTGTAGTAAATGTAATTAAAGTAAATATTGCTTTAAAATCATTTTGTAGTAAATGTAATTAATAGTAAGTATTCTTTTAAAATCATTTTGTAGTAGATGTAATAAAAAGTAAATATTGTTTTAAAATCATTTTGTAGTAGATGTAATTAAAAGTAAATATTGCTTTAAAATCATTTTGTAGTAGATGTAATTTAAAGTAAATATTGTTTTAAAATCATTTTGTAGTAAATGTAATTTAAAGTAAATATTGTTTTAAAATCATTTTGTAGTAGATGTAATTAATAGTAAATATTTTTTTAAAATCATTTTGTAGTAAATGGAATTTAAAGTAAATATTGTTTTAAAATCATTTTGTAGTAGATGTAATAAAATGTAAAAATTGTTTTAAAATCATTTTGTAGTAAATGTAATTAAAAGTAAATATTGTTTTAAAATCATTTTGTAGTAGATGTAATTTAAAGTAAATATTGTTTTAAAATCATTTTGTAGTAGATGCAATTAAAAGTAAATATTGCTTTAAAATCATTTTGTAGTAAATGTAATTAATAGTAAATATTGTTTTAAAATCATTTTGTAGTAAATGTAATTAAAAGTAAATATTGTTTTAAAATCATTTTGTTAGTAAATGTAATTAAAAGTAAATATTGTTTTAAAATCATTTTGTAGTAAATGTAATTTAAAGTAAATATTGTTTTAAAATCATTTTGTAGTAGATGTAATTAAAAGTAAATATTGTTTTAAAATCATTTTGTAGTAAATGCAATTAAAAGTAAATATTGTTTTAAAATCATTTTGTAGTAGATGTAATTTAAAGTAAATATTGTTTTAAAATCATTTTGTAGTAGATGTAATTAAAAGTAAATATTGTTTTAAAATCATTTTGTAGTAGATGTAATTAAAAGTAAATATTGTTTTAAAATCATTTTGTAGTAGATGCAATTAAAAGTAAATATTGCTTTAAAATCATTTTGTAGTAAATGTAATTAATAGTAAATATTGTTTTAAAATCATTTTGTAGTAAATGTAATTAAAAGTAAATATTGTTTTAAAATCATTTTGTAGTAAATGTAATTAAAAGTAAATATTGTTTTAAAATCATTTTGTAGTAAATGTAATTAATAGTAAATATTGTTTTAAAATCATTTTGTAGTAAATGCAATTTAAAGTAAATATTGTTTTAAAATCATTTCGTAGTAGATGTAATTAATAGTAAATATTGTTTTAAAATCATTTTGTAGTAAATGTAATTAAAAGTAAATATTGTTTTAAAATCATTTTGTAGTAGATGTAATTAATAGTAAATATTGTTTTAAAATCATTTTGTAGTAAATGTAATTTAAAGTAAATATTGTTTTAAAATCATTTTCTAGTAGATGTAATTAATAGTAAATATTGTTTTAAAATCATTTTGTAGTAAATGTAATTTCAAGTAAATATTGTTTTAAAATCATTTTGTAGTAGATGTAATAAAAAGTAAATATTGTTTTAAAATCATTTTGTAGTAAATGTAATTAAAATTAAGTATTGTTTTAAAATCATTTTGTAGTAGATGTAATTAATAGTAAATATTGTTTTAAAATCATTTTGTAGTAGATGTAATTAAAAGTAAATATTGCTTTAAAATCATTTTGTAGTAGATGTAATTTAAAGTAAATATTGTTTTAAAATCATTTTGTAGTAAATGTAATTTAAAGTAAATATTGTTTTAAAATCATTTTGTAGTAGATGTAATTAATAGTAAATATTTTTTTAAAATCATTTTGTAGTAAATGGAATTTAAAGTAAATATTGTTTTAAAATCATTTTGTAGTAGATGTAATAAAATGTAAAAATTGTTTTAAAATCATTTTGTAGTAAATGTAATTAAAAGTAAATATTGCTTTAAAATCATTTTGTAGTAGATGTAATTTAAAGTAAATATTGTTTTAAAATCATTTTGTAGTAGATGCAATTAAAAGTAAATATTGCTTTAAAATCATTTTGTAGTAGATGGAATTTAAAGTAAATATTGTTTTAAAATCATTTTGTAGTAGATGTAATTAAAAGTAAATATTGTTTTAAAATCATTTTGTAGTAGATGTAATTAAAAGTAAATGTTGCTTTAAAATCATTTTGTAGTAGATGTAATTTAAAGTAAATATTGTTTTAAAATCATTTTGTAGTAGATGTAATTAAAAGTAAATATTGCTTTAAAATCATTTTGTAGGAGATGTAATTTAAAGTAAATATTGTTTTAAAATCATTTTGTATTAGATGCAATTAAAAGTGAATGTTCCTTTAAAATCATTTTGTAGTATATGTAATTAAAAGTAAATATTGCTTTAAAATCATTTTGTAGTAGATGTAATTAATAGTAAATATTGTTTTAAACTCTTTTTATAGTAGATGCAATTAAAAGTAAATATTGCTTTAAAATAATTTTGTAGTAGATGTAATTAATAATAAATATTGTTTTAAAATCATTTTGTAGTAGATGTAATTAAAAGTAAATATATAGTAGATGTAATTAAAAGTAAATATTGTTTTAAAATCATTTTGTAGTAGATGCAATTAAAAGCAAATATTGCTTCCAAATCATTTTGTAGTAGATGTAATTAAAAGTAAATATTGCTTTAAAATCGTTTTGTAGTAGATGTAATTAAAAGTAAATATTGTTTTAAAATCATTTTATAGTAGATGCAATTAAAAGTAAATATTGCTTTAAAATCATTTTGTAGTAGATGTAATTAATAGTAAATATTGTTTTAAAATCTTTTTATAGTAGATGCAATTAAAAGTAAATATTGCTTTAAAATAATTTTGTAGTAGATGCAATTAATAGTAAATATTTTTTTAAAATCATTTTGTAGTAGATGTAATTAAAATTAAATATGTAGTAGATGTAATAAAAAGTAAATATTGTTTTAAAAACATTTTGTAGGAAATGTAATTTAAAGTAAATATTGTTTAAAAATCATTTTGTAGTAGATGTAATTAATAGTAAATATTGTTTTAAAATCATTTTGTAGTAGATGTAATTAAAAGTAAATATGTAGTAGATATAATTAAAAGTAAATATTGTTTTAAAATCATTTTGTAGTACATTTAATTAAAAGTAAATATTGTTTTAAAATCATTTTGTAGTAGATGTAAATAATAGTAAATATTGTTTTAAAATCATTTTATAGTAGATGCAATTAAAAGTAAATATTGCTTTAAAATAATTTTGTAGTAGATGTAATTAAAAGTAAATATTGCTTTAAAATCATTTTGTAGTAGATGTAATTAATAGTAAATATTGTTTTAAAATCTTTTTATAGTAGATGCAATTAAAAGTAAATATTGCTTTAAAATAATTTTGTAGTAGATGTAATTAATAGTAAATATTGTTTTAAAATCATTTTGTAGTAGATGTAATTAAAAGTAATATGTAGTAGATGTAATTAAAAGTAAATATTGTTTTAAAATCATTTTGTAGTAAATGTAAATAAAATTAAGTATTGTTTTAAAATCATTTTGTAGTAGATGTAATTAATAGTAAATATTGTTTTAAAATCATTTTGTAGTAGATGTAATTAAAAGTAAATATTGCTTTAAAATCATTTTGTAGTAGATGTAATTAAAAGTAAATATTGTTTTAAAATCATTTTGTAGTAGATGTAATTAAAAGTAAATATTGTTTTAAAATCATTTTGTAGTAGATGTAATTAATAGTAAATATTGTTTTAAAATCATTTTATAGTAGATGCAATTAAAAGTAAATATTGCTTTAAAATAATTTTGTAGTAGACGTAATTAATAGTAAATATTGTTTTAAAACCTTTTGTAGTAGATGTAATTAAAAGTAAATATTGCTTTAAAATCATTTTGTAGTAGATGCAATTAAAAGTAAATATTGCTTTAAAATCATTTTGTAGTAAATTGAATTTAAAGTAAATATTATTTTAAAATCATTTTGTAGTAGATGTAATTAATAGTAAATATTGTTTTAAAATCATTTTGTAGTAAATTGAATTTAAAGTAAATATTATTTTAAAATCATTTTTTAGTAGATGTAATTAATAGTAAATATTGTTTTAAAATCATTTTGTAGTAAATGTAATTTAAAGTAAATATTGTTTTAAAATCATTTTGTAGTAGATGTAATTAATAGTAAATATTGTTTTAAAATCATTTTGTAGTAAATGCAATTTAAAGTAAATATTGTTTTTAAATCATTTTGTAGTAGATGTAATTAATAGTAAATATTGTTTTAAAATCATTTTGTAGTAAATGGAATTTAAAGTAAATATTGTTTTAAAATCATTTTGTAGTAGATATAATAAAAAGTAAAAATTGTTTTAAAATCGTTTTGTAGTAAATGCAATTAAAAGTAAATATTGTTTTAAAATAATTTTGTAGTAGATGTAATTAATAGTAAATATTTTTTTAAAATCATTTTGTAGTAGATGTAATTAAAATTAAATATGTAGTAGATGTAATAAAAAGTAAATATTGTTTTAAAAACATTTTGTAGGAAATGTAATTTAAAGTAAATATTGTTTTAAAATCATTTTGTAGTAGATGTAATTAATAGTAAATATTGTTTTAAAATCATTTTGTAGTAGATGTAATTAAAAGTAAATATGTAGTAGATATAATTAAAAGTAAATATTGTTTTAAAATCATTTTGTAGTACATTTAATTAAAAGTAAATATTGTTTTAAAATCATTTTGTAGTAGATGTAAATAATAGTAAATATTGTTTTAAAATCATTTTATAGTAGATGCAATTAAAAGTAAATATTGCTTTAAAATAATTTTGTAGTAGATGTAATTAAAAGTAAATATTGCTTTAAAATCATTTTGTAGTAGATGTAATTAATAGTAAATATTGTTTTAAAATCTTTTTATAGTAGATGCAATTAAAAGTAAATATTGCTTTAAAATAATTTTGTAGTAGATGTAATTAATAGTAAATATTGTTTTAAAATCATTTTGTAGTAGATGTAATTAAAAGTAATATGTAGTAGATGTAATTAAAAGTAAATATTGTTTTAAAATCATTTTGTAGTAAATGTAAATAAAATTAAGTATTGTTTTAAAATCATTTTGTAGTAGATGTAATTAATAGTAAATATTGTTTTAAAATCATGTTGTAGTAGATGTAATTAAAAGTAAATATTGCTTTAAAATCATTTTGTAGTAGATGTAATTAAAAGTAAATATTGTTTTAAAATCATTTTGTAGTAGATGTAATTAAAAGTAAATATTGTTTTAAAATCATTTTGTAGTAGATGTAATTAATAGTAAATATTGTTTTAAAATCATTTTATAGTAGATGCAATTAAAAGTAAATATTGCTTTAAAATAATTTTGTAGTAGACGTAATTAATAGTAAATATTGTTTTAAAACCTTTTTGTAGTAGATGTAATTAAAAGTAAATATTGCTTTAAAATCATTTTGTAGTAGATGCAATTAAAAGTAAATATTGCTTTAAAATCATTTTGTAGTAAATTGAATTTAAAGTAAATATTATTTTAAAATCATTTTGTAGTAGATGTAATTAATAGTAAATATTGTTTTAAAATCATTTTGTAGTAAATTGAATTTAAAGTAAATATTATTTTAAAATCATTTTTTAGTAGATGTAATTAATAGTAAATATTGTTTTAAAATCATTTTGTAGTAAATGTAATTTAAAGTAAATATTGTTTTAAAATCATTTTGTAGTAGATGTAATTAATAGTAAATATTGTTTTAAAATCATTTTGTAGTAAATGCAATTTAAAGTAAATATTGTTTTTAAATCATTTTGTAGTAGATGTAATTAATAGTAAATATTGTTTTAAAATCATTTTGTAGTAAATGGAATTTAAAGTAAATATTGTTTTAAAATCATTTTGTAGTAGATATAATAAAAAGTAAAAATTGTTTTAAAATCGTTTTGTAGTAAATGCAATTAAAAGTAAATATTGTTTTAAAATCATTTCGTAGTAGATGTAATTTAAAGTAAATATTGTTTTAAAATCATTTTGTAGTAGATGTAATTAAAAGTAAATATTGCTTTAAAATCATTTTGTAGTAGATGTAATTTAAAGTAAATATTGTTTTAAAATCATTTTGTTGTAGATGCAATTAAAAGTAAATATTGCTTTAAAATCATTTTGTAGTAGATGTAATTAAAAGTAAATATTGTTTTAAAATCATTTTGTAATAGATGTAATTAAAAGTAAATATTGCTTTAAAATCATTTTGTAGTAGATGTAATTTAAAGTAAATATTGTTTTAAAATCATTTTGTAGTAGATGTAATTAAAAGTAAATATTGCTTTAAAATCATTTTGTAGTAGATGTAATTTAAAGTAAATATTGTTTTAAAATCATTTTGTATTAAATGCAATTAAAAGTAAATATTGCTTTAAAATCATTTTGTAGTAGATGCAATTAAAAGTAAATATTGCTTTAAAATCATTTTGTAGTAGATGTAATTAATAGTAAATATTGTTTTAGAATCTTTTTATAGTAGATGCAATTAAAATAAATATTGCTTTAAAATAATTTTGTAGTAGATGTAATTAATAGTAAATATTGTTTTAAAATCGTTTTGTAGTAGATGTAATCAAAAGTAAATATTTAGTAGATGTAAATAAAAGTAAATATTGTTTTAAAATCATTTTGTCGTAGATGCAATTAAAAGTAAATATTGCTTCCAAATCATTTTGTAGTAGATGTAATTAAATAGGAAATATTGTTTTAAAATCATTTTGTAGTAGATGTAATTAAAAGTAAATATTGCTTTAAAATCATTTTGTAGTAAATATAATTAAAAGTAAATATTGTTTTAAAATCATTTTATAGTAGATGCAATTAAAAGTAAATATTGCTTTAAAATAATTTTGTAGTAGATGTAATTAAAAGTAAATATTGTTTTAAAATCATTTTGTATTAGATGCAATTAAAATAAATATTGCTTTAAAATTATTTTGTAGTAGATGTAATTAATAGTAAATATTGTTTTAAAATCATTTTATAGTAGATGTAATTAAAAGTAAATATTGCTTTAAAATCATTTTGTAGTAGATGTAATTAATAGTAAATATTACTTTAAAATCATTTTGTAGTAGATGTAATTAAAAGTAAATATTGTTTTAAAATCATTTTGTAGTAGATGTAATTAAAAGTAAATATTGTTTTAAAATCATTTTGTAGTAGATGTAATTAAAAGTAAATATTGTTTTAAAATCATTTTGTAGTAGATGTAATTAAAAGTAAATATTGCTTTAAAATCATTTTGTAGTAGATGTAATTAAAAGTAAATATTGTTTTAAAATCATTTTTAAAAATTACGAACATTCCAAGTAACAAATAGAAAAAAGACAACGTATTTCAGGCTTGGCTGTAATTGGCTATATTTGCGCTGATATTTGCTGACTGACTTCTGCCATATTAATGCTATGCACAACTGACATAACGTAGTTTTGAAATTCTCTTGAAAAGATCACGTGCGTACGTTTCTCTGTATGATAACATTATTCCTTTTTTTGTAAAGGAGGGGTCGGTTTAATACTAAACAAAGAAGTAAAGGAATGCGTTCTTGGATACTATCAGCTTTCAGAGAGAGTCCTCTTGGTTAAACTGCGGGGAAGACCCTTCAATATAGCTATTATATTAGCTTACGCGCCGACAACTCAAAGTTCGGAGGACGAAATAGAAACATTCTATTCAATACTGGACAGTGTCAAGGCTCAGTGCAAAAGCCAAGAAGTTAGGATTATAATGGGGGACTTGATTCCAAAGTAGGTAAAGATAGGGAAGGAAACACGACCGGCCCCTTTGGACTAGGGGACCGCAACGAACGAGGAGAAAAATGGGTCCAATGGTGCTCAGCCAATGACCAGGTAATTACTAACACCTGGTTTCAAGAACACTCACGACGACTATGGGCATGGAAAAGCCCAGGAGGAGACACGAAGAACCAAATAGACTACATAACTATAAACAAGAGATTCAGGAACGCAGTGGTCCAATGCAAAACATATCCAGGTGCCGACTGCGGAAGCGACCACGTCCCAGTCATCTGCAAACTAAGGATGAAACTCCGAAAACTGAAGAAGCCCAGCACATCACCAAGGCTGCAATACGACACGCTCGTGAATGACCTCACCCTGCTGAAAGAATACAATAACAGTGTGAGAAAGAAATATGAAGAACAAATTGGAAAAGGGCACTCAAAATGGAATTCACTAAAGGAAGCGATGGTGACCTCAGCGAACAACATAGCCCCAAAGGAAATCAGACGCAGAAGAAAAAAATGAGTGGATGACCGAAGAGATTCTCCACATGATGCAAAGGAGACAAACAATAACGCCAAGACATGGAACAGAGTACAAGAAACTTCACATGGAGGTAAGTAACAAATGCAGACAGGCTAAAGAGGAATGGCTCAACAACAAATGCGCAGAAGTAGAGAGACTGAGCAGGACCAATAAAGCAGAGATGCATAAAGAGATAAGAGAACTGACAGGACAAAAAAAACCTGCTCCTCAATAGGATGCATAAAATCCAAGGATGGAACAATCATATTGGAGAAAGAGGAAATACTCCAGCGATGTGAAGAGTATATAAAGGATCTTTTGTGCGACAGGAGAGAACAACCGAGAATACACAAGGAGATGGATGGACCGAAAATACTAAAATCCGAAGTGGATGCTGCAATGGCCAAAATGAACAGAAACAAAACAGCTGACCCAGACGGCATAGTGATAGAGCTGCTGATAGCATTAGAAGAATATGTCATAGAAAAAATTACCGACATAATAAATGAAATTTATAGCAGAGGAATAATACCAGACGACCTATGCAAGTCGATATTTATAGCACTGCCGAAGAAACCAGGTGGAAACGAGTGTGAACTACACAGAACGATCAGCTTAATGAGTCACATAACAAAACTGATGGTCAGAATCCTGATGAATAGAATCAGGCCAGAGATAGGGCAGGAACAGTGCGGGTTCGTTAAAGACACTGGAACAAGGAACGCCATATTCATGATTAGGATGCTCTCCGAAAGGGCAATACAGATGAAAAAAGACTTATACCTATGTTTCATTGACTATGCGAAGGCATTCGGCAAGATATGACACAAGGAATTGATGGAGATGCTCGGCAGCCTAGACATTTTCGGGAAAGAGATAAGAGTAATCAAGAATCTCTACTGGCAGCAAACGGCCTGCATACGGACAGGTAACGATCTCAGTAGATTTACAAAGATAGAAAGAGGCGTAAGACAAGGATGCGTCTTCTCGCCGGATTTGTTCAACCTGCACAGCGAGAATATTTTGAGGACCCTAGACGACACGCCAGGATTTGTTATTAGAGGCCACAACTTGAACAACATAAGGTATGCAGATGATACAGTGCTGATTGCAGACACGGAAAGGAAACTACAAGACTTCCTACAGAAGGTAGCGGTGGAGAGTGACAAAAAGGACTACAAATAAACTTTAAGAAAACTAAATGCATGGTCATCACCAAAAGGTGCAACCCAAAATGCCAAATACAGGTAGAGGAAACCAGAATCAAGCAAGTACAAAAGTTTAAATACCTAGGAAGTGTTCTAACAGGAGATGGAAAGTGCGACACTGAGATCAGAAGGTGAATTGGCATGGCAAAGGAAGCGTTCCAGAAGCTGAGCAAAGTACTAACACACAGGAAAATTTCACTAGAAACAAAAAATGAGTGCTGGATTGCTATGTGATGTCAGTTCTTCAATACGGCAGTGAATGCTGGACAATATCATCGAAAATGAGAACAAAACTGGAAGCAGCGGAAATGTGGTTCTACAGAAGGATGCTGCGGATATCGTGGATTGAGCGTGTAAGCAACGATGAGGTGTTGGAAAGAATGACAACCAAAAGGAAATTAATACAAAGCATCAGGAAAAGACAACTGAAGTTCCTGGGACACGCAATGAGGAAGGAGAGCCTGGAGAACCTGATACTGACTGGCTAGATAGAGGGAAAGAGAGACAGAGGAAGGCAGCGGATAACATATTTGCAGGGCCTGGTCGGGTGGATGACGAAAAGGTGGTTGCCAGGAGTAACAGGAGCAAACATACTAAGAGCCACAAGGGATAGGGAGATGTGGACAGGCATGATCGCCTACGTCCTGAAAGGACAGGGCACATAGAAGAAGAAGAAGAAGAAGAAGAAGAAGAAGAAGAACTTATTATAGCGTATTACTTTCAGCCTAAAAGCAAACAAAAGTATTTTTGCACTTACGAGTGAAATTATTTAAATTTGTCGAGCTGTGTTTGAAGATTATTTATTTTCTTAGCTTTTCACTCGTTTTACCTTTTACAGACGTAATTAAATGTAAATATTGTTTTAAAATCATCCGCTTCCTTACGCCTATACCCACTTAAAGAAAGGGTTTCGGAAGTTGACCCCAGGGGGTAAAAATGGATTACCTAAGGCTGTTTATGATCGTATTCATCTCGGTACCGGAAATTCAGCGACATAAAGAGGCAGTGAAACCTACTGAAAAGATAACCATTTGTCTGTCGTCTCTGTCTATCTGCACAGATCTTGAGCACTATAGAGCCGGTAATCATGATACAGTCTTCAGAGGCTAATCTAATTCATTTATTCTTATTTCAGTGGTGTCGTCTTGACTGGATGAGTAACAAAATAAGGACCTATGGACTTCTCCGACATTTTGAAGTACGAGGTACAACTACTTCACCAGCCCGTAATTGTAAGTGATATAAATTATATTATGATCTTCATGCAAGCTGATAATGTAGTATCATAACTATTTTGGCTGTCCCATTTCAGAGCGTAGCATAATGTTAATATACCTTTCATTCCTCCATTATTTAAAGAATTTATTTTAGGAATCGAAGTTCGATTCCAGTTTACCATATTCTATTCCTTCCGTTTCGCTCGTATCATCCTACAATTTCCCAAAATTCCTTCGTATTTTTGTCCCTACTTTTTGCCAGTATATATATATATATATATATATATATATAGTCATCCGCTCCGCAAACAGATCTGTTCCGCTGTATCACAGCACATCAATACGGTTAAACTCCTATTGCTTTTAACCCAGGATTGAAACCCGACCGAAGTGGCGTCAGTCGGCGGTTCTACCTCTGGGCCATGGGAGCACGGCAGAAGAAGGCAGACTTTATAGCATGTATATTATCATTATACACGCCCAATAGCCAGAGTGCTCTAATTCATGATTGATTGAGCGATGCGTATATGCCAGAGTAGCTACTTTTTTCAAAGCTTCCCATTCTTCCAGAGTGCTCAAATGTCCCCCAATATAAAGCCCCAGAGCTAGTCAAGATAGAGGGTAACTTTGGAGATATATTAGCTTAGGAAAAAGAAAGCGTTATGCGTAGAGAACAGTTGTAGTCATTAAAAGGAACCGAGGAACCAATTCTAAGCAAGAAACAAAGGATAAAAATCTAGTTCAAAAGACGAGGGAGGGGTCTGAACCGGGCGATAGGTGAATTCATATAATCCAGTTTATGAAGGTGAGAAAATAAAATAAATTTTTTTTTTAATCATCTCACCCCAAGCAAGGCAGAAACGCCACTGATGTGCAGGGGGTTACATAAATGTAAAAAGATTAATTAGAAAAGAGTGAGGAGTACAAGCTAGTTAGAAAAGAACAATAGAAAGCTGAGAAAGCAGGTGCAATGACAGATACATGGGCGGAGAGAACGTGAAGATTATACAGGGGAGGGGAGAGAGCTAGTGTCCAGTGGTTAGTAGGTGAGTATTAACTTTGCTTTTAAATTTCTGGAGGTCGTAGCCGTCAGGAAAGCAAGAATACGGGAGTGAGTTCCACAGGCGGGAAGTGCGAGAGAGGAAGCTGCAGGAGTAGAATTGTCGTCTGCGTTTGGCTAACCTGACCGTGAATGGGTGGGACCCAGTTGCCAGTCTGGTTGCACGGGTAAACACCTGTTGAGGAGGCATCAGTGACTTAAGCTCATCCGAGCAGAAGCCATGAAAGTATTTAGGTTTAGTCAGTATTGAAGTCATGAAAGTTTTACCATTGAGAGGGTAATGTCACTAAACATATAATAAAACTTTTCAGGGGTAACACAAGTGTGGCATCAAAATCTTATTTGCTCCTGGAGCTGAAAACCATTAAAAGGCCACTGCTCCCATTTTCTAATATTTCTATTCTTTTACTAATGATCACCCAATAGAACATCCAAGAGCCACTCAAAATATGGTTTAGTGCATGAAGTCATATTAGCGTTAGAAAGGAAAAAAGGATGAGTTCTTGGAGCTATGCAGAAACATAGCAAATAATCCTAGGCACGAAGAACCCAAAATTTAATTAGTGAATACAAATTCTGATTTCAGGCAGAGATATTAGAAGAATACAATCAAAGTAGACTTTAGAAGAAACCGAAAACTCAATCCTAAACAGAAAACAAGGAATAAACCGCTATTTTTCTTCAAAATGTCAGAAAAGACAGTTAACCAGACAATGAAGATAATAGAAGTATAGAATTGAAGTAGAACTTTCGAAGAAACCGAAAACTCAATCCTAAACAGAAAACAAGGAATAAACCGCTATTTTTCTTCAAAATGTCAGAAAAGACAGTTAACCAGACAATGAAGATAATAGAAGTATAGAATTGAAGTAGAACTTTCGAAGAAACCGAAAACTCAATCCTAAACAGAAAACAAGGAATAAACCGCTATTTTTCTTCAAAATGTCAGAAAAGACACTGAACCAGACAATGAAGATAATAGAAGTATAGAATTGAAGTAGAACTTTCCAAGAAACCGAAAACTCAATCCTAAACAGAAAACAAGGAATAAACCGCTATTTTTCTTCAAAATGTCAGAAAAGACAGTGAACCAGACAATGAAGATAATAGAAGTATAGAATTGAAGTAGAACATTCGAAGAAATCGAAAACTCAATCCTAAACAGAAAACAAAGAATAAACCGCTATGTTCTTCAAAATGTCAGAAAAGACAGTGAACCAGACAATGGAGATATTGGAAGTATAGAATTGAAGTAGAACTTTCGAAGAAACCGAAAACTCAATCCTAAACAGAAAACAAGGAATAAACCGCTATTTTCTTCAAAATGTCAGAAAAGACAGTGAACCAGACAATGAAGACAATAGAAGTATAGAATTGAAGTAGAACTTTCCAAGAAACCGAAAACTCAATCCTAAACAGAAAACAAGGAATAAACCGCTATTTTTCTTCAAAATGTCAGAAAAGACAGTGAACCAGACAAAGAAGATAATAGAAGTATAGAATTGAAGTAGAACTTTCGAAGAAACCGAAAACTCAATCCTAAACAGAAAACAAGGAATAAACCGCTATTTTCTTCAAAATGTCAGAAAAGACAGTGAACCAGACAAAGAAGATAATAGAAGTATAGAATTGAAGTAGAACATTCGAAGAAACCGAAAACTCAATCCTAAACAGAAAACAAGGAATAAACCGCTATTTTTCTTCAAAATGTCAGAAAAGACAGTGAACCAGACATAGAAGATAATAGAAGTATAGAATTGAAGTAGAACTTTCGAAGAAACCGAAAACTCAATCCTAAACAGAAAACAAAGAATAAACCGCTATTTCTTCAAAATATCAGAAAAGACAGTGAACCAGACAAAGAAGATAATAGAGGTATAGAATTGAAGTAGAACTTTCGAAGAAACCGAAAACTCAATCCTAAACAGAAAACAAGGAATAAACCGCTATTTTCTTCAAAATGTCAGAAAAGACAGTGAACCAGACAAAGAAGATAATAGAAGTATAGAATTGAAGTAGAACTTTCGAAGAAACCGAAAACTCAATCCTAAACAGAAAACAAGGAATAAACCGCTATTTTCTTCAAAATGTCAGAAAAGACAGTGAACCAGACAATGAAGATAATAGAAGTATAGAATTGAAGTAGAACATTCGAAGAAACCGAAAACTCAGTCCTAAACAGAAAACAAGGAATAAACCGCTATTTTTCTTCAAAATATCAGAAAAGACAGTGAACCAGACAATGAAGATAATAGAAGTATAGAATTGAAGTAGAACTTTCGAAGAAACCGAAAACTCAATCCTAAACAGAAAACAAGGAATAAACCGCTATTTTCTTCAAAATGTCAGAAAAGACAGTGAACCAGACAAAGAAGATAATAGAAGTATAGAATTGAAGTAGAACTTTCGAAGAAACCGAAAACTCAATCCTAAACAGAAAACAAGGAATAAACCGCTATTTTCTTCAAAATGTCAGAAAAGACAGTGAACCAGACAAAGAAGATAATAGAAGTATAGAATTGAAGTAGAACTTTCGAAGAAACCGAAAACTCAATCCTAAACAGAAAACAAGGAATAAACCGCTATTTTCTTCAAAATGTCAGAAAAGACAGTGAACCAGACAAAGAAGATAATAGAAGTATAGAACTGAAGTAGAACTTTCGAAGAAACCGAAAACTCAATCCTAAACAGAAAACAAGGAATAAACCGCTATTTTCTTCAAAATGTCAGAAAAGACAGTGAACCAGACAAAGAAGATAATAGAAGTATAGAATTGAAGTAGAACTTTCGAAGAAACCGAAAACTCAATCCTAAGCAGAAAACAAGGAATAAACCGCTATTTTTCTTCAAAATGTCAGAAAAGACAGTGAACCAGACAATGAAGATAATAGAAGTATAGAATTGAAGTAGAACTTTCCAAGAAACCGAAAACTCAATCCTAAACAGAAAACAAGGAATAAACCGCTATTTTTCTTCAAAATGTCAGAAAAGACAGTGAACCAGACAATGTAGAAAGAAGTATAGAATTGAAGTAGACTTTCGAAGAAACCGAAAACGCAATCCTAAACAGGAAACAAGGGATAAAACTGTATTTTACTTCAAAAGATCAGAAAAGACAGTGAACCAGACAACGAAATATTAGAAGTATAAAATTGATGTAGACATTTGAAGAAACCGAAAACCCAATCTTCAACAAGGGACAAGGTACAAATCTCTACTTCTGTTCAAAAGACCAGTAACGGGCATTTTAGAAGTATAAAATTTAACTGTCATTCGATAAAAACCGGAAGCCCAATCCTGATTAGGGGAATAGGGCTAAAACTCTACTTCTGTTCCAGGAAGAACTGTGAAGCAGACAATAGTGATCTTAGAAGTATTGAATTTATGTAGATATTTTGAAGAAACCGAAAGCACAATCATAAACAGGGAACATTGATAAAACTCTACTTCTGTTAAAAACAAACAGGAAGGAATGTGAACCAGACAATGGAGATATTAGAATTATAGAATTGAATAGACTTCTCCCGCTTCCTTACTTTACTCATTCCTCACATAAATCCCTCTTTACCCACTATTTTTCTCTATTGCTCTCTATCCCTAATTTACTTTTTCCCCCTCCAACACCTACCCTACTCATTCCTTGCATCACTTTTACCTACTCCCTCTGTTTCTCTCTTTTGTTCGCTATTTGTCTCATGAGTGTCGCATTTTCCCAGCCCTCTTTCTTCATTATGTTCCACAGAAACCTAAACTTCTCAAATATGTCAAGATTGCTGAGCAATTCTAACAGATCGTTGTGGCGTACTTTACGAAAGCCTTTGCGTAAGAATTGTGAACCAGACAATAGTGATCTTAGAAGTATTGAATTTAAGTAGATATTTTGAAGAAACCGAAAGCACAATCATAAACAGGGAACATTGATAAAACTCTACTTCTGTTAAAAAAAACAGGAAGGAATGTGAACCAGACGATGGAGATATTAGAAGTATAGAATTGAATAGACTTTACCCACTCCCTCTGTTTCTCACTTTTGTCCGCTATTTGTCCCATGAGTGTCGCATTTTCCTAGCCCTCCTTCTTCATTATGTTCCACAGAAACCTCAACTTCTCAAATATGTCAAGGTTGCTGAGCAATTCTAACAGATCGTTGTGGCGTCAGTCAGTCAGTTAAGTGCCATACGTGATACACGCTTGGGCGATCATGTCTCGAAAGAGACATGACTGACTGGGCAGAAGATTATCTCGCAGTAGGTTGCCATTGCTTTCTGCGGTAGACTGGTTGCCGACCAAGGCTATAGAACCCAGTCTGTCCTGCTATTTAACCCATAACTGGAAGGAATAGACGGATTAATACCTTTCCCAAGGGTATTTGCGCGTAAGTGAATACAATAGATTCAACTGGAATTCGAACTCGGCTCCCCGGTTTCTCGTTCCGAGCCGATATCCACTATACCACAACGCACATCCGGCATACTTTATGTGGCGTACTTTACCGAAAGCCTTTGCGTAATCTATAAAAAACGGGTACGCGTCTTTCTGCATCTGTATTGCCCTTTCTGAACATAAACATCGCGTCCCTTATTTGAGTGTCTTTGAGGAACTCGCACAGTTCCTGTCTTATTTCAGGTCTGATTCTACTGCGCATTCAATATCTTTCCCCTCCCCCGACGAAGACGATCATTGACTTCCACTTTCTTGTTGTCCCTTGACGCTCTTAATATTTTTCCTTTTGGTATCTCTCCCAATGCCCGCTCCACCATCCATTTGCTCAGGCCCATCAAGTATGTCTCGCGCTGCTGTCCCCTGTTGTCCTGAAGGTATTATATTCTCCAAACCCTCTTTCCTCATTGCGTGTCTCAGTAACCTCAGCTGTCTCTTCCTGGTGTTAAGTATATATTTTCTTTTCGTTTGCATCCTCTCCAATCCTTGTCATTGCTCAAATGTTCGATCCTTGGTATCGTCAGCATGATTCTGTAGAACCAAATCTCTGTTGTTTCGTCTCTCTCTCTCTCTCTCTCTCTCTCTCTCTCTCTCATCTTCGAAGAAATCGTACTGCATTCGCTGTCATACAATAGGGCAGTACACTTTTCTTTTTTGTTGTTTTTGTTGTTTTTTGTTTGTTGTTTTTTTGTTTTTGTTTTTGTTTTCAATGAAATTCTCCTGTCTTTCAATACACTGCTCAGAGAGAGACTAGAAACAGCATTTAATTTTATACCTAGTAAAGATATTTCTTATGTATTTTAGTGAGATTTGAACCGCAGATACAGGCAAGGTCAAGAGTAATGGCACAACATCGACATAGACCGAAGCGTAACATTGTACCCACAGAGAAAGTCCGCCATCGTTTTGAGGAGGTCTGGATATGGTTGGAAAAATACGTCGGGTAAGTGTTACCTTTTAACAATATTACCCTACGAGTGTAAAAGAAATTACGAAAAAATATATAGAAATAAACGCACAACGTTCATTATTATAATAGAAAGGATATATATATATATATATATATATATATATATATATATATATATATATACTGTTAAATATAAGAGACAATGAATGTCTATTATGTTTAATCATGAGCCGTTCTAAACGTCGTATTTTGGCTTTAATTTCAGTTGAAAATAAAGACAAAAGTTCTCCAACATTTGGATAATTTTTTATTAAGTTGGTTCTAAGCTTTCGGCTCATATGAGCCATCTTCAGAGAGGTTATTAAGACGGTAACACAATAACATCCACCATCAGCGACGATTTTATTTTGTGTTGGCATAAAACTCCGCTAGGAAACGGCAATAATTACCAAAAATAACAAACGCAGTTCGCAAATTTGCAATGCGGTTCTATGACGTCACACCGCGTGATGTAATAACCATACAAGCACTAAACTAAATTCTCTACAAAAAAAAAACAATATAGTGTGTCAATTTACATGCCCGTTCAGAGATTGTGCCTCTGGTACTAATAATAAACCTACTACATATATTGGTTTTACTACAACCACGCTCTCCCGTAGACTTACCTGTCACCTTTCTGATCAGAGTACAGTTAAACAACATTTCTCAGAAGAACACAAAAATATAGGTAATATCAGACAGATTTTAGTCAACAATTCAGTAATCCTTACTCATACACACAGTAAAAAGAACTTTCAGAGGCCATCTACATTAAATCCAAATAACCCACACTTAATAAAATCACATTTTAATCTGGTCATAACAGATTACATTAAACATCACCATTTATTCTTTTTGGTAACTAATGCCGTTGCCAAGCGTAGTTTTATGTCAACACAAAATAAAATCGTCGGTGATGGTGGATGTTATTGTATTACAGTCTAAATAACCTCCCTGAAGATGGCTCATGTGAGCCGAAAGTTTAGAACCAACTTAATAAAAAGTTATCCAAATGTTGGATTATTTTGTCTTTATTTTCACCTGAAATTAAAGCCAAAATACGATGTTTAGAACGGCTCATGATTAAACATAATAGACATTCATTGTCTCTTATATTTAACAGCATATGCTTAGAAAATTATTTGCTGCCTCGATACACTAAATATATATATATATTTTTAACATTATTTTTAATCGATACTCATATTTAAGTAGATAACAAAAACTTCTCCAACATTTGGATATGGGAGCCGAAAGCTTAGAACCAACTTAATAAAACATAATAGATATTCACTGTCTCTTATATTTAACAGTATATGTTTAGAACAAATATATATATATATATATATATATATATATTATAAGTGAAAGAACAGGTAGATTAAACCGTACTGTTCAAGCATTTACTTTAGTAAAGAGTGCTCGATACAAAGTAGATTTTAATATTTTAAATTTGTTATTACAATGCTTTATAAAAGCATTATAACACCACACAATAGTTTTAATATCTCAATACTGTTCTTCCTCAGCTGATATTTTAAAAATATGCCGTCACTCTCTCACCGGCGGGACGTGGCTTCCCTGTGCCTCTTCTATAAGTACTTTCACGGCTTCTGCTCGGATGAACTTAAATCACTGGTGCCTCCTAGGTGTGAATTTGCACGAGATACTAGTTTGGCAACTAGGTCCCACCCCTTTACAGTGAAACCGATGAAATGTAACCGCAATTTCTACTCCAACAGCTTCTTTTCTCGCACTTCCCGCCTGTGGAATTCCCTTCCGCACGATTGCTTCCTCGACGGCTACAACCTCCAGGAGTTTAAATGTAAGGTTAATAGACACCTCCTAACACACTAACTCGCACCCATTCCCTCCAACGCTCTCCCTACGTACCTCCTAACTCGTCTATCACCCTCCCTCTGACATTTCCTGTACCCAATCGCTCTATGTAACCTCCCTGCGCTATAGAGGCAGTGGACTGCCTTGCTTGGGATGATATGATTAAAAACAAAATGTAAAGAATTTCAAATATCACTGAATGCCCCCACTTCCAGATCTTTCTACGGTAATGCTGTTGCTCTCTCCTTGGACTTACGTTATTCTTAATTTTCATCTATGACTATCCTGATTGCATCAGTTCTAAACTCGGTAGTGATACTGACGATAAAACAATTTACTATTGTCTTAATAATGAGCATGATCATTTTGATATGGTCAAACTAGCAACTGATCTAAAAAACCTATCTGTTGTTAACTGGGGTAATGGATTGCTTGTTAATTGTTAAGCTTCGAGAACGAAACTCTCCTCTATCGAGAGTCCTTTCAACCTTCCTTCAGCATGGCTGATGCTTTCCTTCAGGTGACTGATCGCGTTTTTTCTCGAGATAACATTTTCCGTTGACATGAAGTTAAAAGATTGTTGAACTGATTGCTAGGTCTGCTGCTTCGAAAGATGTTACACTCTATTGTGCTAGACAATTTTTGAGTCTTGCATATTTATTAGTCTACAATTCGACTATGCATTAAATATAGCTGTCAAATATAGCCAGTTCTCACGGAAGGAATGAGAAATCTGACGTGTTGTGTGTAGTTTGTTTTTGATAGGTGTCACGAAGGAAGATTTATCCCCGGTTCTAATGAGAGCAACTAAAAATCTGATGTGAAACTGTCAGAGCAGACTTTGTCTTCTACAGCAAGGGTTAGATGTAGTTTGCCTTTGGTAGGTATCTCTAAGGAAGAATCATCCCTGGTTCCAATGGGAGGAACGAAAAATCTGACGTGAAGCTGCCAGATCAGACTTTGTCTACTACAGCAAGAGTTGGCTGTAGTTTGCCTTTGGTAGGTATCTCTAAGGAAGAAGTATCCCTTGTTTCAATGGGAGGAACGAAAAATCTGACGTGAAGCTGCCAGATCAGACCTCGTCTTCTGCAGCGAAGGTTGTGTATAGCTCTTCTATCAAGCTTTAAATAAGAATAGTGAGTCTGCCTGATCAGGCCTCGTTTTCTGCAGCGAAGCGCACAGAGAAAAGAAAAAGAAAAAGTAAAGCTTATTCAGGGGCTGGGTAAATTTTGACCAGTTTTCGGAGTGTACGCGCTCAGGTCTCCACGTTAAAAACTGACCTTGTGCCACAACTCGTCTCATTGGAGGTTGATAAATATCCGGCCTTTTGACTGGGATCAAAGTGTAGTATCTGCGCTCCGACGGACACAATAAATGTCATTGTACTGCTCAGCCAGACCATGTGCTATTGAAAGGATAAAGGGATAATCGGACGGGGTAATGTCTGGTGTGTACGCTGTGTAGAGTTGGACTTCTCATTTAAGCTTTTTAATTAGGTTTTCATCCGTTTTGCATCATCTGGTCTAGCGTTGACATGTTGCAAAAACACTTCGATATAATCGGAGATTCTTAGTAAAATACAAGGAAGAAACCTGCAATATTATTAGTATAAACCTGGCATATTGACTTAAATCACTTTCCCATCGCCTTAACGTAGCTTAACTTTGCCGTTTCTATAAATATTTTCATAGTAATTTTTCTAATGAACCGAGAATAGATTTTATGATCTGAAACACAGTACTCTCAAGACCTTGAATAAGTCCTCGCTGATTTTTCATGAAAAATAATGTTTTATTTACAAAAATTAGTAAGAACTACGTCACTGAAAGTACTGTCCATCGCTAGTCACTACGTTTTCTTATATTTCTACCAGCGTTTGAAGTTCACGTTGGAAAAATGATATGTCTTTTGAGACAAACGATAAATAAACCCATTTTTTTGTTTTTGTTTCTTCATGAGAATAAATGTACTGCTTAGTCAGGCCATGTGCCATTGATCGGAACAAGTGATAATCAGACAAAGAAATGGTGTAGGAGTTCTCACTTAAGAGTTTTCAATAGGTTTTCACCTATTTTGCAGCATGTAGCCTAGCGTTGTCATGTAGCAAAATCACTTTCTCGTCTTTCAGATCGTATAGGGGCCGTATTTTCTGCAGTGCTCAGCTCAAACGCATCAACTGTAGTCGACAGCGATCAGCATCATTATTTTTTAAGCAACTAAACCAATCTCTGCATGTTGTTTCCGACAAAGCATGGTCGCCGTAGATCTGACAAAGGCTTCTGTGCGCTTCAGCTACAGATCACTTTTGAATAAAGTAGTGCAGCAAAATTCCCCACAAATACACTTTGTTTGGCACGAAATTAATTTAATTCTATGAAAACCAAAGTTGTTTAAACTATAGGAAATTGACATACACTAAGTTTCAAGCTCGCTCATAGTACTTCCTTATAAATGCATTAACATTTGAAACTACCTGCACGCAGTTCTTGGAACGCCATCTGTTGGAAAACAACAAGAACTTATTCAAGGTCTTAATAAATTAGCCACAAGCTCTCATTATATTACAGTTAAAATGTCTAGATGTAAGCGTAAGTTCTAGGCTAACAGTTTCTTCTTTCGCAATTCATGAAACACTAATCTGGCATTATCATTACAACTTTTATCTTCACAAATGTAAATGCAATCTAAGTCATTATTTTCTGTTTTTTAATCCTATTCTTTTATCGTTTTCTCTCCTTTATATTGTTTTTAATTTCTCATATTCTTTCTCACTAAGTAACATTTTAAGTTTTAGTGGGTTCATTGTCATATGGTTAAATGATTAATAAATTTATCTGTTGTAGCCCTAAACGGTTAATGCGTGAGTAATCAGCAAAATGGAAGTTAGGAATAATAGTATATCAATAAATACAAGATTTTAATTTCTCATATTCTTTATCAAATTTCTCATATTCTTTCTCACAAGGTAACAATTATATCTGATATAAACAGATATATTTATAACAAATATATCAGTTGTAACCCTAAACGCTTACTGCGTGGGTAATCACCAAAATGGTGATTAGGAATAATAGTATATTTTTTTTTTTTTTTTTTTTTTTTTTTAATCATTTCACCCCGAGCAAGGCAGAAACGCCACTGATGTGCAGGGGGTTACATAAATGTAGAAAGATTAATTAGAAAAGAGTGAGGAGTACAAGCTAGTTAGAAAGGAACAATAGAAAACTGAGAAAGCAGGTGCAATGACAGGTACATGGGCGGAGAGAAAGGGAAGGTTATACAGGGGAGGGGAGAGAGAGCTAGAGGCCAGTGGTTAGTAGGTGAGTATTAACTTTGCTTTTAAATTTCTGGAGGTCGTAGCCGTCAGGAAAGCAAGAATACGGGAGTGAGTTCCACAGGCGGGAAGTGCGAGAGAGGAAGCTGCAGGAGTAGAATTGTCGTCTGCGTTTGGCTAACCTGACTGTGAATGGGTGGGACCCAGTTGCCAGTCTGGTTGAACGGGTAAACACCTGTTGAGGAGGCATCAGTGACTTAAGCTCATCCGAGCAGAAGCCATGAAAGTATTTATAGAAGAGACAGAGGGAGGCCACATTTCGACGATGGGAAAGTGGCTGCAGACGAGTCACCAGATCAGTACCTATCACATTACAGACTCTCCTTTGGAGCTTGTCAAGAACACTGAGGAGAACGGCAGGGGCACCTGACCATAAATGGCAGCAGTACTCCATGCACGGACGGATGGTTGACTTGTATATATGCAGGATGGATTCAGGTGGAAAAAACATCCTGGATCGACATAGTGACCCAATCTTCTTAGCAGTAGATTTTGCTATGGATTCAATATAGTGCTTCCATTTGAGGTCTGAGGACAGGGTAAGTCCGAGGAGGCGTAGTGTATTACTCTCCGGGAGAATCATCTGGTCCATGCTTATGGGAGGCAGAAGAGGTTGCCTGTAATGGTTGACAGACAACAGCTTGGTCTTAGAGGAATTGAAGTTGACAAGCCACTTCTTGCCCCAGTTCACCACAGAGTGTAGATCCCGCTCAAGGTCAGCAGCGAGATTATGTCTGTCCGCCACGACAGGTTTCTTACTGGAGCGGGAGTATATTGTAGTGTCATCTGCGTAGATGCCTACTTGGGACCTGATCTCATCTGGGAGGTCGTTGATGAAAATAAGGAAGAGCGTTGGGCCCAGGATAGAGCCTTGTGGGACACCAGCATTCGTGCTGTAGGACGAAGAGGCACGCCCATTCAGAACGACCTTCATTTTGCGGTTATTTAAGAAAGATTGGATTAGGTCAAGCAGGCGACCGGTAATACCATAACCGCGTAGTTTGCATAGGAGGCCAGGGTGCCAAACCCTGTCGAAAGCCTTGGAGATATCCAGAGCAACCGCGCGAGCCTCGTCAGACTCATCAAGGGCCTGTAGCATGTACTCCGTTACAGTAGTTAGCAGGTCGGCTGTGGACCTGTCAAATCGGAATCCATATTGCCTGTCGGAGAACAGTTTGTGGGCGGTGAGATGATGAACTATTTCAGCATTTATTATAGCCTCGAACACTTTCCCGAATATTGGTAGAAGACTGATAGGGCGATAGTTGGATGGGTCCGAGGGTTCACCACAGTTCTTAAAGACAGGAACGACTGAGGAGAATTTCCAGCATGCAGGAAAGCAGGAAGCAGAAAGGCAGTAGTTAAACAGTTTAGAGAGGACAGGGGAAAGTTCAGGGGCACACCTCTTAAGGACTATCACCGGGATTCCATCGTCTCCACACGCCTTATGGGGGTCGAGTTTTGAAATTACTCTGGATACTATTGTCGGGGTAATATACACGTCATGCAGTTTGGCCTCAGTTCTAATAGGGAAGTCGGGTGGGTGCACTCCGGACGAGTCGAGTGTGGAGTTGGATGAGAATCTGCGGGCAAAGCACTCAGCTTTCTCAGCAGATGACGTGAGAACGTCAAATCCATGGATTAAAGGAGGTATTGAGGATTTCCTATTGTTGAGCACTCGTTTACAAATCCTCCAATAGTCCTTGGAGCCGAACTTGCGGTCAGCTATGTGCTGTCGCATTCTCTCCGCAAACAACTGTTTGGCGTCATTTAGGGTTCTCTTGCACTCACTGCGAGCGGATGTGAACAGGCGCCTATTGTGATCAGTTGGCTGTCTCTGGAATAGATGGAAGTAATGGTTCCTGTGGGCAATGGCGGCTGAGCAGGCCGGAGAGAACCACGGAGAGGAATGAGGTTTTAAGCAATACTTCCTGGTGGGTATGAAGGCATCAATGCCAGCTTTCACCCATGACGAGACCTCAGAGGCACAGTCATCAACTGATAGGTCAAACACTTTTCCCCAAGGGACGTCGCAGAGGAAATCGCGAAAGGCATCCCAGTCAGCTTTTTGGTAGAGGTAGGAGGTTCTATGAGTAGGGGGATCCTGGGGGGAGTGAGATTGGAAAGAAATACTGAGGGAGACTACAGCGTGGTCGGAGTTGCCGAGAGGGCAAAGCTGCGAGACTTGACAGGCGTCGGGCGCAGAGGTGAAACATATATCTAGCAGTGAGGAATGACCCGAGGGTGTGCTTGGGAAGCGAGTGGGGAAGTCCACCACTTGCGTAAGGGATTGGGAAATAGCAAAGTTCATGGCGTGAATGCCCGCCGAATCAGTAACAGCGTTTTCAAGCCACTCAGAGTGATGGGCATTGAGGTCTCCAAATACAAATATGTGGGCAAATGGGTGATAGGAGATAGCCTTATCTATGTCGTCGGCAATGCTATCTAGTAGGGAGCAGTCAGGAGAGGAGGGAGAACGGTAAAGGAAGAATAGGTAGCTAACCGAACTGAGGAGAGACAAGCGGAGACATATGTATTGGTGGTCAGTAGATTCGAGTGAAGTCACCCTAGTTATGGGGAGGTGTTCGCTGACATAAACACCCAGCCCATGCATGTGGACAGTAGAATCCTTCCTTAAAAGGGGAAGATAACCAGGGATGAAGAGGTCAGAGGAGGGAATAGTTGAGTTGAGGTTAGTTTCGCAGAGCGCGAGGATGTCAGGGGACTTTTCATGCAGGAACGCTTCTACACTAGCAAAGTTAGTACGAATGCCTCGGATATTAGTGAAGGAGAGGTTAATGGGCTTAGGTGGTTTGGATTTAGCTGGTTTAAGGTCATTTCTGTTTTGTCTTGTCATGTTTTTTGTTTATAGAAAGGGACCTAGGGTAGAGGATACAGGCGGTCATTACCCACGATCTGTGCTGGGAGGGAGACTGGCTAGGGCTGCAACAAGGTGTGGCCTCGGGGTTGCCCACCGAAAGCGCTTGCAGGGACACCTATCCATGCGCGACATGGCACTACAAGAACCCCGATATTATACAACTGTTGATCAGAGCAGCCGCTCTTGACGCTACGCAAGAGTTAGGGCTCCTAACTACCAGTCGGAAGCAGCAACCAGGAAACTGCCAACCCGGTACCCTCACAGTGATGAGCCATTGCCACCAACCGGCCAGATCGCAGGAAACTCACGGAAGCACCAGTACCAAGGTCTGAAGAGAGAGAAGAGAAAACCGGAAACCACATCCTAAACAGGAAACAAGGAACGAGCCTCTACTCCAGTTCAATAGACGTGGGAGGAGTATAGACCGGGCGATAGTGTGACCTATCTACTCCTATTAAAAAAAAAAAAAAAAAAAAAAAAAAAAACAAACGAACACGAACAATCCTTTGAAAAAAAAAAAAAAAAAAAAAAAAACACAAACTTACAAAAGTGGAGTTTAACTAAGTTTTACCTTAGTTAAAGTCCAAATGAACTCCAAAAAGGGGGGGGGGGAGAACAAAAACACAGATATATATATAAAAACAAAAAAAAAAAACAAAAAAAAAAACGGAAAATACCTCACAGTTTAACACAGGAAATTTGAATTAAAGATTCATTCTTCAATTCTTGCTTTTCCCAAAAATCTACAGCGAGTCACCCTGCTAGGTAAATTCCCATTCAAAGAACAACACGTGGCATGGAGCTGTAATGGCTGCTGATAACTTGGCCAAAGTAGCTTCGCATAACAGAATAAATATAAATTTCAAACTTTTTTTTTTTCCTCCCAAATGAAGCATGAACTCCAAAAAGGGGGGGAGAACAAAAACACAGATATATATATAAAAACAAAAAAAAAAAACAAAAAAAAAAACGGAAAATACCTCACAGTTTAACACAGGAAATTTGAATTAAAGATTCATTCTTCAATTCTTGCTTTTCCCAAAAATCTACAGCGAGTCACCCTGCTAGGTAAATTCCCATTCAAAGAACAACACGTGGCATGGAGCTGTAATGGCTGCTGATAACTTGGCCAAAGTAGCTTCGCATAACAGAATAAATATAAATTTCAAACTTTTTTTTTTTCCTCCCAAATGAAGCATGAACTCCAAAAAGGGGGGGGAGAACAAAAACACAGATATATATATAAAAACAAAAAAAAAAAAAAAAAAAAAAACGGAAAATACCTCACAGTTTAACACAGGAAATTTGAATTAAAGATTCATTCTTCAATTCTTGCTTTTCCCAAAAATCTACAGCGAGTCACCCTGCTAGGTAAATTCCCATTCAAAGAACAACACGTGGCATGGAGCTGTAATGGCTGCTGATAACTTGGCCAAAGTAGCTTCGCATAACAGAATAAATATAAATTTCAAACTTTTTTTTTTTCCTCCCAAATAAAGCATGAACTCCAAAAAGGGGGGGGGGAACAAAAACACAGATATATATATAAAAACAAAAAAAAAAAAAACGGAAAATACCTCACAGTTTAACACAGGAAATTTGAATTAAAGATTCATTCTTCAATTCTTGCTTTTCCCAAAAATCTACAGCGAGTCACCCTGCTAGGTAAATTCCCATTCAAAGAACAACACGTGGCATGGAGCTGTAATGGCTGCTGATAACTTGGCCAAAGTAGCTTCGCATAACAGAATAAATAAAAATTTCAAACTTTTTTTTTTCCTCCCAAATGAAGCATGAACTCCAAAAAGGGGGGGGGGAAGAACAAAAACACAGATATATATCAATAAATACAAGATTTTAATTTTTCACATTCTTTCTCAAATTTCTCATATTCTTTCTCACTAAGTAACTTTTTAAGTTTTAGTGGGTTCATTGACATATAGTTAAATGATTAATAAATTTATCTGTTGTAGCCCTAAACGATGACTTCGTGAGTAATCACCAAAATGGTTATTTGGTATAATAGTATATCAATAAAAACAAGACTCGCACGCTGCGTGATGTAAATACACCTCTAGTGAACTGTTAAGCAGTATAATAATTTTACTTTCCTCTCCCCTAATGTTCGCGTGTTTAAGAGGATAGGAAAATACCATTCCTGTATACAAGTGGGTATACAACAATATCAAAATAAAATCATAAACTCTAATTCTGAAAAGTGAAATATTTCGCAAGGCTTAGAATTTTAAAATATTTTATGAACTATTGGCATAACTAAATTCATGAAAAATGGATTGATAAGAAAATAATTTGGGGAATGATTTGCTGAAGTTGTTCAGGGCTAAAATCATACTGAATTTTTAAACAATTTCTATTACGATTACATCGCGTATTTTTTGGACTAATATCACACAGAATGTATTAATATAAAACAATTTGTGATATGATTAGATCCCGTATTTTTTTCGGACTAATGTCTTAGAGTATATGTTGATATCAATTTCCTGTGAACTAGAATACGGGTGTACCGTAGCCTTTTGAATTAAGTTGTATCGGCCGATCATTTCAGAGGCAATATTTTGTGAATATTCTTAAATCCTATGGTTAATAAGTGAGTCAGTTAAGTGTCATACGTGATACACTCTTGGGCAATCATATCTCGAAAGAGACATTTCTGACTAGCTGGATTTTATTGTAGTAGGTTGTCATTACCAAGTCTATAGAACCCAATCTGACCTGCTATTTAATCCATAGCCGGAGGGAGAAGAGACGAATTAATACTTTTCCTAGGATTATTTGGGCGTAAGTGAAAGCAACAAATTCAGCAGGAATTCGAACTCGACTCATATATATATATATATATATATATATATATAGAGAGAGAGAGAGAGAGGGGGGGGGGAGGGGGGGAAATTTTAGCGTTATATATATATTATCCGTGAGTAATCACCAAAATGGAGGTTAGGAACAATAGTATATCAATAAATACAACATTTTAATTTCTCATATTCTTTCTCAAATTTCTCATATTCTTTCTCATTGAGTAACTTTTTAAGTTTTAGTGGGTTCATTGTCATATGATTAAATGATTAATAAATATATCGCATATATATATATATATATATGCGATAATCTTCAGTAACGAATTAAGTTCTCCCGATGACTGGCGTGTGTATACACCGCATATATATAACACGCTAAAATTTCCCCTCTCTCATTCCATGCACTTATTGCTTAGAAAATAGGGACTCCGACTTACACCAGATCGGTCGGGTTTCGATTCCGGCTGGAAGCAAGTCGAAGTCTAGCCACACTGATAAAATAGTGCTCAATAATAATACAACAGATCTATTAGTTATATATTAGTGAATATACATATTATATCTCTCACCGGTAGCACGATTCGGCGTTTCTTGGACAACGAAGTCTTTATGTACTAGATAAAACCAAACCATTACATAGTTTAAATTTTAATAAAAAATATGGTAAGCTGGCTTATTACATATATTACACAGGGATTTTTAAAAAAGACAAATAAAAAAGCTGTTGATAATGACTGTAAAATTGATTTAATTTTCCAATATTTGTACATGTTTTCCTTTTGCTGAAGATAAGGAATATAAAAATACTCCATAATTTTTTACTTTCCGAGCGCTTTCAGTCATTTTTATTGGCCATTTTCAAGGGTGTTATTTTTCCGATGCTCATTGAACAGGCACCATAAGTGCCACCTATGTAACAATAGTGTAATAAAAATCATTACCTCATAATTTACAAGAGCTCCTAAGATAAATGCTGGTTGAAAATACAAAAATACTATTTAAATCACAATATCAAATGTATCTCGCTATAAGAGAGGCACTATATATCGAACAATTTTTTTACAGCCTTACATCATTTAACAGTGAAAATGGAACTTTAAAAGATTTTTTTTATAAATAGACACTCACAGTCTTTTGAAAAGGAAAAGAAGAGGAGGAAAAAAGTTGGTTAGCACAGAAATTCCTCGGGGTCAAACCCCTAAGTGAATCTCCATTCTGGTTAGCCACACACACACGCACAAAAAAAAAACACCCACATGCATTCACAGTAAACCGAAAGTATTGGTCATTTAAATGTAAATCGTCTGCACAACCACACCAGCATTGTCTGATGATGAGAATTAATCTCGAAACATAGAAATTTCCATTTCGCAAAGTAAAATTGACATAACCATATAATTATGTTATATTATATTAAGCTCTATCATACTCATTATATTGAGCACTGTTTATAATAAAATAAATGCCAGAACACTCAAAATTTTAAAAAAACAACCTTGAGCCCTCTTCACTTGGAATTATTATATTATATATATTATTTAGTTTTATTTATTATTATTTGCTGTTGTTGCAGCTGTTGTTTTTAATCTGTTTCATATTCTTCATATATATATATATATATAGCATCACTGGACATGTTCGTATTCCATTGATTACACCCGACGCCATAACAACTTGGAGAACAAACGCATTTGCCGTTCATCCTATTAAGGGGATCAGTGTTTTGGAAAGACCACTTGAGGTAACGATATACTTTTTTTACTTGTTTTAAGGCGTATTTTTTATTTATTTTTCATTTCTTTGTGAGAATTGACAAAACTTTACAAAGAACAATTTCTTGTCATAGAAAACTATAGACAGGATAATGTTTCTAAATTATCTTTGCAAAAGCAAAAACAGGAATACTTATTTCTGAATCAGCATGTTCATTCTGCGATGAATCGATATATCAGTGCTATGTATGCATTACCACTTTCAAAGAATATTAGCGATCCCAGACAATACCCGGAAGAGTTTTACAACTCCCAATTGTCCCAGCAAGGACAACCACGCAGCGGCTCCTTTCATTTGGCCTACCCTTGCAGTTTCAATCTCAGATTTCTTATTCGTTTATGCTTCCTCATTCCCGATTCACGTTCACTATTAGTTAACTGGATCTTATCTTCAGTCAGTCAGCTAATTAAAACTCCCACTTGTCTCAGCAAGGACAAACACGCAGCGGCTCTTTTCATTTCAAGCTTAGATAATCTAAGACAAACTTATATCATCTAAGGCAAGCCTTGACCATCTGTCAAGCTTAGACCAGTTATTGCTATCTATGACAAGCCTAGATATGACAAGCTTAGATCGTCTAAGACAAGCCTTGACCTTCTATTGCCAAGCTTAGATCATCTAAGACAAGCCTTGACTATCTCTCAAGCTTAGACAAGTTAAGACAAGCTATGGTCATCTAAGACAAGCTTAGACCAGCTGACAAGCTATGGCCATTTAAGACAAGCTTAGATTATCTAAGACAAGCCCAGATCATCTAAAACAAGCCTTGACCATCTGTCAAGTTTAGACCAGCTAAGACAAGCCATGGCCATCTAAGACAATTTTATGTCATCTAAGACAATCCTTGACCATCTGTCAAGCTTAGACCAGCTAAGACGTTATGGCCATCGAACACAACCTTAGATAATTTAAGACAAGACTTCTCCATCTGTCAAGCTTAGACCAGCTAAGACAAGCTATGACCATCTATGACAAGCTTAGATCATCTAAGACAAGCCTTGAGCATCTGTCAATCTTAGACCAACTAAGACAAGCTATGGCCATCTAAGCCAACTTAGACCAACTATAACAAGCTATGGCCATCTAAGACAAGCTTAGACTGGTTTATGCGGTGGTTTGGCAAATTTTGATCAGTTGTCTAAGTGTATGCGTTCAGGTCACCACCTTAAAAACTGACCTTGTATCACAATTCGCTCAGTTAAGGGTGAATAAATATCCGGCCTTTTAACTGGAATTAAATTGCAGTATCTGCCCTTCGACGGATAAACTAGATTGCGTCTCTCAGTTGTATGCCTGTCGTTATTGTGAAAGGTGCCAAACCTGATTGTTGATTTTTTTAGCTTTTGTGTGTCGTTATGATACACTCTAGCAGGGTTTGAACTGCCTGGTAAATGTCTGTCGAATGGGCCCTACCCGAACTCCCACTCTTCAGACTCCCCACTCCCACTGCATATTAGTATTTATAGTATAAGTGAGGATCTACAAGTAGTATGGAGTGGTAGGTGACCGATAATAGAGACGGGCGAAACGTATATTGTTCATATTGATGAAGAGAATTAAAGTATTTTCATTCTTTAGTACTAGACTTTGCCCCACAAGCTATAACTGCCCTTTTTTACTGGCCTTATGTCTAATTTATGTAATTCTGTTAATAAATATTAATTTTCTTTTTTTTTCAGTTCCTCTCGTTCCAAGAAATGTTCCTTATTCTCAATCTTCCGTACAGTGTAATACGGACGGAACGATTAATCATTAATGTCATTGTTTTCAACTATCTTCCGGTCACCCAATTGGTAAATATCGATATACTTTTTTCTTTCGTCAAGGGTAAACTGCATCTATGTCTACCTTTTAATCCTCAAGTAAACCAAACTCATGTATGACCTTTTAAATAGTATGTAAACCTGACCTACGTCTGGTTTTTGTTTCGAGAGTAAACAGGATCTATAGATATCTTTTAACCCTAATAAAACTGGACTTATGTCTACTCGTTTTACCCCAGGGTAATCTGAACTTCTGGTTATCTTATGTAAGCTAACGTAAACCAAACGTTTTGCTAGCATATTCAAGCTAGCATCAACTGTATCTATGTCTCACTTGTTAAGTTGAGAGTAAACTGTATATACGTTTTAGTTATTAGTGTAAACCAAACTTATGTTTAGCTTTTCAAATCGTCTGTAAACATGACCTACATCTAGTTTTTGCCTTTAGATTAAACAGGATCTATGGATTTATCTTAACACGAGTATAAACCAGATTTATGTCTCCCCATTTTACCCAAGGACAATTGACAATTGTGGCAAGCTCATGCAAAACCAGAATTTAGTCAAGTTTTTTCAAGCAAGTATAAGGTGCATAGATGTCTCGCTTTTTAAATCGCAAGTAAACTAACTATTGGTCTCTAGTGTAAATCAAACCTATGTTTAGCTTTTCAAATCGTGTGTAGACCTGAACTACTAAGTTTCCACTAGATTTTAAAATAGACCTAGTGGGAACCTAATGCGTAACCCAGAACTATGTAAAAACTTATCTTTACTTTAGTATTGACACGAACTATGTTTATCTTAACCCAAATGCGAACTGAACCTATGTCGATGTTTTAGCTCTAGTGTGTAACCTGGAACTATATCAAACTTATATTTACCTTAGTATTGACACGAACTATGTTTATCTAAACCCAAATGGTAACTGAACCTATGTCGATGTTTTAGCTCTAGTGTGTAACCTGGAACTATATCAAACTTATATTTACCTTAGTATTGACAAGAACTTTGTTTATCTAAACCCAAATGGTAACTGAACCTATGTCGATGTTTTAGCTTTAGTGTGTAACCTGGAACTATATCAAACTTATATTTACCTTAGTATTGACAAGAACTTTGTTTATCTAAACCAAAATGGTAACTGAACCTATGTCGATGTTTTAGCTCTAGTGTGTAACCTGGAACTATATCAAACTTATATTTACCTTAGTATTGACAAGAACTTTGTTTATCTAAACCCAAATGGTAACTGAACCTATGTCGATGTTTTAGCTCTAGTGTGTAACCTGGAACTATATCAAACTTATATTTACCTTAGTATTGACAAGAACTTTGTTTATCTAAACCAAAATGGTAACTGAACCTATGTCGATGTTTTAGCTCTAGTGTGTAACCTGGAACTATATCAAACTTATATTTACCTTAGTATTGACAAGAACTTTGTTTATCTAAACCCAAATGGTAACTGAACCTATGTCGATGTTTTAGCTCTAGTGTGTAACCTGGAACTATATCAAACTTATATTTACCTTAGTATTGACAAGAACTTTGTTTAACTAAACCCAAATGGTAACTGAACCTATGTTGATGTTTTCTTATTTAGTAAAACGGAACTATATCAAACTTATATTTACCTTATATTGACAAGAACTTTGTTTATTCAAACCCAAATGGTAACTGAACCTATGTCGATGTTTTAGCTCTAGTGTGTAACCTGGAACCATATCAAACTTATATTTACCTTAGTATTGACAAGAACTTTGTTTATCTAAAAACCAAAATGGTAAATTGAACCTATGTCGATGTTTTAGCTCTAGTGTGTAACCTGGAACTATATCAAACTTATATTTACCTTAGTATTGACAAGAACTTTGTTTATCTAAACCCAAATGGTAACTGAACCTATGTCGATGTTTTAGCTTCTGCGTAACCTGAAACTATATCAAATTTATATTTACCTTAGTATTGACAAGAACTTTGTTTATCTAAACCCAAATGGTAACTGAACCTATGTCGATGTTTTAGCTCTAGTGTGTAACCTGGAACTATATCAAACTTATATTTACCTTAGTATTGACAAGAACTTGTTTATCTAAACCAAATGTAGTAACTGAACCTATGTCGATGTTTTAGCTTCTAGTGTGTAACCTGGAACTATATCAAACTTATATTTACCTTAGCATTGACAAGAACTTTGTTTATCTAAACCCAAATGGTAATTTAAACCTATGTCGATGTTTTAGCCTCTAGTGTGTAACCTGGAACTATATCAAACTTATATTTACCTTAGTTGAGCAAGAACTTTGTTTATCTAAACCCAAATGGTAACTGAACCTATGTCGATGTTTTAGCTCTAGTGTGTAACCTGGAACTATATCAAACTTATATTTACCTTAGTATTGACAAGAACTTTGTTTATCTAAACCAAAATGGTAACTGAACCTATGTCGATGTTTTAGCTCTAGTGTAACCTGGAACTACATCAAACTTATATTTACCTTAGTATTGACAAGAACTTTGTTTATCCAAACCCAAATGGTAACTGAACCTATGTCGATGTTTTAGCCTCTAGTGTAACCTGGAACTATATCAAACTTATATTTACCTTAGTATTGACAAGAACTTTGTTTATCTAAACCCAAATGGTAACTGAACCTATGTCGATGTTTTAGCTCTAGTGTGTAACCTGGAACTATATCAAACTTATATTTACCTTAGTATTGACAAGAACTTGTTTATCTAAACCCAAATGGTAACTGAACCTATGTCGATGTTTTAGCTCTAGGTAACCTGGAACTATATCAAATTCTATATTTACCTTAGTATTGACAAGAACTTTGTTTATTCTTAAACCAAAATGGTAACTGAACCTATGTCGATGTTTTAGCTCTAGTGTGTAACCTGGAACTATATCAAACTTATATTTACCTTAGTATTGACAAGAATCTCTTGTTTATTCAAACCCAAATGGTAACTGAACCTATGTCGACAAGCTTTAGCTTCAGTGTGTAACCTGGAACTATATCAAAACTTATATTTACCTTAGTATTGACAAGAACTTTTGTTTATCTAAGCCCACCAACTGAACCTATGTCGATGTTTTAGCTTCAGGTGTGTAACCTGGAACTATATCAAACTTATATTTACCTTAGTATTGGACAAGAACTTTGTTTATCTAAACCCAAATGGTAACTGAACCTATGTCGATGTTTTAGCTCTAGGTGTAACCCGGAACTACATCAAACTTATATTTACCTTAGTATTGACAAGAACTTTGTTTATCTAAACCCAAATGGTAACCGAACCTATGTCGATGTTTTAGCCTAGTGTGTAACCTGGAACTATATCAAACTTATATTTACCTTAGTATTGACAAGAACTTTGTTTATCTAAACTCAAATGGTAACTGAACCTATATCGATGTTTTAGCTCTAGTGTGTAACCCGGAACTATATCAAACTTATATTTACCATAGTATTGACAAGAACCTTGTTTATCTAAACCCAAATGGTAACTGAACCTATGTCGATGTTTTCTAGGCTCTAGTGTGTAACCTGGAACTATATCAAACTTATATTTACCTTAGTATTGACAGAATTTGTTTATCTAAACCAATGTAGAATTGAACCCATGTCGATGTTTTAGCTCTAGTGTGTAACCTGGAACTATATCAAACTTATATTTACCTTAGTATTGACAAGAACTTTGTTTATCTAAGCCCAAATGGTAACCGAACCTATGTCGATGTTTTAGCTCTAGTGTGTAACCTGGAACTACATCAAACTTATATTTACCTTAGTACTGACAAGAACTTTGTTTATCTAAACCTAAATGGTAACTGAACCTATGTCGATGTTTTAGCTTTAGTGTGTAACCCGGAACTATATCAAACTTATATTTACCTTAGTATTGACAAGAACTTTGTTTATCTAAACCAAAATGGTAACTGAACCTATGTCGATGTTTTACCTTCAGCGTGTAACCTGGAACTATATCAAACTTATATTTACCTTAGTATATTGACAAGAACTTTGTTTATCTAAACCCAAATGGTAACTGAACCTATGTCGATGTTTTAGCTCTAGTGTAACCTGGAACTACATCAAACTTATATTTACCTTAGTATTGACAAGAACTTTGTTTATCTAAACCCAAATGGTAACTGAACCTATGTCGATGTTTTAGCTTTAGTGTAAATTCGGAACTATATCAAATTTATATTTACCTTAGTATTGACAAGAACTTTCTTTATCTAAACCCAAATGGTAATCGAACCTATGTCGATGTTTTAGCCTCTAGTGTGTAACCTGGAACTATATCAAACTTATATTTACTTTAGTATTGACAAGAATCCCTTGTTTATCTAAACCCAAATGGTAACTGAACCTATGTCGATGTTTTAGCTCTAGTGTGTAACCTGAACCATATCAAACTTATATTTACCTTAGTATTGACAAGAACTTTGTTTATCTAAACCCAAAATGGTAACTGAACCTATGTCGATGTTTTAGCTTTAGTGTGTAACCTGGAATTCATATCAAACTTATATTTACCTTAGTATTGACACGAACTTTGTTTATCTAAACCCAATGGTAACTGAACCATACTATGCTTTGTTTTAGTGTGTAAATCAAGAACCATATCAAACTTATATTTACCTTATATTGACAAGAACTTTGTTTATCTTTTGAACCAAATGGTAACTGAACCTATATTGATGTTTTAATTTAGTGTGTAACCTGAACTATATCAAACTTATATTTACCTTAGTATTGACAAGAACTTTGTTTATCTAAACCCAAATGCGAACTGAACCTATGTCGATGTTTAGCGCTTTTAGTGTGTAACCTGGAAACTATATCAAACTTATATTTACCTTAGTATTGACAAGAACTTTGTTTATCTTAACCCAAATGGTAACTGAACCTATGTCGATGTTTTTAGCTCTAGTGTGTAACCTGGAACTATGTCAAACTTATATTTACCTTAGTATTGACAAGAACTTTGTTTATCTTAACCCAAATGGTAACTGAACCTATGTCGATGTTTTAGCTGGCGTGTAACCTGGAACTATATCAAACTTATATTTACCTTTTAGTATTGACAAGAACTTTGTTTATCTAAACCCAAATGCGAACTGAACCTATGTCGATGTTTTAGCTTTAGTGTGTAACTCAAACTATATCAAACTTATATTTGCCTTAGTATTGGATAACAACTGTTTTATCTAAAACCCAAATGGTAACTGAACCTATGTCGATGTTTTAGCCTCTAGTGTGTAACCTGAAACTATATCAAACTTATATTTACCTTAGTATTGACAAGAACTTTGTTTATCTAAACCCAAATGGTAACTGAACCTATGTCGATGTTTTAGCTCTAGTGTGTAAACGGAACTATATCAAACTTATATTTACCTTAGTATTGATGTTAACTTGTTTATCTAAACCCAAATGGTAACTGAACCAATGTCGATGTTTTTAGCTCTAGTGTGTAACCTGGAACTACATCAAACCTATATTTACCTTTTAGTATTGACAAGAACTTTGTTTATCTAAACCAAAATGGTAACTGAACCTATGTCGATGTTTTAGCTCTAGTGTGTAACCCTGAAACTATATCAAACTTATATTTACCTTAGTATTGACAAGAACTTTGTTTATCTCAAACCAAATGGTAATCGAACCTATGTTGATAACAGCTTTAGGTGTAACTGGAACTATATCAAAACGACATTTACCTTAGTATTGACAAGAACTTTGTTTATCTAAACCCAAATGGTAACTGAACCTATGTCGATGTTTTAGCTTTAGTGTGTAACCTGGAACTATATCAAACTTATATTTACCTTATATATTGACAAGAAATTTGTTCATCAGAAACCAAAATGCAGTAACTGAACCTACAATGATGTTTTCAGCTCTAGTGTGTAACCTGGAATTTATATCAAACTTATATTTACCTTAGTATTGACAAGAACTTTGTTTATCTAAACCCAAAATGGTAAATTGAACCTATGTCGATGTTTTAGCTCTAGTGTGTAACCTGGAACTATACTTAAATTTATATTTACCTTAGTATTGACAAGAACTTTGTTTATCTAAACCCAAATGGTAATTGAACCTATGTCGATGTTTTAGTTTTAGGTAACCTGGAAACTATATCAAACTTATATTTACCTTAGTATTGACACGAACTTTTGTTTATCTAAACCCAAATGGTAATTGAACCTATGTCGATGTTTTAGCTTTAGTGTGTAACCTGGAACCACATCAAACTTATATTTACCTTAGTATTGACAAGAACTTTGTTTATCTTAACCCAAATGGTAACTGAACCTATGTCGATGTTTTAGCTCTAGTGTGTAACCCGAAACTATATCAAACCTATATTTACCTTAGTATTGACAAGAACTTTGTTTATCTAAACCCAAATGCGAACTGAACCTATGTCGATGTTTTTAGCTAGTGTGTGTAACCTGGAACCATATCAAATTTATATTTAATTTTTAGTATTGACAAGAACCTTGTTTATCTTAACCCAAATGGTAACCGAACCTATGTCGATGTTTTAGCTTCAGTGTAACCCGGAACTACAAGCCAAACTTATATTTACCTTAGTATTGACAAGAACTTTTGTTTATCTTAACCCAAATGCAACTGAACCTATGTCGATGTTTTAGCTTTTAGTGTGTAAATTCGGAACTACATCAAACTTATATTTACCTTAGTATTGACAAGAACTTTGTTTATCTAAACCCAAATGCGAACTGAACCTATGTCGATGTTTTAGCTTTAGTGTGTAACCTGGAACTATATCAAACTTATATTTACCTTAGTATTGGACAAGAACTTGTTTATCTAAACCCAAATGGTAACTGAACCTATGTCGATGTTTTAGCCTAGTGTGTAACCTGGAACCATATCAAATTTATATTTACCTTAGTATTGACAAGAACTTTGTTTATCTAAACCCAAATGCGAACTGAACCTATGTCGATGTTTTAGCACTAGTGTGTAACCTGGAACTATATCAAACTTATATTTACCTTAGTATTGACAAGAACTTTGTTTATCTAAACCCAAATGGTAACTGAACCTATGTCGATGTTTTAGCTTTAGTGTGTAACCTGGAACTATATCAAACTTATATTTACCTTAGTATTGACAAGAACTTTGTTTATCTAAACCCAAATGGTAACTGAACCTATGTCGATGTTTTAGCTTTAGTGTGTAACCTGGAACTATATCAAACTTATATTTACCTTAGTATTGACAAGAACTTTGTTTATCTTAACCCAAATGGTAACTGAACCTATGTCGATGTTTTAGCTCTAGTGTGTAACCTGGAACTATATCAAACTTATATTTACCTTAGTATTGACACGAACTATGTTTATCTAAACCCAAATGGTAACTGAACCTATGTCGATGTTTTAGCTCTAGTGTGTAACCTGGAACTATATCGACTTTATATTTACCTTAGTATTGACAAGAACTTTGTTTATCTAAACCCAAATGGTAACTGAACCTATGTCGATGTTTTAGCTCTGAGTGTGTAACCTGGAACTATATCAAACTTATATTTACCTTAGTATTGACAAGAACTTTGTTTATCTAAACCCAAATGGTAACTGAACCTATGTCGATGTTTAGCTCTAGTGTGTAACCTGGAACTATATCAAACTTATATTTACCTTGGTATTGACAAGAACTTTGTTTATCTAAACCCAAATAGTACTTGAACCAATGTCGATGTTTTAGCTCTAGTGTGTAACCTGGAATTATATCAAACTTATATTTACCTTAGTATTGACAAGAGCTTTGTTTGTCTAAACCAAAATGGTAACTGAACCTATGTCGATGTTTTTAGCTCTAGTGTGTAACCTGGAACTATATCAAACTTATATTTTATAGTGATGACTTGAGAACTTTGTATCTAAATGAAGCTGGTAACTGAACCTATGTCGATGTTTTAGCTTTAGTGTGTAACTGGAACTATATCAAACTTGTACAGCAGTATTATTAAAACTTGTTTATCTAAACCCAAATGGTAATGAACCTATGTCGATGTTTTAGCTTTAAGTGTGCCAACCTGGAACTATATCAAACTTATGTTACCTTAAAGTATTGACAAGAACTTTGTTTATCTAAACCAAAATGGTAACTGAATATATCGATGTTTGAGAAACTCTAGTGTGTAACCTGGAACTATATCAAACTTATATTTATAGTAGTAATAAAGACTTTGTTTATCCTAAGCCAAAATGTTAACTGAACCTATGTCGATGTTTTAGCTCTAGTGTGTAACCTGGGAGAAACCTGTCAAGCTTATGACCCCCACACCTTGTGTTAAGGAGGCTTTGTTTATCTAAACCCAAATGGTAACTGAACCTATGTCGATGTTTTAGCTCTGAGTATGTAACCTGGAACTATAAAACTTATATTTACCCTTAGTATTGACAAGAACTTTGTTTATCTAAACCCAAATGGTAACTGAACCTATGTCGATGTTTTCCTTTAGTGTGCTTAACCTGGAACTATATCAAACTTATATTTACCTTAGTATTGACACGAACTTTGTTTATCTAAACTGATATTAACTGAACTATGTCGATGTTTAGCTTTAGTGTGTAACTATGGAACCTATATCAAACTTATATTTACCTGATAATATGACAAGAACTTTGTTTATCTTAACCCAAATGGTAACTAGACTATATGATGTTTTAGCTCTAGTGGCTTTAGACCTACCATCTGACATATTTACAGCAAGTATTGACAAGAACTTTGTTTATGCAACCCAAATGCGACTGAACTATGTCAATGTTTTAGCTTTAGTGTGTAACCTGGAACTATATCAAACTTATATTTACCTTAGTATTGACGACAAGAACTTTGTTTATCATCTTAACCCAAATGGTAACTGAACCTATGTCGATGTTTTAGCTCTAGTGTGTAACCTGGAACTATGTCAAACTTATGTTACCTTGGTATTGACAGAACTTTTGACTGTCTTGGCCCAAATGGTAACTGAACCTATGTCGATGTTTTAGCTTTAGTGTGTAACCTGGAACTATATCAAACTTATAATTTTATGAAAATGTAGTAGAACTTTGTTTATCTAAACCCAAATGCAGACTGAGCCCTGTATGATGTTTTAGCTTTAGTGTGTAACCTGGAACTATATCAAGCTATATTTACCCCTTCTTAGTATTGACAAGAACTTGTTTATCTAAACCCAAATGGTAACTGAACCTATGTCGATGTTTTAGCTCTAGTGTGTAACTGGAACATATCAAACTTATATTTACCTTAGTATTGACAAGAACTTTGTTTATCTAAACTTAAATGGTAACTGAACCCTATGTCGATGTTTTTTAGCTCTGTGTGACACACACAGACATAATAAAACTTATATTTACCTTAGTATTGACAAGAACTTTGTTTATCTAAACCCAAATGGTAACTGAACCTGTCGATGTTTTAGCTGGTGTGTAACCTGGAACTATATATCAAACTTATATTTACCTTAGTATTGACAAGAACTTTGTTTATGCAAACCCAAATGGTAACTGAACTGTATGATGTTTTAGCTTTAGTGTGTAACCTGGAACTATATCAAACTTATATTTGTAGTATTGACAAGAACTTTATTTGTATGTAGCTTAAATGGTAACTGAACCTATGTCACGGTGTTTTAGCTTTAGTGTGTAACCTGGAACTATATCAAACTTATATTTTAATGTTGGCCAAAAAGACTTTGTTTATCTAAACCCAAATGGTAGCTGAACTATGTCAGTGTTTTAGCTAGTAGTGCAACTTTAGACTATATCAAACTTATATTTACCAGTATTGACAAGAACTTTTTGTTTATCTAAAACCCAAATGATAACTGAACCCTATTGTCAGTGTTTTAGCTTTAGTATTTTAACCTGGAACTATATCAAACTTATATTTACCTTAATTATTGACAGAACTTTGTTTATCTTAACCCAAATGGTAACTGAACCTATGTCGATGTTTTAGCTTTAGTGTGTAACCTGCTGGAACTATATCAAACTTATATTTACCTTAGTATTGACTGAACTTTGTTTATCTAAACCCAAATGGTAACTGAACCTATGTCGATGTTTCTTCTAGTATTATGTGCCTGGAACCCATATCAAACTTATATTACCTTAGTATTGACTAGAACTTTGTTTATCTAAACCCAAAAATGTTGCTCATTCTGTCGATGTTTAAGCTTTAGTGTGTAACCTGGAACTATATCAAACTTATATTTACCTTAGTATTGACAAGAACTTTGTTTATCTAAACCCAGTGAACTGAACCTATGTCGATGTTTTGGCTTTGGTATGTAACCTGGAACTATATGAAACTTATATTTACCTTAGTATTGACAAGAACTTTGTTTATCTAAACCCAAATGGTAACTGAACCTATGTCGATGTTTTAGCTTTAGTGTGTAACCTGGAACTATATCAAACTTATATTTACCTTAGTATTGACAAGAACTTTGTTTATCTTAACCCAAATGGTAACTGAACCTATGTCGATGTTTTAGCTCTAGTGTGTAACCTGGAACTATATCAAACTTATATTTACCTTAGTATTGACAAGAACTTTGTTTATCTAAACCCAAATGGTAACTGAACCTATGTCGATGTTTTAGCTCTAGTGTGTAACCTGGAACTATGTCAAACTTATATTTACCTTAGTATTGACAAGAACTTTGTTTATCTAAACCCAAATGCGAACTGAACCTATGTCGATGTTTTAGCTCTAGTGTGTAACCTGGAACTATATCAAACTTATATTTACCTTAGTATTTGGGTTTAGATAAACAAAGTTCTTGTCAATACTAAGGTAACTGAACCTATGTCGATGTTTTAGCTCTAGTGTGTAACCTGGAACTATATCAAACTTATATTTACCTTAGTATTGACAAGAACTTTGTTTATCTAAACCCAAATGGTAACTGAACCTATGTCGATGTTTTAGCTTTAGTGTGTAACCTGTAACTATATCAAACTTTTATTTACCTTAGTATTGACAAGAACTTTGTTTATCTAAACCCAAATGGTAACTGAACCTATGTCGATGTTTTAGCTCTAGTGTGTAACCTGGAACTATATCAAACTTATATTTACCTTAGTATTGACAAGAACTTTGTTTATCTAAACCCAAATGGTAACTGAACCTATGTCGATGTTTTAGCTCTAGTGTGTAACCTGGAACTATATCAAACTTATATTTACCTTAGTATTGACAAGAACTTTGTTTATCTAAACCCAAATGGTAACTGAACCTATGTCGATGTTTTAGCTCTAGTGTGTAACCTGGAACTATATCAAACTTATATTTACCTTAGTATTGACAAGAACTTTGTTTATCTAAACCCAAATGGTAACTGAACCTATGTCGATGTTTTAGCTCTAGTGTGTAACCTGGAACTATATCAAACTTATATTTACCTTAGTATTGACAAGAACTTTGTTTATCTAAACCCAAATGGTAACTGAACCTATGTCGATGTTTTAGCTCTAGTGTGTAACCTGGAACTATATCAAACTTATATTTACCTTAGTATTGACAAGAACTTTGTTTATCTAAACCCAAATGGTAACTGAACCTATGTCGATGTTTTAGCTTTAGTGTGTAACCTGGAACTATATCAAACTTATATTTACCTTAGTATTGACAAGAACTTTGTTTATCTAAACCCAAATGGTAACTGAACCTATGTCGATGTTTTAGCTCTAGTGTGTAACCTGGAACTATATCAAACTTATATTTACCTTAGTATTGACAAGAACTTTGTTTATCTTAACCCAAATGGTAACTGAACCTATGTCGATGTTTTAGATCTAGTGTGTAAACACCTGGAACTATATCAAACTTATGTTGCACTTAGTATTGACAAGAACTTTGTTTATCTAAACCAAAATGGTAACTGAACCTATGTCGATGTTTTAGCTCTAGTGTGTAACCCTGGAACTATATCAAACTTATATTTGCCAGTAATGACAAGAACTTTGTTTATCTAAACCCAAATGGTAACTGAACCTATGTCGATGTTTTAGCTCTAGTGTGTAACCTGGAACTATATCAAACTTATATTTACCTTAGTATTGACAAGAACTGTTTATCAACCCAAATAGTATTGAACTATGTCCCGATGTTTAGCTTTAGTGTGTAGCCTGGAACTATATCAAACTTATATTTACCTTAGTATTGACAAGAACTTTGTTTATCTAAACCCAAATGGTAACTGAACCTATGTCGATGTTGAAAAGCACAGTGTGTAACTGATTTATATCAATCTTATATTTACCTTGGTATTGACAAGAACTTTGTTTATCTAAACCCAAATGGTAACTGAACCTATGTCGATGTTTTAGCTCTAGTGTGTAACCTGGAACTATATCAAACTTATATTTACCTTAGTATTGACAAGACTTTGTTTATCTAAACCCAAATGGTAACTGAACCTATGTCGATGTTTAGCTCTAGTGTGTAACCTGGAACTTCTCTCAAACTTATATTTTACCTTAGTATTGACAAGAACTTTGTTTATCTAAACCCAAATGGTAACTGAACCTATGTCGATGTTTTAGCTCTAGTGTGTAACCTGGAACTATATCAAACTTATATTTACCTTAGTATTGACAAGAACTTTGTTTATCTTAACCCAAATGGTGGCCTGGACCTATGTCGATGTTTTTAGCTCTAGTGTGTAACCTGGAACTATATCAAACTTATATTTACCTTAGTATTAATAAAGACTTTGTTTATCTAAACCAAATGGTAACTGAACCTATGTCGATGTTTTAGCTTTAGTGTGTAACCTGGAACTATGTCAAACTTATATTTACCTTAGTATTGACAAGAACTTTGTTTATCTAAACCCAAATGGTAACTGAACCTATGTCGATGTTTTAGCTCTGGTATTGTAACCTGGAACTATGTCAAACTTATATTTACCTTGGTAATGACAGAGCTTTGTTTAGCTAAACCCAAATGGTAACTGAACCTATGTCGATGTTTTAGCTCTAGTGTGTAACCTGGAACTATATCAAACTTATGTTACCTTAGTATTGACAAGAACTTTGTTTATCTAAACCCAAATGGTAACTGAACCTATGTCGATGTTTTAGCTCTAGTGTGTAACCTGGAACCTGTCAAACTTATGTTACCTTAGTATTGACAAGAACTTTGTTTATCTAAAACCAAAATGGTAACTGAACCTGTGTCGATGTTTTAGCTCTAGTGTGTAACCTGGAACTTTATCAAACTTATATTTACCTTAGTATTGTCAGAACTTTATCTAAACCCAAATAGTAACTAGACCTATGTCGATGTTTTAGCTCTAGTGTGTAACCTGGAACTATATCAAACTTATATTTACCTTAGTGACAAGAACTTTGTTATCTAAACCAAAATGGTAAGAAACTGAACCTATGTCGATGTTTTAGCTTTAGTGTGTAACCTGGAACTATATCAAACCCATATTTACCTTAGTATTGAAGGACTTTCCATCCCCTGAACTCTCCTACTGTATCAGATGATGGCTGCAGGCGTCTCTTTAGATCCAGCATAGGACTCATTTCACGCAGAATGAATCTTTTCTCGCACTTCCCGACTGTGGAATTCCCTTCCACATGATTGCTTCTCCGATGGCTACAATCTCCAGGGGTTTAAATGTAAGGTCAATAGACACCTCCTGACACACTAACTCGCTCCCATTCTTTCAAACACTCTTCCCATCTGTCCAACCCTCATCCTAGGTATCCTTACCCATCTATCACCTTCCTTCTGACATTTCCTACATCTAACCACTCCTCCTCTTTACCTTCCCCTATGTAGCCCCATGCGCAATAGTGGCAATGGAATGCCTTGCTTGGGGTGAAATGATTAAAAATATATATACCCTTCACCAAGTTTTACCAACGACGATTAACTCGACCTATGTCTGTCTTAACTTTATTAGGAACTGAACCTATCTCGATATTTTAACCCAACTGTATACAAGGGACCTATATTAAGCTGCTTTTTGTTTGTTTGTTTTTTTTTTTGTTCTTTGTTTTTGTTTGTTTATTTTTTTTTTTTTGTTTTTTACCGCAGCGTTAACTCGACCTATGTCGATCTAATTCTCGTGGGAACCAAACTTGTATCCAATTTTTAACCCTATTTTATAACGAAACTATGTCTAAGCTTTTCCCCGCGATGTAAACCAAAACTATATTTAGCTTTTTCAAATCCCTTCCGAGCAGCCAGGTGGTAAATATCACTGCAGCATTTCTAATTCCTCTGAAGTAAACGGAAACTAACCTTAATGTGAATCTGACTTACGTGTAACTTTTAAGCCCAGCGTAAACCCGCTTATATCTCGTGTTTTTTATTCAAGTGTAAACTGAACCAACGTCATTATATTTTATATTTTATAAATTTTAAGTCAAATAATAAAGTTCAAATATGCCCTAGTTTAGGATTTGTCTAATATATTCAATTTTCTCTACTTTTCGTTGTGCATTTTATACTTTACATAAGTTCATATTTATCCTTGATATAGATAATCCCAAAATCCGCAAATCGCTGTTCCGAGTTTTCTTGGACATTTTATCCGGAACCAGAATTTCCCTTTCAATATGCTGATAAAGAATTTTTTTGTTTTTTTACAGGTATCCGTGATTGTTAACTCATCTGCTGTTATATACGGAGGAAAAGTTCAAAAAACTACTAAGGTTAGAAACTTCTAAAACTATTTTTGTAAAAGTTAAAATTAAAATACAAGATCTTGTTTTAGTCTTCACAAAGTAATTTAACTTTTTATTCTTATTTATCATTGAATAAAAAAAAAGGAAAAGCTTGGCCGACGGGTTGCATACTCTGGAGAACTTTCGATTAAATGACGCTGAAAACACCGGTTCTCGTCCAATCAGTTAAGCAATGTCGAGTTAAGCTAGTGCATAGATTAGTGAATAGCTGTTAGTTAAAACAGCCATCTACAATACGAAATAAATTTCTGTTTAAATAACAGAGAAAGGATTGATAAACCGTAAAACCAAATCGATCATAAAGCGTTTTTCTATCTTGGATACAAGAGGCATGTTGAAATATTTAATCGATCATAAAGCGTTTTTCTATCTTGGATACAAGAGGCATGTTGAAATATTTAATCGATCATAAAGCGTTTTTCTATCTTGGATACAAGAGGCATGTTGAAATATTTAACAGAAACTATTACATACGATAGTCGACATTTTATTTTACACAAGGGGTCAGGTACGGAAACGTACGTGAACCGACCTTAAATCTCGTTGTGGCCTGTTGGGCCAGGAAGAAAGACACGGAAACAGGAAGGTAGGTTCAAACAGTGTATTGGAATAACAAGAACATATATACAAAGTAAAGTGTTTGTATTCAGCAAACAGAAGTGTAAGTCCAAGCGGTATAATTACGCTGCGTCCCGTCTCTCTAGACTGCCACACAGATGCGTCCTCGGAAGTCACGCAGGTTAGTATTAGATTGGCGGAGGAAGAGTCCATTCCATATAAATAGGGCACCATAACACTTCTCAAGTTCTGAACAAATAATCAAACAACAGAATTTAGAATGTGAGACGGCTTTTATTTCAGCACTTCTTCGGACAAACAAAGGGTGTTAAAAATTATTATTTACCAAGATCTGACCAGACGTATTAGGGCAAACGGCTTCTCAGCGCTCCCCTTTATTAAACCCTGATATACGATGAGGTTACTGAAAATACAAATATATGTGTGTGTGAGAGAGAAAGAGAGTGAGAGAGAAAGAGAGAGACAGAGAGCGAACTAAAACGTTCATAGGTTGGCTATGAAGGACTCATGCCGGATTCTCTGAATATCCTTAAGGTTTCGTTAAAATTCGTTAATTTTCGTAACATGTTTACATTTGTTGACATTACGATACATTTCAGAGCAGATATGGTTGTTTGCGATGAATAGAAAATTGTGTTATATAGGCTTTATTAAAACCTCATTTAGACTGCAGGCTATTCGTGGTCGAGAGGTCTAAGACGTTGCCCAATCAAATGGTAGCTTCCCCGATGTAAATAGGTGTCGCAGGTTCGAATCCTGCGACACCTTTTAGTAATAACAATTTATCGTAAATAATCAGGCCGGTAGATGAAAATATATAATACTGTTTAATTAAAAAACAGAATATCAACTTAAATACGAGTATCGATAATAAATAATGTTCAAACAATTCATTTCAAATTGTCGGTTGTTTATAACCAAGTTTCGTTAAAATATATATATATAGTTGAGATGTAATGATGTTTAATACCAATATTATTTTGTCAGTGGTTTACTGATAAAAAGATATTTTTTCGTAAAGTGCTTGAGATCGAGATACGTTAATAGAATTAATGCGGAGAAGTTTATCACTAAACTGAGCTGAGTCATACTGACTTCAAGATTCGTTTAGACACTATTATGGTGTACTCAGTTCCCGGTACTTTTTTCAATCTGCATAATTTCTCCACATTACTTATATAAATATTAGTCATCCTCATACAAGTCTGTTTCGCTGCATCACAACTCATCAGTGTGACTAGACATCCACTTGCTTCTAGCTAGCATCGAAACGCGATCGATTTGATGTCAGTCGGAGGCCCTACTGCCTCAGCCATCGAGAGAGGACGAAATTTTAGCGTGTTATATATATACGGTGTATACACACGCCAGCCACCGGTAGAACTCAATTCATTACGAAAGAGTAATGCGTAAATCGCAGAAAAGGTAACTGTTTTTAATATTTTTCTCCTTAGAAAGCTCAATTGTAATGAGAGCATAAATTAGCTATCCACATACAAGCCTGTTTCGCTGTATCACAGCTCATCAGTGTGACTAGACATCTACTTGCTTCCAGTTAGGATCGAAACTCGATATATATATATATATATATATATATATATATATATATATGCATGTTGTGCAATGTCTATGGAACGACTCGGAGTTTCATGTTTTAAGCAATCAGTAGGTGCATATTACAAACTGATCGTTTAATTGATTTGATTTTAAGCTCACTCGATGTTCACTGGAATTAAATGCAGTGACCTAAATTTAAAATATTTAATTCTGTGAACATCGAGTGAACTTAAATTACCTCTTCTGCGAATTACGCATTACTCTTCTGTAATGAGCTGAGTTCTACCGGTGGCTGGCGTGTATATATATATATATATATATATATATATATATATATATATATAACAAGAATAAAATTTAAATAGACAAAGCCCACGTGTAGATGTATACGATCAAATATAGTTTTAAGGTATGCTATATTTTTGGGATGAAGTGCTCAATTTCAGAAATAAATCTTTAAAAAATCCAGTGGAAACGTGAGAATGGTTTGGCTTATGCTTACCCATTTTTTCTTTCTATCTGTAAGGCTGCTGTAAACAGATAGAAAGCAAAATATGTTCTCTAAGATAATTACAAGAAAGCAATTCCATTTTACAGGCATTAAAACTAACAAGCCATTTTGTGTCCTAGTTAGGTAAAGATACTTTTCGAATCAGAACTTGAAAACATCACCAAGGTCGTTAATAAAAACAAGAAACGAAGTAGGTCGAAGGGTATAACCCCTGGGGTCACCCGTAGTGATACAAAATGATCTCAAAGAATGGTCAGTCAAGATTTATTTCATTACACGATTAAAATGACCGAAATATTCTTGTAAATAAATGTCATTATTAATGCATGTATTTTTTGTCTCTTGATTTATAGATTGGACCAAAATCATATAAAGGCATCCGGTTTGTAATTCGTCCTACAGAAATTGGTGATGTTCCTATTATAATGAAATTGTACGCAAGAGACAGGGGAAGATTTATCCTCGTCGATACCCTCAAGAAATACCTTAAAGTGAAGGTAACTTCTCTCATTCGTAATATTCTACTTTAAAAAAATCAGTTCATTTAAAACAAATAATTACTCAACCCATACTGTGAGACAATTCTGAGAGAACTAGAATCATGCTAGGGTTCGTCATTGGCGGCCGTAATCTGAATAATATGAGATTTTTTTTAATCATATCACCCCAAGCAAGGCATTCCGCTGCCAGTATAGCGCAGGGGGTTACATAGAGCGATTGGATATAGGAAATGTCAGAAGGAGGGTGATAGACGAGTAAGGAGGTACATAGGAAGAGTGTTTGAGAGAATGGGTGCGAGTTAGTGTGTTAGGAGGTGTCTATTGACCTTACATTTAAACTCTTGGAGGTTGTAGCCGTCGGGGAAACAAGCATGCGGAAGGAATTCCACAGGCGGGAAGTGCGAGGAAAAAAGCTGTTGGAGTAGAAATTGCGGTTACATTTCATCGGTTTCACTGTAAAAGGGTGGGACCTAGTTGCTAATCTAGTATCTCGCGCAAATTTATACCTAGGGGGCACCAGTGATCTAAGTTCATCAGAGCAGAAGCCGTGAAAATATTTATAGAGAGGCACAGGGAAGCCACGTCACGCCGGTGAGAGAATGATTGCAGGCGGTCAGCCAAGTCGGTATCGATCACATTACAGATTCTCCGTTGTATTTTGTCAAGAACCCCAAGGAGAATAGCCGGGGCACCCGACCAGATGTGGCAGCAGTATTCAATATACGGGCGGATGGTAGATTTATATATGTGCAGGATAGATTCAGACGGAAAGAACTTCCGGGCCCTGCACAGAGAGCCGACTTTCATAGCAGTGGATTTAGCAATGGATTCTACGTAGTCATTCCACCTGAGGTCCGCTGAGAGTGTCAGGCCAAGCAGGCGTAGTGTTTTACTCTCTGGGAGGCAAGCCTGTTCCATGATAATGGGAGGGAGAGATTATACTGTACTGATAGCTGACATGGAAGGGAAACTACAACACCTCCAACAAAAAGTTGTTTTAAAAAAGCGGAGAGAAAGGACTACATGTGAACTACAATAAAAACTGAATTTATGGTCATCAGTAAAAAAAAAAAAATGAGCCAAAAATGCCAACCACATGCCGGGGATACTAAAATCAAGCAAATACAGAAATCTAAATATCCGGGAAGAAGACGGAAAGTGAGACATTAAGATCCGAAGGCGTATTGGCATGGCCAATAAAGCATTCCAGAAGCTGAGTAGAGTATTTAGAAACAGGAAAATTTTAATGGAAACAAAGAAGAGAGTACTGGATTGTTAGGTGATGTTTATCCTTCAGTATATCAGTGAATGCTAGACAATCTCATCAAAGATGAGGGAAAGACTGGAAGCAACCGAAATGTGTTTTTGCAAAAAGAATGCTTAGAATACCATAGACCGAACATGTGAGCAACGACGAGGTTTTTGGCGATGATAGAAACAGAAAGGAACAGAAAACATAACATAAAAAACAGCTGAAGTGTCTGGGAAAAGTAATGAGGAAAAAGGGTTTGGAGAATCTGATATTCCCGGAACGGATAAAGGGAACAAGATACAGGGGAAAGCAACGTGTGCCATACTTGATGAACTTGAGCAGCTGGACGACAGAGTTTAGAAGAAATAATAGGAGAGGGGTTGTTAAGAGGTACAAGGGATAGGGAGATGTGGAAGGCAATGATCGCTTCCATTCTTAAAGGAACACGCTACATAGAAGAAGACCGATTTTTTACAATTATTTCTATATTTTTAATAGTTTACAAACAGGGTAAGTTCGATATTTAACAAAGGTTAATGCGTTTCACTTCCTTTAATTTCAAACTAATGTTCTTTGACGATTTTCTAAGCCCAGCTTAGATGTACTACAAGGCCTTATGTATGAAATACTCAGTGAGGATCGAACTCACTACTCAGTTGTAACAGGTTCTAGCGAAACAAGTTTACTAACCATTACACAACTTTGGGGTGCCTTAAATTTTTAAACGCAGCTTAGATGTGGCACAAGGTCGAAAGTATGGAGCACCGAATGAGGCTCAAACCCACTACTCAACTTTTATGATAATAACATGACAAACTTATTAACCATTACACCATGTCGAGTTGATCAAAATGTAGTATAGGAGGTTCAGGCCGCGTCATCGGTAGTTTGTCCAATGTCGTAAAATGCTACAAAACAAAACATTTTTTATATAATCGTGTCGCCCCAAACAAGGCATTTTACTACCACTGTTGTGCAGGGGGTTACATAGGAGAAATGTTCTGAGAAGGAGTGAGAGGTTGCAGAGGGTGTCAGGAAGAGAGTAGGAGAAGGAAGAGAATACTGATGAGAGTGGGGTGGACGAAGAAAAAGCATGAGAGAGAGAGGATGTAAGTTAGTGAGACAGGAGATGACTATTGACTTTACATTTAAATTCTTGGAGATTGTAGCAGTCGGGAAAGCAAGTATGCGGAAGGGATTTCCACAGGCGGAAAGTGCAAGAAAAAAGCTGCCGGAGTAGAATTTGCGTTTACAATTTATTGGTTTCAAAAAGGTGAGACCTAGTTGCTAATCTTGTGGCTCAAGGAAATTTATATATAGGGGTTACCAGTGAGCTAAGTTCATCGGAGCAGACGTCGTGAAAGTATTTGTAGAAGAGACACAGGGAAGCCACACTGCGTCGGTGAGAAAGCGACTGTATCCTGGCTGCCAAGTCGGGATCGATCACATTACAGATTCTCCGTTGGGTTTGGTCGAGGACACCTAGGTGGATAACAGGAGCACTCGACTAGATATGGCAGCAGTATTCAGTACACGGGCGGATGGTAGATTTATATATGTCCAGGATAGATTCAGGCGGGAAAAACTTCAGGGCCCTGCACAGAGAACCGACTTTCATAGCGACGGATTTGGCAATGGATTCGATATAGTCATTCCATTTGAGGTCTGATGTGAGAGTTAATCTGAGGAGACACAGTGTTTTACTTTCAGGGAGAGAAGCCTGATCCATGTTAATGGGCGGCAGGAACGATTGTCTGTGGTGATTCGAGAACTGTACTTAAAACTAAAAATATCTAGTGTCAGAAGTATACAACCATATTATAAGATCAATGGTTGAAAATGAATTTCAGCAAGGAAAGCAAATGAATCTTGGCAGAGACAGCATTTCTATGGAAATTGGCGTTACACAATCACAAAACAAAAACTTTGGGATATTCGACAGCAGCATATAAGAAAAGGGTCGTTATTACTATTAGCTTTACCATTCTTTGTTAATTTCTTTCTGGCAGACTTCATCTTGGCTACCTTTGTATAATTTATTCCGTGTAATGATGGCGAATCCGTTGTATTCACTTACGCGCAAATACCCTTGGAAACCACATCCTAAGCAGGGAACAAGGGATGAGCCTCTTCACCTGTTCAATAGACGTGGGCGGAGAGTGAACTCGACGATAGTTTAGTCTATCTACTCGAATTGCAAAAAAAATAATAAATAAATAAAAGAGTGAAAAGATTGGAAAGATTGGAAAAGAGAAAGGCGAAAACCACATCCTAAGCAGGGAACAAGGGATGAGCCTCTTCACCTGTTCAATAGACGTTGGTGGAGTGTGAACCGGGCGATAGTTTAGTCTACACCAATTGAAAATAAATAAATAAATAAAAGAGTGAAAAGAATGGAAAAAAGAAAGTCGGAAACCACATTCTCGAACAGGGAACAAGTGATGAGCCTCTTCACCTGTTCAATAGACGTTGGTGGAGTGTGAACCGGGCGATAGTTTAGTCTACACCAATTGAAAATAAATAAATAAATAAATAAAAGAGTGAAAAGAATGGAAAAGAGAAAGCCGGAAACCACATCCTAAGCAGGGAACAAGTGATGAGCCTCTTCACCTGTTCAATAGACATGGGTGGAGTGTGAACCGGGCGATAGTTTAGTCTATCTACTCCAATTGCAAAAAAAATAATAAATAAATAAAAGAGTGAAAAGATTGGAAAGATTGGAAAAGAGAAAGGCGAAAACCACATCCTAAGCAGGGAACAAGTGATGAGCCTCTTCACCTGTTCAATAGACGTGGGTGGAGTGTGAACCGGGCGATAGTTTAGTCTATCTACTCCAATTGAACAAAATAAGTAAATAAATAAAGAAAAGAGTGAAAAGAATGGAAAAGAGAAAGCCGGAAACCACATCCTAAGCAGGGAACAAGGGATGAGCCTCTTAACCTGTTCAATAGACGTGGGTGGAGTGTGAACTGGACGATAGTTTAGTCTATCTACTCCAATTGCAAAAAAAATAATAAATAAATAAAAGAGTGAAAAGATTGGAAAGATTGGAAAAGAGAAAGGCGAAAACCACATCCTAAGCAGGGAACAAGGGATGAGCCTCTTCACCTGTTCAATAGACGTGGGTGGAGTGTGAACCGGGCGATAGTTTAGTCTATCTACTCCAATTGAACAAAATAAGTAAATAAATAAAGAAAAGAGTGAAAAGAATGGAAAAGAGAAAGCCGGAAACCACATCCTAAGCAGGGAACAAGGGATGAGCCTCTTAACCTGTTCAATAGACGTGGGTGGAGGTGAACCGGGCGATAGTTTAGTCTATCTACTCCAATTGAACAAAATAAGTAAATAAATAAAGAAAAGAGTGAAAAGAATGGAAAAGAGAAAGCCGGAAACCACATCCTAAACAGGGAACAAGTGATGAGCCTCTTCACCTGTTCAATAGACGTGGGTGGAGTGTGAACCGGGCGATAGTTTAGTCTATCTACTCTAATTGAACAAAATAAGTAAATAAATGAAGAAAAGAGTGAAAAGAATGGAAAAGAGAAAGCCGGAAACCACATCCTAAGCAGGGAACAAGGGATGAGCCTCTTAACCTGTTCAATAGACGTGGGTGGAGTGTGAACCGGGCGATAGTTTAGTCTATCTACTCCAATTGAACAAAATAAGTAAATAAATAAAGAAAAGAGTGAAAAGAATGGAAAAGAGAAAGCCGGAAACCACATCCTAAGCAGGGAACAAGTGATGAGCCTCTTCACCTGTTCAATAGACGTGGGTGGAGTGTGAACCAGGCGATAGTTTAGTCTGGCGTATTCAATCAGATCTACCAATGAACTCTCTTAATGGTAACTGTTAGCTCAATGAACCACGTATGTTTCCATATAAGGAAACGACTAACATCATTATTACCGTCATGATTTATCCATAGTCTGTAGATCAAGAATGACATAAGGCTTTACAAATGAAGACAGTTGGAACTGATCTATATATTTATATTCAGATGAGCTAGTTCGGACACTCATGAGTCTATCTTACCAATCGTCGCATTCTTTAATCAACGTCGACCAACCCCTCATTCGACATCGCTAGGTTTCAAGAGCAGATCACACGCAAGTTCTTATTTCGCCCTCAGTATCCTGCAAAGCTCATTCTGTGTTCACGTAAGATTGTAAAGGTTTTGGTACATGGAGCTGTGATTTTGTTGGATGTTGTCTCGAAGGAAAGGAATATTTAATACTAGCAGTATAGCCCCGCGTTGCTCGAGTATAATGAAAGCTTTAAAACTAATCCATGGTCCTGGAGCTCAGACTCTTTGGACGTTGGCACGAAACACTAAAAAGCAATAGTTGTTTCCAGTTAAAGCGAAACCGTAGACTGAAAGAAAAATGAATGGATGTAAGTCAAATTTTGATTTCCTGCTATCGATATCAAATAAGTTTTTTTCGTCGTAAACTGAAATTTGAAGGCAAAATAAGTCCTCTGAGTAAATGGAATCATGGCTGAGACTAAGAACTACAATTATACCTACTTAGAGCCAAACCCGAAGCAAAAACTAAAATAAAAGGGTTGAAAAAATACAGACATACAGGCAGTTAAACAGACACACACACGCAAACATCTTGTCTTTTACATAATATATATATAATCGATTTTCTGCACTATTGTAAGAACTGCAACCTTAAAACTGCTAAATATCGTGTCTTATGTCTTTGTCTATGAGTGTATCAAATTTGATTAAAATCGGACCACTCCTTCTATAACCCTATTTGTTCGATTATCGATTTTCAATATTTATCGGAGGTACCTCGACAGAAAACCTAGCTAAGAACACTCGCAGACGCTTATAGTACAACTGTGTAAATTTTCAAGAAAATCGCTTCAGCCGTTTCGGAGTCTATAGGTAACGGACACACACACACACACACAGACAAAGTTCCATTTATAAATAATTTATATCAAGAGATTAGATTAGATATAGGGATTTAGATACCTCCCTGTATCCTAGTGTAGATTTGAGTTCAAGGGTTTTAATTAATGACTAAGCAGTGACACACTACATTTAAACTACCTCTACAGTAGTGCTAAAGGGTCTCCGTTTGATGTTGACAGGTAGTTCAATTTCCATATTACATCTATTTTATAATAGGTGGCCTAGTAAGTAAGCTTGTCTATGCGAATTTTCGCATCCTTTTCAGTAAAGTTTTTTTCGCTTTCTAGATATGCAAAAGATAAGATATACAGATGATACAGTGATAATAGCGAACACGGAAAGGAAACTGCAAAACCTCCTACAGACGATAGCAGAAGAAATAACTACAAATGAGGTACAAGAAAACCAAAATGCATGACCATCAGTGAAAAAAGTAGCCCAAAATGCCAACTACAGGCTGGGGGTGGTAAAATCAAGCAGGTACAGAACGAGAAGCCGGGGAGCCGAATTCGAATTCTAGTTGAATCCATTGTATTCACTTACACACAAATACCCTTGGGAAAGGTATTAATCCGTCTCTTCCTTCCAGTTATGGGTTAAATAGCAGGACAGATTGGGTTCTATAGCCTTGGTCGGCAACCAGTCTACCGCAGAAAGCAATGGCAAACTACTGCGGAATAAGGTTCTGGCCAGTCAGTTATGTATCTTTCGAGGCATGATTGCCCAAGCGTGTATCACGTATGGCACTTAACTGACCGACAGAAATTTAAATGCATGGGAAGTGTTCTAACAGAAGACGGATATTGCGACACTGAGATCCGAAGGCCAATTGGCATGGCCAAAAATGCATCCCAGAAGCTGAGTAGAGTATTAAGAGACAGAAAGATTTCGCTATAAATAAAGAAGAGAGGACTGGATTGTTATGTGATGTCTGTTCTTCAATAGGGCAGTGAATGTTGGACAATCCCCCCCCCAAGATGAAGGTGAGACTGAAAGCAAACGAAATGTGGTTCCACAGAAAGATGCTGAAGATACCGTTGACTAAACATGTGAGCAACGACAAGGTTTTGGAGAGGATGCAAACGAAAAGGAAACTAATACTTCATATGAGGAAAATACAGTTAACGTTCCTTCGAGTGTGATGAGGAAGGAGTGCTTGGAGAATTCAATACTCACAGGGTGGATAAAGAGAAAGAGAGATAGGGGAGAGCAACGCGTAACTTAATTGCTTGTCTTGAGAAAGTGGATGGCAGAGCAGCGTTTGGGTAGGGTAACAGGAGAAAGCGTGCTAATAGCCACTAAAAATAGGGAGATGTGGAGGGCTATAATTCTCTACGTATTGAAGGGACTTGGCACATAGAAGAAGAAGAAAAATTCGACATATTTTTTTGATTCTCCTGAAACATGGTTGATCAATGCTTTTAATATATTGTTTTATTTCTTTTGTTTAACAGCCCGAAGGACATACATTGTATTTCAACAAGGAATATGCAATCGATATGGATAAAAGAAATCCATATGTATTCCTAGTAAGAATTCGCATTCCATCGAAGAATGTAGTCCCAGGATCTGTAAGAATTGAAGTATGTTTAACTGGTAAGTAGTAACTAATAAAATCTATTTAAATCTATTTTACATCCACTATTAGGCTTACGGCCTATCACGTTGAATACACCGTGTCGCACTCGATCACCGAAGTTAAGCAACGTGGAACCTGATCAGTGACCGCTTGGTGCTGTAAGTGTATAGTGACGGATGTGCGTTCGTGGTGCAGTGGATATCAGCTCGGAAAGAGATATTGGTGAGCCGAGTTCGGATTCTAGTTGAATATCCTGCATTCACTTAAGCACTGGTACCCTTGGGAAAGGTATTAATCCGTCCCTTCTAACCAGTTATGGGTTAAATAAAAAGGGTAGGACTTGGGGACCCTGCCCTTAACAACAAATCCCAATGAATCTTGAAACTCGAAAAGAAAACAAATGTATTACGAGACACAGAACTTATATAAACAACAATAAATTGTTAAAAGCAACAATGGTATTACCAGCAAGAAATAAATATAGTTTAGTTGGCCCGCCGAGGTGTTGATGTGCCATAACAACCAAACATCCACTATTAGGTGTAGTCGGTTCCTTGCACCACATCAAAAAGTGCCTGGTTCATTCTGTCATCCAAAATATTTCCAGAAAGTTCTGCTTGGTGGAGTGATTTAAACTCCAACAGATACCAACGGCTTTATTATATATATATGTATTGTCATCCGCAGACAGATCTGTTTCGCTTTATCACAGCTCATCAGTACGGTTAGACTTCGATTGCCTTTTAACCCAGGATTGAAACCCGACCGAATTGGCGTCAGTCAGCGATTCTACCTATGGGCGTTCGGTGGAAGAAGGCAGACTTTTTAGCGCATATATTATCATTATACGCGCCCAGTAGCTAGTGTGCTCTAATTCATTTTACTGAATGAGCGATGCGTACACGCCAGAGTAGGTACTGTTTTTCAAAGTCTACCATTCCTCCAGAGTGCTCAATCAAGGTGTGAGAGCGTATATATATATATATATATGTGTGTGTGTGTGTGTGTGTGTGTGTGTGTGTTAATAAATATACATATTATCTTAAGTCGGTGAAACGGCTCGGAGTTTCATGCACTGCGTATTTTTCAACGGTTGTCTCACGTCTTTTGGAATTTACCGTTTATTTATTTTTTTTTAACTGAACACCCTATAGTTATACCTGGAAAAAAACAGTTTACCTGAAAAAAAAGCATAATGAACGCAGTTATTAATAAGAGTTGCAATTAATGCTCGCTAAATTTCACAGTTCTAGCATCGCTATTAATAATGTCTTTCAGTTTCTTTCACCCTAAGTAACCCCTCGCGTCTTAGTGGCTTTGTCGTAAAAAAATCTAATTTTCTGTTCTGACTTACGAGTTTGTTTTAAGCATTATTGTAATGTATTTTTGCAGGTGATATCATGGGACCAGCGATTTCGGGTCTTGGAAAATACGTGCGTCTGCCTCGAGGCTGTGGGGAGCAAACAGCTTTAAATCTTGTCCCGAATGTCTACATCTACTTTTATCTCAAAGCCCGTAAAGCACTTAGCAAAGTGCTAGAAAAGAAAATTACTCTATTCACTAGATCCGGTAAGTAATTTTCTACTTTAATTATTCAACGTTACTTTACAACGATTACCTAGTCAACAGGATTTTGGTGCTAAGAAACAAAACGCGTTTTTTAGATACTTTGAAGTGCGTTGTGGTGCATTGGATATCGGCTCGGAACGAGAAATCGGGGAGCCGAGTTCGAATTCCAGCCAAATTCATTGCATTCACTTACGCACAAATACCCTTGGGAAAGGTATTAATCCGTCTCTTCCTTCCAGTTATGGGTTAAATAACAGGACAGTTTGGGTTTTATAGCCTTGGCTGGCAACCAATCTACCAATCTAAAGGAATGACAACCAATCTACCAATCTAAAGCAATGACAACCTACTGCGGGATAATCTTTGCCCAGTCAGTCATGTCTCTTTCGAGACATGATCGCCCAAGCGTGAATCACGTATGGCACTTAACTGAACTGATGGTGCTGATGCCAAAAATTAGAACCTTAGATTTTCTTGGTTAGCTACCGTTTTTGCTGTATTTAAATTTCTCATTTTTGGAGAAAAACCTAATTTACGATTTTGGCTGTTCTTAACATTTAGTTAATAAAGGTCGTAGAAACCCATCAATTTTCAGATAGTAATTTTTGACAGCCACTTGAAATAAACTATTTTTATAAGAAAAAAGTGTTTTTTATTTGAACATTTTAAAACAGAAGTGTTGAATTTTTTTTCAACTTATAGCGAAAATTCAAATAAACTGATAAGTTTTATAAGCAATACGCTAACATGAGTATAAAAAGTATGCTTTCTTTTATCCATATCGATTGCATATTCCTTGTTGCCATACAATGTATGTCCTTCGGGCTGTTAAACAAAAGAAATAAAACAATATATTAAAAGCATTGATCAACCATGTTTCAGGAGAATCAAAAAAATATGTCGAATTTTTCTTCTTCTTCTATGTGCCAAGTCCCTTCAATACGTAGAGAATTATAGCCCTCCACATCTCCCTATTTTTAGTGGCTATTAGCACGCTTTCTCCTGTTACCCTACCCAAACGCTGCTCTGCCATCCACTTTCTCAAGACAAGCAATTAAGTTACGCGTTGCTCTCCCCTACCTCTCTTTCTCTTTATCCACCCTGTGAGTATTGAATTCTCCAAGCACTCCTTCCTCATCACACTCGAAGGAACGTTAACTGTATTTTCCTCATATGAAGTATTAGTTTCCTTTTCGTTTGCATCCTCTCCAAAACCTTGTCGTTGCTCACATGTTTAGTCAACGGTATCTTCAGCATCTTTCTGTGGAACCACATTTCATTTTACATAGTCATCTAGAAAAATTTCTAGATAATTACGGCGATTTGAGTGATGAGCAAGGAGAACGATTCCAGTAGAATATCAAAAGTATTAAAAAAAGCGCTACTGGGGACAATGAAACAGATGAATGATGGCTGACTACTGCTGAATTATCAAAAGGGATTTAAATAACATTGAACATGACAGACAATCAAGTAAAAGAAAAATTTTACCATAGTTCTTATGTTCATGAAGTTTTTATTTCTGCTGTTTATTAAATGATATGATGTAAGTACTTGTTGCTTTTGGTATGTAAATCGAGTTATTTTAAAGATTTAGGATCTGATCATTATTAAAAAAAAATAGTATTTCTCAATAAGCAAACCAATATTTGTTAGTTTAAATACTAATTGAGAGGTTCTACGATTTTACTTAGAGAAATATTTCCATCAGTCAATCTAAACTTATTTATAAATGAAACTTTGTCTGTGTGTATGTGTATCCGTTACCTATAGACTCCGAAACGGCTGAACCGATTTTCTTGAAAATTTACACAGTTGTACTATAAGCGTCTTCGACTGTTCTTAGCTAGGTTTTGTGTTGAGGTAACCCCGATAAATATCGAAAATCGATCACCGAAAAAATCGGGTTATAGAAGAAGTGGTCCGATGTTAATCAAATTTGATACACTCATAGACAAAGACATAAGAAACGATATTCAGCAGTTTTAAGGTTGCGGTTCTTACAATAGTGCAGAAAATCGGTAATATATATATATATATAAAAGGCAAGATGTTTGTGTGTGTGTCTGTTTATCTGTCTGTATGTCCTTTATACAAATCCACAACTTTTATCCGATTCTCACCAAACTTCACACAAATATTCTTTAGGCTGAGTCTGAGCTCCAGGACCATGGATTAGTTTTAAAGCATCCATTACACCCAAGCAACGCCGGGTTATACTGCTAGTCAAATCTAAAGTAATGTTAAATAGTATTTCCGTGTATGTCGATAAACTACATCCGGCAGCAAGGTTCCTGACAACATTCAAAGAAGGATCTGCGATGTAATCAATTCTAATTTGGCATCTCGACTTCAATCGATTTCTCACCGATCTGATATGGTTTCCTTCTGGCAATTCTACAGATATTTTCATGGCAACTGCCCTGATAAGCTTTATCTCCCGGTGCCTCGTCTACGTGAATGCAAGCGTGCTAATAGAGTGACATTTAGGTCCCACCCTTTTACTGTTGAAACAGTGAAATGCAACCGACACTTCTACTCTAACAGTTTTTTTTTTCTCGCACTCCTCCCTTGTGGAACTCATTTCCGTTTATTTGCTTCCCTTATAGCTTCTTTTTCCATTTGCCTCGTCCTTTCAGGACGTAGGCGATCATGACTTTCCACGTCTCTCCATCCTTGTGGGCTCTTAGCACGCTTCCTCCTTTAACACCACGCAGCCCCCGTTCTGTTATCCACCTGCTCAGGCCCTTCAAATATGTTATCCACTGCTTTCCCCTGTCTCTTTTTCCTTCTATCTCGCACGTTAGTATCAAGTTCTCCAAGCACTCCTTCCTCACTGCATGCCCCAGGAACTTTAGTTGTCTTTTCCTGACGCTCAATATTTTTTGTCTCCATCCTTTCCAAAACCCCATTATTGCTGATATGCTCGATCCATGATATCCGCAGCATCCTTCTGTAGAACAACATTTCAGTTGCTTCAAGTTTTTCCTTCATCTTTGATGATATTGTCCATGGTTTACTGCCATATTGAAGAACTGACATCACATAGCAATCATATACACTCTTCTTTGTTTATAGTGAAAGTTTACTGTCTCTTAATACTTTACTCAGCTTCTAGAACGCGTCCTTCGCCACGACATCACCATCAAGTATATTATATAGACGGTATGAACGGATCCTACACAAAATTAATAGACAAAACTTGTCTATATTATTCAATGAAACCTGCATTAATGAAAAAATGCTGCCAAAATACACAATATATATATATATATATATATATATATATATATATACGATTTACGTTGTTCGGAATATTGTCCTCATCATTATTGCCATTATTACGACGTTTCAGCCGTTGTACGCTTCCACCTTCGTCAGATGCTAGGAATTTTGAGCTGAAGCCTATATAACGATCACTGGGGTTCATTTTCATTCCATGTGCGATACCACTTCTAGTAGCCATGTAGTTATCGCCCTTTAGCTTAACTCTTCAAGTTATTGTAGTTGTTTGTTTGTTTGTTTGTTTGTTTGTTTGTTTGTTTGTTTGTACCCAATACTTATGTGTGTCACTGTATGTGATCATGATACGTAATAGCGCGCGTAAAAATAGTTTTAAGATTTTCGATATTTAATCATTCTTGACAGGTTACCAAAACCAATTACGCTATCAGAGGCACGATGGTTCTTATAGTGCGTTCCAATCTGACAGATCTGGCAGCGTATGGTAAGTAATTTATTTTATCTCCGCCTCTTTTTTCTAAAGAAAAACAAGCACCGAAGTTTATCTGTTAACGTATGTATTAATATAGTTTAGATACATATTCTTTCTTTCTTTATTGATATGGCTTAGATACATATGATACTTTATTGATATAGCTTAGATAAATATGCATTCTTCATTTATTAATGTAGCTTGGATAATTATGCTTTCTTTATAAATTGATACACTTTAGATACTTACTCTTTATTTATCGATATAGTTTAGATAATTATGTTTGTTTTTATTTACAGTGTTACAGCTTAGATACATATGCTTACTTTATTCATTGACTAGCAGTATACCCCGGCGTTGCTCGGGTGTAATGAAAGCTTTAAAACTAATCCATGGTCCTGGAGCTCAGACTCTTTGAACGGTGACACGAAACACTAAAAAGCAATAGTTGTTTCCAGTTAAAGCGAAAGCGTAGACTGAAAGAAAAACGAATGGATGTAAGTCAAATTTTCATTTCCTGGTATCGATATCAAATAAGTTTTTTTAGTCGTAAACTGAATTTTGAAGGCTAAATAAGTCCTCTGATTAAATGGTATCATGGCTGAAACTAAGAACTACTAAAATAAAAGGACTGAAAAAATACAGACATACAGGCAGATAAACAGACACACACACAAACATCTTGCCTTTTATATAAATATATATATATATATATTATCGATTTTCTGCACTATTGTAAGAACTGTAATCTTGAAACTTTCTCATGTCTTTGTCTATGAGTGTATCAAATTTGATTAAAACCGGACCACTTCTTCTATAACCCGATTTATTCGATTATCGATCTTCGATATTTATCGGGAGTACCTCGGCACAAAACCTAGCTAAGAACACTCACATACGCTTATAGTACAACTGCGTAAATTTTCAAGAAAATCGGTGCAGCCGTTTCGGAGTCTATAGATAACTGACACACACACACCGACAAAGTTTCATTTATAAATAAGTTTAGATTTATTTTATTTTAGCTACACATGCTATCTTTATATATTAATATAGTTTAGATACATATGCTTTCTTTATTAATATGGCTTAGATACATACATTTTCTTTAATTATTGATCGTAGTTTAGATAAATATGCTTTCTTTATTGACATAGTTTTTATACATATCTCTTCTTTAATTATAGATATAGCTTACGTACATACGCTTTCTTTATTTATTGATATAGCTTAGATACATATGTTTTCTTTATTTATTGATATAGCTTAGATATATATGTTTTCTTTATTTATTGATATAGCTTAGATATATATGTTTTCTTTATTGATATAGCTTTGATATATATGTTTTCTTTATTTATTGATATAGCTTAGATATATATGTTTTCTTTATTGATATAGCTTAGATATATATGTTTTCTTTATTTATTGATATAGCTTAGATATATATGTTTTCTTTATTTATTGATATAGCTTAGATATATGTTTTCTTTATTTATTAATATAGGTTAGATATATATGTTTTCTTTATTTATTGATATATCTTAGATATATATGTTTTCTTTATTTATTGATATAGCTTAGATATATATGTTTTCTTTATTGATATAGCTTAGATATATATGTTTTCTTTATTTATTGATTTATTGATATAGCTTAGATATATAGGTTTTCTTTATTTATTGATATAGCTTAGATATATGTTTTCTTTATTTATTAATATAGGTTAGATATATATGTTTTTCTTTATTTATTGATATATCTTAGATATATATGTTTTCTTTATTTATTGATATAGCTTAGATATATATGTTTTCTTTATTTATTGATATAGCTTAGATATATATGTTTTCTTTATTTATTGATATAGCTTAGATATATATGTTTTCTTTATTTATTAATAAAGGTTACATATATATGTTTTCTTTATTTATTAACATAGGTTAGATATATATGTTTTCTTTATTTATTGATATAGCTTAGATATATATGTTTTCTTTATTTATTGCTATAGCTTAGATATATATGTTTTCTTTATTTATTGATATAGCTTAGATATATATGTTTTCTTTATTTATTAATAAAGGTTAGATATATATGTTTTCTTTATTTATTAACATAGGTTAGATATATATGTTTTCTTTATTTATTGATATAGCTTAGATATATATGTTTTCTTTATTTATTGATATAGCTTAGATATATATGTTTTCTTTATTTATTGATATAGCTTAGATATATATGTTTTCTTTATTTATTGATATAGCTTAGATATATATGTTTTCTTTATTTATTGATATAGCTTAGATATATATGTTTTCTTTATTTATTGATATAGCTTAGATATATATGTTTTCTTTATTGATTGATATAGCTTATATATATATGTTTTCTTTATTGATTGATATAGCTTAGATATATATGTTTTCTTTATTGATTGATATAGCTTAGATATATATGTTTTCTTTATTGATTGATATAGCTTAGATATATATGTTTTCTTTATTTATTGATATAGCGTTGATACATATGCTTTCTTTATTGATAGCTTAAATACCATTGCTTTATTTATTTATTGATATAGTTTAAATACAAAGGGAAAGATATTAATCCGTCTATTCCTTCCAGTTATGGATTAAATAACAGGACAGATTGGGTTCTATAGCCTTGGTCGGCAACCAGTCTACCGCAGAAACCAATGGCAACCTATTGCGTGATAATCTTCTCCCCAGTCAGTCGTGTCTCTTTCGAGACATGATCGCCCAAGCGTGTATCACGTATGGCACTTAACTGACTGATGTGTCAAAACTATATCACTTAATAAAGAAAGCCTAGGCATCTAAACTATAGCACTTAATAAAGAAACATATATATATATATATTTAACCGTATCACCCCGAGCAACGCGGGAATGCCACTGATGTGCAGGGGGCTAAATAGGTGTAAAAAGATTAATTAGAAAAGAGTGAAAAGGAAGGCGAACCAGTTAGAAAGGAGCAATAGAAGGATGGGAATACAGGTGTAATGACAGTTTCAAAGGTGGAGAGAAAGGAAAGGATATACGGGGTGGGGAAAGAACTAGAGTCAAGTGGTTAATAGATGAGTATTGACATTGCATTTAAATTCCTAGAGGTTGTAGCTGTCAGAAAAACAAGAATATGGGAGCGAGTTCCACAGGCGGTAAGTGCGAGAGAAGAAGCTGCAGGAGTAGAATTGTCGTTTACATTTGGTTAATCTAACTGTGAATGGATGGGATCCAGTTGACCTCAAATTTATCAATATATAAAGAACGCTAAACTACATCAATACCTAAAGTAAGCATATGTATCTAAACTATAACAACAAATAAATAAAAGAATAATTGTCAAAATTATATCAATAAATAAAGAAACATATATATCTAAGCTATATCAATAAATAAAGAAAAAATATATGTATCTAAACTGTATCAATAAATATAAAGAGCATATGTATCTAAGCTACACCAATAAATAAAGAATACATATGTATCTAAATAAATAACGAAAGCATATATCAGTCAGTTAAGTGCCATACGTGATACACGCTTGGGCGATCATGATTCGAAAGAGACATTACTGACTGGGCAGAAGATTATCCCGTAGTAGGTTGCCATTGCTTTCTGCGGTAGACTGGTTGCAAACAAAGGCTACAGAATCCAATCTGCCCTATTATTTAACCCATAACTGGAGGTAAGAGACGGATTAATACCTTTCGCAAGGATATTTGCGCGTAAGTGAATGCAAGGAATTCGACTGGAATTCGAACTCGTCTTCCCTATTTCTCGTTCCGAGCCGATATCCACTGCGCCACGACGCACATCATTTGATATATATGCTTTCTTTATCAATGTAGGTTAGACACATAAAGAGGCTATCTTTATCTATTGATATAGTTTAGATATTATGCTTTCTTTATTAATTGATATAGAAAAGAAATATGTGCTTTCTTTATTAATTGATAAAGTTTTTATACATATGCTTTTTATTGATATGGCGTCGATATATATGATTTCTTTATTTTTTATACAGCTTAGATAATTATTCATTTTTATTGATATAGTTTAGATATATATGTTTTCTTTATTTATTGATATAGCTTATATATATATAAATATATTATATATATATATATATATATATATATATGCTTTTCTTATTAATTAATATAGCTTAGATATATATGCTTTTGTTATTTATTGATATAGCTTATATATATATATATATATATATATATGCTTTTCTTATTAATTAATATAGCTTAGATATATATGCTTTTGTTATTTATTGATATAGCTTATATATATATATATATATATACTTTTCTTATTAATTAATATAGCTTAGATATATATGCTTTTGTTATTTATTGATATAGCTTATATATATATATATATATATATATATATATGCTTTTCTTATTAATTAATAAAGCTTAGATATATATGCCTTTGTTATTTATTGATATAGCTTATATATATATATATATATATATATATATATATATGCTTTTCTTATTAATTAATATAGCTTAGATATATATGCTTTTGTTATTTATTGATATAGCTTATATATATATATATATATATATATATATATATGTATATATATATATATGCTTTTCTTATTAATTAATATAGCTTAGATATATATGCTTTTGTTATTTATTGATATAGCTTATATATATAGATATTGATATAGCTTATATATAGCTTATATATATATATATATATATATATATATGCTTTTCTTATTAATTAATATAGCATAGATATATATGCTTTTGTTATTTATTAATATAGCTTATATATATATATAGATATATATATATGCTTTTCTTATTAATTAATATAGCTTAGATATATATGCTTTTGTTATTTATTGATATGGCTTATATATATATATATATATATATATATATATATATATGCTTTTCTTATTAATTAATATAGCTTAGATATATATGCTTTTGTTATTTATTGATATAGCTTATATATGTGTATATATATATATATATGCTTTTCTTATTAATTAATA